>VZRR01003976.1:3480518-3525983 GCA_013398015.1 Oreocharis arfaki | reverse complement strand
GAGGGGGAGCCTTGCGCCGCCGAGGGATGCGCGACCCTGCGCGGGTGTTAAGGGCGGGGAGCCGCGAAGGGGAGGTCGCCGCGGGGGTGAGGGTAGAGTCGTCCTGGTTACTGCAGGGCTTGGGGGTGCACGGATGGGAGCGGAACGCACCGCGCACTGGCCGCCCCCGCGCAGCCCGGCGAGGGGGGGCACGGCGTGCCGGCGTTGCCTGGAGACAGCCGGGCCCGCCACTGAGCACCCCCCATTTCCCCCCTGGCGTGGGGAGGGGGCACCCCCTGCAGCAGAACCGAGCGGCGGGGTCACCTCACCTCCCTGAGCTAAATGCCCAAAAATAGCGCTCGCAAGGTGTCCCCTCCCTGTGCCAGTAATTATTAATGCGTGCCCCCCGCCCCGAGAGGGCTTTGGGGTGGTCTCCTGGCCTCGCTGGCTGCAGGCGGGTGGCACCTCATGTCCCAGACACCGGGGAGGGGGGGACCCCCGGCAGGCGTTGGGGAGCGGAGGGGACTCAGCCGGTGGCTCTGCGCCGTGTCGGAGAGAGCCGCCGGCTCAGGGGCACCAGCAGAAGCCCCCCAGGATGGGAGCGGGCAGGGTGGCTGCCCTGGGAGTCGGTGCTGATGGAAATAGCACTGCCGCAGTGGCGAACACATGGCTGCAGAGCGGAGCCCGCAGCGCGGCTCCTCCGCCCGGCCGCGTTCCGGCCTCACCGGGGACAGCGAAGGGGGCCTGGGGTGTACGGGGCCCTCCGGGTCCCCACGGCCCCGCTCCGGAGGGGCTCGGTGAGCTCTGCCGTGGCGTGGTGGCATTCTCCCCACCGGCTCCTTCAGGAACTCATAAACTTCTCCGGGTTATCTCGTCGCGATATGCCATCCCTTAACACGATAATCTCGAGAGCATGAACTGTGTGTGTACTGCAAATGTATATTTTGACTGTGCTTGTTTTATTGATTTTTTTTTTTTTGTAATGAGTTTGTATTCCGAAATCAACACTAAATTCTCTTTTCTGACAGGTGTCGTTTATTTCTCTTCCTTATCTCCATAGTAATGTGCTTTGTTGTGACCAAGTCCTTCCTGCTGACCTGCTGTTTGCCCATCTTTCTGATGGGCATGAGGTACTACTTCAGTAGAAAAGTTATCCTGCACTATCTCGATTGTGCGCTGCACACGGACATGTCCGATATTGAGCAATATTACATGAAACCGCCAGGTGAGTACAAATTCCCTGAGGGAGCCTTCCTTCCCCCAGCCTGCTGGGGAACATGGCTGCTCCCTGCTGCTGGCGCCTTTTCCTCCTGTCAGCAGCACTGAGCAAGCTCAAAAGTCGCCAGAATGCAGCTCTTTAGCCACACCAGGCACAAAGCCATCTCTGGTTTTGGTTTGGCTTGAGGGCTTTTTTGCTGGTTCTGGTTTGTTTTTGGTTTATTTCGTTATTCCCCCTCCCCCAAGTGCCTAGTCATCCCAGGCAGCCTCTGTCCATCCCTGGAGCGCAGCGCTGCTGGGTCCCACAGCCCCCGCAAGGACCAGGGCGTGGGTGCTTGGGGACACTGAGGCTGGAGGATGCGGATTATTTGCTGCAGCGTGGGTCCACCCCAGCCCTTACATCTTGAGCTCAGTGTTTCTTTGCTCCATGCGTTTGGTATTAGTTCTGACAGTAGGAGAAGAGGGAGATAAAAGGCCTTTTAGCCCAAATGCTCAGAGGAGCCCGTTTGAGCTCCCGTGTGTTGAGCCCATTTTCACATGTCATTCAAGAACATTCCTTAATGCAGGTGTTGGAAGAGGCACAGATCAGGTATGTAAAGGGCTGCTGACATATAAGCTTGTCCTAATATGGTTTCATCCATTTGTTACATATATGACTGTAATTAAAAATACAATACTAATGATAACCTTATCTTATTAATCTGTAAAAGACAACTTTTGTCACCAAAGAAAAAAAAAGAGGTCTCTTTAGAACCTGTCAGGTGCTATTTCTCTTTTTGTAGGCATGCATCCGTATTGAGGACAAGAGCAGAGGGATGCCTGGGCAGTCACTTGGGGTTTGAGGTTTGCTTTTGGTGGTCCCAGAGTGCTAATGGTGAGCTGGAAGAGCAAAGCAATGCCACTATCCCACCTTAGTTCCATCTTCTTGGCGTACCTGCTCTCTTCTTGGGTACCTCCTGTGTTGTTTCTCCACGTGACCATGTTTTTGCTGTATCATTTTCTGTGTCATTCCTGTTCCCCAGGTGTGACAAACCTCTCACTGGGCATTTCTAGAGAGCTGCTAGGAAGTACCCTAGCCACAAATCTCCCCTCACTTCTAATATTTTGCTAAAGTGTTGCTCCTCTTATGAAAAGCATTAACTAGCTTATTTAGCTTTCCTTTCTCATCGTAGTGTGTATCTTATACAGATCTTGTCCTATCTTAAACACAGGGTGTGTTGCATTTACAGGGCTTGTTTTTGTAAAAATTGTGTGATGTGTTACTTGTATTTAAAAAGCTCAATCTTCATTAAAGGTGGTATCACGGAAATAAAAGGGTTCATAGCAAAACATTTCTGCACCTCTGTAGCAATGTATTATGCTGGAGAAAATAGCAGAAGATTCCAGTGGAATAAGAGCATGTAATATGGAGTTAATAGGTCTTTGAGCTGCTTCGCTTGTTAATGCTGAGGACTTGCATGGTCACAATTTAGAGCAGGGATCACAGTGCCTGTATTTATAGCACTAGCAGACACAAAAAATAAAGGAAAGGGACTCAAAGTAATGCCCTCAATTTGTTTAGGGTCAGTAATGTAATCTGGTTCAGCTGCGTTGCCAACATGTCTTTGAAATGTTAGCATTGTTTTTATGTGGTACCTGAAAGGGCTAATTGCAATTTTAGAGGAAGTGTGTGGGCTTTAATTTTTGACAGAATTTAATCCTGTGATTAGGCTTCTGCCATGCCATAAAAAGCAGATTTATGGGATTGTTGATACTTGTTAAAGGTTCTTGATGATAGTGGTGTTAGCGAGTTGGCTGGAGTCATAATAGGATAAAGAGACCAAAGAGGCTTTGGGGTCTAGGGAAGGAGAAGGGTGTCTGTGCGTTGGGACTGGCACCATCCATGTGCCATGAATCCATGTGGTGCTGTTTGGTGTAGCTGTGCACAAGGCATTAATCCAGTGGTTTGCTCCCGTTTCCTCCAAAAATGGAGTTGGTGGATTTTTTTCCCATAGGACAGCAGTGTAAGTACAGTCATCCTAGAAAACCCCGGAGTTTTGTGCGCCTTGAAGGCTGGCTGGCTGAACACCCAGAGGAAGGCAGCAATGTGCCACGCTAGCATTGCCCATCCCACCCAAAGGACAGAACAATGGCAATAAAACAAATTCAAGCCCTAAGTTTGTCTTTTGTTTGCCTAGTTTACAAATTAGCACCCAGGCAGAAATGATTGCAGTGGGAATGAGAAGGGCTCGTTGTATTGCCGCAGCAGAGATATTGGTGAGAGCTTTCTCAGTGAGGTGTCAGGAGAAGAACTGGTCACAGCAAGAGTAATGGGCTGTGGGGCCAGGGTCTCAGAGAGGCTGGAGCTGGCCAGAGCTTGACTAGACAAGTTAAACCCAACCTGATACAACCGCAGCTTGGCCTGGCAGTACGACCAGGAAACTTCCTACTCCTTCTTTAGAGAATCCATGTTTTCCTCCTTGGATATTTTTTTCACAACATAGAAAAAAGAGGAAGGGACCATTTTTGTGGTGGGGTTATGAATTCCTGTTTCTCAGGGTGATGAATGCAAAGGTAGAACTGAGACATGATGGTAAGGTCTTGGATAAAGATGTTGGTTGCAGCTTTGCTGAGGTTTCTGCCCTTGGAATCCAAGCTACGTGGCACAAAACCCTCTTGTTTGCAGCTGGTTCTCTGTGGTGCCCGGGGCTGGATACTGTTGTAGAGAGCATCCACAGCAAATAGCTTCTGGTAAGGCAGGTATGTACAGTGAGGGGATATTTCAGCTATTAAAATGGATCATTCTTGGTGGTATTGTGAAAGCATCCACAAAACGTGTGGGTCAGTTTTATAACCAAGCCAAAAGGACCCATTTTGCAATGGGATACCATAAGCACCCGGGTTAATGATTAGTGTTGAACGATTCCATGAGTTACACCATATTAGGGTTTTTCTTCTGCAGGTTTTTTTGAACCTGTCGCCTCCAAGTTAGTTATTTGAATTTTCCTCTGCTGGGTTTTTTACAAACTGAGAAATATATGCTGACAGTGATTTTGCAGAAGTACACTAGCCAAAATTTAAATATTTGTTTTCTCTTGTCCTCCTACGCTTATGCCAAGGGTCTGGCAGAACATTTGGGCCAGTGCTTAACTTGGAGCTTGTACACAGCGGTGTGGCTTGAAATTGCTTTCAATGTGAAAGGAATTGTTTGTGTTGAGTTTGTGCTGGGGTCTTAAAACAGAAGGTTGAATGGTTCAAACACCTCCCTGAGTTCTTTGTAAACTTGCATTTTTCATTTTAGAATAGCACTTATTGGAATTTACCTTGCTTTTTTTTTCTTCTTCAAGGGCTATGAAAAAAGACTACTGGGGTGGTGAAAAAGAAAGGAATTGGATAATGGGCTTAATTGTCAACCAGAGTAACAGGCTCTAGTAAACAAAAAAAAACCCAACCAAAACCAACAACAAAAAAGAAAGATTTGATTTTAAATAGAGCCCTGCCTCTTGCATTTATCCACACAAAAAAGATGAGCACAGCTGGAGCTTCTTTTATGGTCTGATGATTTTGATGACTAATCAATTTTACTGTGTCTGTTCAAGCTTCTGTCCCAGTTGGTTGTGTTGTATGTTTTTTTTGCAGTGGTTGGTGTGTTAGAGAGATGCTTGTGAGGCTGAGGTCTCCACTGGAGAGCTTGTGGAAACCAAGACTCCTTGTGTCCAGTGCAAAACTGCTGCTCCTCGAAGCGAGTGGAGCTGGGGCTTTGACTGACGAATTTCCGTGTCTTTCTGTGGTTGTTTAAAGAGTTACCTCCTGCTGCTGGCCGTCCTGGCAGGGTTTGCTGAGGGCTGTGCATACCTGTCCTGGTGGTGGTGGCAGCAGCTGGCCTTTGTCAGGAGTTTGGGGACTGGTGACAAGCTTGGTGGCTGCATTGCAGTGCCCAGTGCTGCCGGGGAGGATGGACAGACAGCACAGACAGGCAAGATGGAGAGCTGAGGCCGCAGGACCTGATGGGGTGCTGAGGGCATCTGCCTGGCGTGATGCAGCAGCTGAAGCTGGAGTGCTGCTGCAGGAGGTGTCGGGTCACATTAACCACGCCACGCTGAGGGCTGGGGCTTTCGGCAGCGGCTGCGCAGCTACGGCTCCTGCTCTGCGGGCAGGCACCTCTGATTGCCTCGTGCTGGGAGGAGACAGGTGCTTTGCTCTCCTGTGTCCATCCAGGAGTGGGCAGAGCCTCCCTGTCCTGCTGCCCTTTGTCCCCTGTACATGAGGGTGCAAATGAAGAGCCTGCACAGATATCCCAACCTCCCTGGGGGCAGGGCCCTAAGGAAGAGAGTCTGTGGGGTGGATGGCTCATTAGGGTCCAATTTCTGCTGCTCTTGGGTGGCACGTCCCTCAGCTGAGCTCAAAGGAGAGATGTCCTGCCCTTCTTGGCAGAGGTTCTAGGATCATGTCCTTCTGCCAGAAGGACATCAGTTAAGATGGGTCCGGAGTTGGGTGTGAGGAGGTGAGACCCTGTTTGCTGCCTCTGCCTTTTGAGGTGTCTCGTGCCTGCGGTGAGGTGTTTGGGTAACAAGCAAGTGTTTGTGTCTTGCATCAGGCCTGTTGGCAGTGGGTTTGATTGCCCTGGCGTGATGTTTGCAAGGTGAATGGCTAGTGTGGATCGTGTGGCTCCTGCTGCCTCTGCTCCATAAGTGTTGAGCCTTGGGGAGGCTCTGAGGTGAGCACTGGTGACTTTCGGGGTGCAGGGAAAATACAGGATCTACCGTGGGAGGAGATTCTCAGCCCTGCAACTGTGGTTGCTCTGCCATGCCTAAACCTTTCCAAAGGCACCGGGAGAGGGGGTGGAGGGTGTTTCTCCCCACTGAGCCCCCGGGCAGAGGGGTGGCCAGAGAGCCCAGTTTTTCCACATTCTGGATAATGCTCAAGCTGCTAGATAAGCAGGAGTGAAGCTGCCAAATGATAACATTGTTTGGAAAGAATAGAGAAGCTCTTGCTTTGTAAAGAAAGGGCTTAGTTACCTGATGCCGCAGAGGGCTCAGGACTGCTGCTTCCCAGTGGAGGAATGTGTTTTTGGAGAGCCGTGCCCCACTCCTGGTGCCCAAGAGGCAGCTGGAATCTGAAGCATCCCTATCTTCAGCATTTCTTGCTGGCTTTTGCAGTGCCCTGACCTCATGTATCTGCCAAACGCCTGAGCTTTCTGTCCTGTATTGGGATTTTCATACTTGCCTTTCCCACACTGCTGTGTAAAGTGGTGAGGGGTTCTGTGTGGGATTGGGAAACCCATGGGGGAGGCTGTGTCCATCTGGGTGTTTCCCAGCTCTTCTTCCTATCACTGCTGGGAACTGATGTTAGGGCTCCTCAGGCAGAGGAGGGTCTGTCCTGTGAGCATGTCACTGCTGGCATCTCTCTGCAATTCCATGAGAGTGCTTCCAGGGATTCTACCTCCCTAGCAGAGACATCCTGCAAGATTAGGATTACAGGCTTGTCATATACTTTATAGTGGGAAATGTTTTGTCAGAAATATTTCCAAAGCTGACCTCCTACAAGTGGGACAGTCAGGGTTTCTTTAGCAATTCTTACTGTTGCTTTTGGGTTTCTGTAACTTAGCAGCATGGAACTGCTTGGTTTGGCATCTCTCGTCTCCAGTGCAGAGTTTTTGGGAAGCAAGATGAAAAACAACTCATGTTTCCAAGTGTTGGGGATGTGCTTTGTCCAGCATTACTAATGGGCTGAAATATTTTGGTTTCATTTGAATAATGTAAAATGTCTTTAGAGTTGGGTTGCCTCCCAAAATCCACCTCGTCTGACACTGGCACTCCATCACTTGTGGCTGCCTCATTTCGTTGTGCTGGAGCCTTGGCTTTTCCATCTGGAGGCAGCCCCGTGCTGCAGGCATGGAGCATGGGCACAGTGAGCTAGGCAAAGCGCTGCTGGCACCAGCTCCTACCCCCACCCCATATTCCCAGAGCTGACCAAGGACTGTCCTGGTCCCAGCAGCAAGCGCGATGCAGAAGCCCCAGCCCAGTGCTGCAGCCCTACTGATAAGAGCTGGGTAGATTGGGAAGTGACACAGCTTGTGTCCCTTGCAGTGCTGAGCCACGTGGGCTAGCTCTGCTCAACCCTCTGGAGGGCCTGCAGGGTCTTTCTACCCCACAAAATCTTTATTTTTTTTTTTCCTACTTCTAGGGGTCTCAGGTAGTACAGAGTAAAAGCGCCTTGCTGTCGGCCAAGGGCCAGCGTAGGAAAACTGGAGTTGCCTGATGAGGGGAGCAGTCTGTGGATTCAGGGCTGTGTCATCCACAGCCAGTGGAATAAACATGTTTGTGGGCAAGCTGCTGCAGCCTCCCCCCCCTTCCTATTTATTTATCACAGGAGCAGGAACATATGCAACAAACCCGTTACTCAATGTGCGTATCCGTAAGATAAAAATAGCTCTCCCTTTAGATCCACGAGTTTGGCACAGTCCCATGTCAAAATTAGATGAAAATGGATTTTATAGTAAATTTTGCAGAGTAATGTGACCTTTTTTTTTTCCCCCCATGTGTTCAAGAATTCTCTCTAAAAGTAGTCAGTTCCTCATGGACATGACCATCAGTTAATGCAGCAGTGTTGGAGTTGTAGCCATGGCTGGGTGGATATGATGCTACTGGACCTAAGCTCAACCTGCAGGTGTTTAAAATCCTCAGTACGTGCCAGTACTGGCCATTAATCTTCAGTACAAGAGGTAACCAGTCGTGTAAATTGAACATCAGTAGTTTTTTAGGCACAGTTAACTTTTCAAGACCAGCAAACAAGCCAGACTGGGACTTAGGAACACGAAGGAGGCAGGAACATCAGGTGTTACGGGTTTTTTTCTATCTTTGAGTAATTTCTTTAATGTTTTCTCCAGTGTCAGATATTTTCTGGCATGTATGCAATTTCTCAGGACTGTCTTAGTGAATAAACCAAAAAGAGTTCTGACTCCAGAATTTTATTCACAAGTGTAAATGCCAATTTATTACTCTTGTAAAGGGTTTTCGGCATCTCTTCTTATTTTTCTTGCTTTCTTAGGAATGGCTAAGATTTAAAACCATTGCCCAAAAGTCTGTTTCAGGTTAAGATTTCATAATAGCCTAAATTCAGGCTCTGTGTTGGATATCTGGCTAGTGACAGGAGTTTTGAAGGTACAAAGCTTTGAGCCCCTCTTGACACAGAATTTTGGATGTAGGAACATGAACTGAAAAATCTTATTCTCACATCGTTATATTTATTTATTATATTTAGCCTCTTAGGATTCCCGAAGAGTGTCTGTAGTCGTGTTGTTTCCTGTCAATGTGCACCCCCAGCAGTCTTAACACTTTGGAGATTGCCATTGGCAATTGCTTTCTACTTAAAGACCTCTAAATATATTGAAAAAAACCTGATTTTATGTAAAAGTCTAAATGCATGGCGTGATTTTTGAAGAAGGCAAACCGTTCAAAATCTCCCTGAATTTGAGAGTGGGTTTCTGAAATTCCTTCTGTAGGCTTAGATCTTGATTCAGGCAGGTTCTATTTAATTCCTCGGGATGGGAACAACTTTTGGGATGGCCGTGAGCCCCTCGGGGACTCTGGGAGCTCGCAGCGCTGTTTGCTGATGTACTGCAAAGCACATGGTTTTATTTTGGTAATGCAGTGCTGGGGCTCTGCTACAAATAATCACATGCTTGATGCTACTCCCTTCCAGGCTACAGCAAAAAGAGAGACCTAGAGTGTTTTGCTGGTATCTGGTTCTGTGATGAGCTGAGGGATGTATGAGCCTTTGTTGTTACTTTCTGCATCAGCAAAACTGGGAGCTTCAAAGTGTGTTTTTAGATTTTCTTTTTCCCTTTTATTTTTTTTTCCGTTCTGTAGAAAGCTGAGGCATTGTTTTGTTATCCTGACAGGTGGCTAGTGAAAGGAGTCTTAAAGAAAATCCAAAGATAGCAGTATGTCTTACCTAGTTTCTCTTGACAAATTTATTCCTTGTAACCAAATAATAGGGTTTGGGGTTTTGTGGAGGTTTTTTGTTTTGGTTTTTTTTGGTTTTGTGTTTTGGTGAGGGGGCCACATGTAATTGCCAAGAAGCCTCATATCCTTTATTAAGGGTGCATCAAAAATTAGTTCGTAGTGGTCTGTTCAGAGCCAGGTACAAGCTGTGGTATCTGTTACAGATGGCTTTGAGCCATTCTATTAAGTCATCAGTTGACCCATTGGACCCCAGCAATCAATTAACAATTTATGACAGCATATAAAGTATCATTCATTATCTTCTCTAACTGCTTGAAGAGTGTTTATTTCAAAAAGCAGAAATTATATTTCTTACAGGATAATCCTAAAATGTAGACCTGTGATTCCCAGGGCTTAGTGCCAAGCTGGGCTTCTGCTTTAAAATGGGATTCTGTGAGTGAAAGGAGACATTTCAAAATTGGTAATGGGAAGCATGTATTACAGTTGTATTTTTAGGTGGCTACATGAGATATTGTTATTTAAAATGGGATTTGCAACAGTGTAAACGCTAATGGAGTAATACAGTGCATTAGTCCCACCACAGTGTGTCCTGCTTGAAATTGTAACTTGCAAGTAATATTTGTCACTTAAAATTCATGTGTTGTTTCTAGGACTTATCCAAGTGGCAAAACTGAAATCCAGGGGTTTTGTGAGAAAGTGATTTTTCAGTTCAGGAACTGGAAAGTAAAAGGGAGGATAGTTTTGGTCCAAACTAAGCTCATTTACTACTGCCTCTCTGTTTTTTTGCTATGACAAAGCAAGGATCTGTGTTTAGTGGGGGGTGTAATGCTTTTTTCAGCCCAAAATGGAATGGCTGGCTCTGTTACTTTCCGTAAGAAGCACAGGTCAGACCCAAGTGTGTACTTAAAAATACTGATCATGATAGAGCCATGATATGGTTAAGTGTTTGCTACCCCTCAGGCAGGTCCTTCTTTGTGTAGCACTATTAAATCTATACTGAGTCAGTGCTGGGATTTCCTGCGTCCTGAGCCCTGTTTGAATTACATATTTAGGTATTTTATACCACGGTAGTAGTTGAAGAAATGGTGTTGAGAGGTCCATTTCTGAAGCCCTGGCTGCTGGGGCATCCATCCCCTGTGGTCTTTGGAGGACTGAGCCGTGTGCCGGTGTCCCAGCCAGCAGCACTGGGGGCTGAGCTCTGTGCAGGATTAATGGCAGCCTGGCTTTCCTCTGCCTGTCATTTTCCACTTTTGGTGAATTCAGGAGAAATGTGTGAATTGTTTTGCATTGATAAAAACTGCATTTTTAAGTAAGCTGCTTGCCTAGCTTTACCCTCGATAACCAGTCATTGCTATACAAGCTGCTCCCACTCTCTCGTGCCAGTGTGCTCAAATCCTGACTTGGAAACCAGCATCAGCAGTGCAAGTTTGTTTGCTTTTTACAGTTGCAGCTCTTGGGCTCTCTGCTAGTGCTGCTGATTGAAATGGGCGATGCTGGACCCACTGTCTGGTCATGAGTAGCTCCTCAGTGCACCTTGCATTCAATACTCACTTCAACAGCTATCAGATAACCAATAGTGATTCCCTGAGGGTTTTTTTTTTTCAATTTTTTTCCTCCTCTTGCATCCCCTAGGGCGGCAGTTCTGTAGCCCACATTTCCAGTCTTGGGTCAAACTGCAATACTTGCATTCATTTGAATCTGCTCAGCTCTCTAGTCTATCCCTGTGTTGAATTCTCCAGTGATTTTTGGTCTGGTCTAGTTCTTGCTTCACTCATCACTTCTGGCATTTCTCACAGGTGGTGGTCTCATACCCAGGATCTCTCTGTATCTCTGATTTTCCCCTTCCTTCCATCAAACTTTTCAGCTTATGTGCCTTTACCTAATTTCCTTGTATATGTACTTTCTTCTCCTTCCTAGTTTGTTGTTTGGATATTTTGCATGGTGAGTGCAGGTACTTTTTTTTTTTTTTTGGTTGAAGACTCAGAATAACAAAGATGGGAAAATAAATAGAAGTCAGCAACACGAGGATATTGTGTCTCCTAAGCTGAAAACAGTGTGTCAGTGCTGGAGGGAGAGCATTTTACCTAAAGGCAAATGAACTGCCAGCAAGAACATTTCTTACACCTTCTTTAGAGCATCTGACCCACATCACTTCCAGATGTATCCATTGATCTTTTCCGCTATGACTTTTCTTACAAACCTAATTCTTCCCATTTTAACAGGATGTATAAAATCGTTATTGCAGTCAAAGTGCTCAAGAAAAAAAACCCAAACCCAGCCACTTCAGTTGCTGAGACCAGGGCTTTTTGTTCTTTTTTTGGAGGTGCCAAATCTGTTCATCCTCCCTGGATCTAGATAACAGCATCAGAAACACTGTGTAACACTTCTAGTGGGAATCCAGGGAAGACCTAAATCTGTAGTCTTCCAATTTAAAATAATGTTAAATAGTAGAACTGCAAAGAGAAGCTTTTGAAAACAGCCTGGTTTGCAGCACCTGCCATTTCTAAGTGCTAATTCAGATGATGGTTAGTGAGAGGCAGAGCAATAAAAGCACGGCAGATACCTGGCTGCTGAACAGCAGTGAGCATCCTGGTAAAGTCTTCCTTGGTGGAATTACATCATTAGTGGTGGGATTTGTTGAAAAAGAGAAAGCAAGCAGGGAAGAAGTTATTGTACAATAGGGATGCTAATGAGAGATTTTTTTTTCCAAATCCGAAGTGTTTAAAAGGCGTATTTGTAAAACACCTTTTCAAGCTTTTGCTGCTTGTAAAGTCAATTGGATTCACTTAATGACTATGAAAATTTACATCTGATGGGGTTTCAGAAGCTGTCAGTGTTCAGAGGATAACATCAAGCTGTGCCTCTTGGACAGTGATTTTCGTTTGGGAATAAGTCATCATCAGGTTTTACAGGGCTTTTTTTGAGCCATCAGTAGTCTGAAAAACATCAAAGCATCTGCAAGGATTCTTGAGAAGTGGGAACATTTTTCATGGATGACTCGAATAGCTAAAGAGGATTTCAGTGAAATTCTAAAAAAAAATCTTCACATAACCCCCATCAGTTCACTGAGACTGAACTCTTGGGACAGTTTGGCTTAAAGGTTCAGTGGAGCATTTGCTTTAACTTAATCATGGGCTTAAATCCCGTGTCTCTTGCTGGGAGTTTAACGTGTACTTATGGGCAGTATAGGTCCAAGTTCTCTTTGGATAGTTGCAGGAGACCTGTGACATAAATGGTGGTAAACCTTGGGTTTGCTGTATGTGCTATCAGCTGCCTGCAAGATGAATTTATGATGTTTTAGGGAATACTGGTGCACTGGAAAAAGGAGTTGTAGTTGTGAACCTGCTCTTGGTTATATTCATTCTTCCCTGTCTTAGCATCGGGTACAGAGGGTTTAGTGTTGTCTTTGTAGTTGGGAAAATCCAGCAGATCCTCAGAATACTGCAGTTCTACCCAGTTTTGTGTGGATTTGCATCTCATCTGGCTCTGGTTGCTGTAGTGCTGTTCGTATTTGTAAGTTGATCCTGTTTCCGCAGGTGCTTTGTGAATGAGCGTGCCTCAGCCTGAGGGTGCACGGCGTGAAGGTGTCTGCTTTCACTAGCCCTGAGCAGCCTGCCCTTCGTTTGCCACGTGTCTTCCTGGTGGAATGAAACACGGCCTGCTACCTACTCACTCCAGTAATTTATTTCACAGATGTCTTTCAAATCCCCAGCTCTTGTGGCTGGTGTTGAGGCTGGGGCTCAAAGGAGCCCTGTTCACATGGATGTGGGGTGTAAGGTGGTGATAGATGCTATCACAGGAGATCTGGATTAGGCTTTTGTAGGGGCTTTTCAGCCTGATTGTTCTGGTGTGGCAGTCTGAACTGTGGCAAAGGTTGGGTTTTTTTCTTTTTTAGTTTTAGAGATGCAGAGATTTACACATGTAATTTTCATTTTCTGTTAATGCATCATCCACAACAGGTCCATTGTCTGTGCCCAGCCTGACAGATGTTCCTGTATTTATGCATGTGGAATTTTCTTGCACTGCCACGTTAAATAAATGTGCTAGTTTCAGTCTGGACTAGTGGAGTTCAGAAGAATTATACCCAAGGCACATTGGCTCTGATGTGCTGGGAGAGGGATGTAGGAACATGTTGGCTTTGACAAGAGTGGACATCCAGGTGTGTGCTTTTTCTGCACCACGGCAGGGCTCTGGCTCCACGTGGGGCATTGCTGCTGGTTTGCTGAGAGTTAAAGGTTGAAGCAGTGCGTGGTGATGGAGGCTCCAGCTGCTTGAGAGGCCTTGCTGGGGTCTGCACCCTGCTCTGTTGAAAGACATTCCTTCCTGTGGCAGGGGGTTGGAGACAGATGATCTTCAAGGTCCCTTCCATCCGAAATCATTGTAGGATTCTATGACTTGTGGCAGAAGGAGATGAAGTCCTGAAGCAGTGTTTGCCCTCCTTGCTGTGTAGGGCTCCAGCAGAGTGGGTGGGGGGCAGCCCTTTACCTTGGCATGCACAGGTGGGACACAGTGGAGCAAACTTACCCCAGGGTTTGCTTCGGCTGAGTCAGAGATAAATACAGCAGCCCCCAGGGACTACAAATTCACAGTAAATCTGGAGAAGTGAGAGGGCTGCAGGCAAGAAAGGTGTTCATTACACCTTTCCATTACAGTGGGAGCTGTGGTGGGATGGCCATGGGGACGTGTACCTGCAGGGATGGTAGGTTGCCTTCACAGGCTTCCCCTGCTGGAAGAAGGCCTGTGCTTATATTCAAGGAGAGAGCACTCATTGCGGTAGTGTTCCTGGAAGTCCTGGCTGTCCCAGTTGCCTCAGAAGGGCTGAGGACCCTCAGACACCATCTCAGGAGGGCTCAGCATCTCCCAAAACCAGGCTTTGCAAACACAGGGGGATGAGAAAGCAGGGGTACACCGTCTGGTGGTTCTACCTGGTCATGGAAGTCACCACCCACCTGGTTGAGGGTTGAGTTGGAGATGTGGGAAGGTGCAGATACCAGGAGGTGCCTGCACTTACCAATAGGTCAGATTCAGCCCCAGCAGGACTGAGGAACACCTGAGGGTGTGGTGGGGAAAGGGCCTCCTTTCCTGCTCTTTCCCAAAGGGGATGGGCTGGTTGGTGTGTTGCAGGGAGAGAGTCATTGCTCTAGGAAGTCCTCCAGTGTTAGAAGTGTGATGGTGTTTAAAGCATGTCAAGAATACTCCGAATGTTTGCTTCCAGAGAGGTTTGATAGTTATTTATTCATTTATTTATATGGGTCAGGAGTCAGATTTGCTACAAACTGTAGCATTAGTCCTGTCGCTGCCTCTAGCCTTGGATGTCAGTATGTCAGACCCTGTTCCAAGGGAAAGGCCTTGTTTCTTGGCATGCTGCAGATGAAAACTGCTTTTTTTCCCATCCCTTTCCATGGCAGGATGAGCATCTCTGCAGAGACAACATGCTGCCTTGATGGGAGCAGGGCAGGAAGTCTGAGGCTGGTTCTCCCAAGCCTGATTCTCCTTACCAACTTGATTATCTTTCCCAGTTTTCCCTGTTATTTAGTCATGTACTCCTTCCCCAGAGGTTAGGGGAATAGGTTTGACCAGGTGCTTGGGGGTCAGACAGGGCTGGTCCGCTGAGAAGTGCCCAAATGAGTACCCGTGGTAAGTAGCTGGGAAGGACAGAGGTAGTGAGCCACCCTCACTCCTCTTGAGCTCTTCCCAATCCATTGTAATGATTTTTGGGGGCTCATCTTGGTGTAGCAGCTAGTGATAGGGTAGGTTTGTCCCAGCTGATGGTAAGTGATGTCCCTATTGGATGCCTGTGCTCTGGGAAGGTTGTGTGTGCAGCACCATTTCAAGATGTTGTGCTAGAAACAGGAAGCATTTATTGCTTGCAAGAGACCTACAGAGATCAAGCCATGTACCACCTGACTTCAGCCTGTAGTTTGTACCAAATCTGTTCCCTGAACCTTTCCTTTTTTCCTGATGTCTTCCTCAATATTGAGTAATGAATTCTTCAAGTTGGTTTCAGAGAGAATATAATTCTGTCAGTGTGACTGCTGTTTCACTCCTATAGATTATGAAGATTTAGAGGTCGGAGAAGCTTGATTCATGGTCTTAGCAACAAGGTAGGATTCTTGTGAAACCACTGCTGTGTGCAGAAGAAAAGGCTTTGAGTGCAGCAGAGCTGTGTTTCTTGCTGGTGTTAGGAAAGTATCCTGGTTAGCTCCTGTTTGCTGTGCAGGGTTTGGTGAAGTGCAAGTCCCTGTCTGTCAGTTCCTGGTTTGTCCTAGGAAGGAAAGTGGAGGACCTGCCCTGGGATCTGAGACTTTTCTGGCCAGTGTTTCTGTACCAGACATGTTGCCATGTCATTGTCACTCCTCGGCTGCTGTGGTGGGAAAGTCCTCATTTAGAGACTCGTGAGGGCAGCAAGAGTGTTCTAAGGGAGTTGAAACTGTGCTCAGAAGCACTGAAACATGCTGTGCAGCACGTTTTGGCTGAATATATGCACCCTTTACATGACTTGATTTGTTGTGGATATTTTGTGGGGTGTGGTTTTTGTTTGGTTGTCTGTCACTTTTTAAATAGGCAAATGTTCTTAGTCACTATTTTCTACCTTTTAAGGGAGGCACTTCTCAGCCTCACTTTTGACTCTGATTTAAAAAGCTTGCAGGCACAGATGAGTTACTCTGTCCTGATGCATGATTATGCCATATCTTAAGTTTGAACTTATATCTTGGGTGCAGTTCATCTTACCTACCTTGTTCCTGACTGAAAGGAATAGCTTGCAGTGAGCTCTGGAGGCTTTAGCTGTGGTCTTTTGCAGAAGAGGGTCTCTCCTGAAGAGTGACTCATCTCAAAGGTTGTTGACCTCAGAGCAGCGTAAAACTCCTTGGAAGTCTTTGTAGAGTTCAGAATTGCGTTTATTATTTAACCTTAAACAAATGAACCTTTGTTTCTCCCTTTGCTGTGAAGCATTTGGTGCAATACCTGTGTAGATACAGGCACTTCTTTTGAATAAAGGGCTCCTTGGCTAAGTTTAGACCAGACACGTAGTGATGGATGGTGAAAATCAGTTTGATTCTGTCCACTTTCCCTGTTTGATTTATGGCTTGGCCAACTGCTAAGCTAAAGAAAGCCATTCAATGGTTATTGCTCAGTCCCTTTTTACAGTAAAGCATATAAAGTAAAAGTCAGCCACCAAATAATGAATTCTAGGACATCCAATAATTGTAGATTTTCCAGTTTGTTCAATGTTTGGAAGTGAAAATTGCTGCAAGGCAAATTCAGTACCTTTTGAAAGCAATAAAGCCAAGTAGTGAAAGATTGATATATAGAAGATGGAGACCAAGCCTTAACAATGTCCTTTTAAGGAGCTGGCTTAAAACACAACCAGCAGCACATTTGATCTTGTAAACTAATTTCACTAACAAGGAGCTAATTGTCACATCAGTCTTTTGGAGCTGGCACGACCCAGGCTAGCAAAGCTGGCAGAAGGGCTTGATTTCTTTTTTCCTTAGAGCTTCTAACTAAAAACCAGTCTAAATTCTAGAAGGCAGGCTTACTTAAAGCCTGACTCTGCAGTTGATCACCTTGGTGCGTATTTTGCATGCATAAGGAGCATCTGCCCTGAAAGTAGTTTAAATACTTTTTTCTGGTTTTGTCCATTTGTGCAGACCAGTCCGTTCTGCTGAGCCAGCTCCCTTGTGCCGGGACTCATCATCCAGTCAGCCCTGAGGACAATGCTGGGCCAAAATCACAAGTCCTGGTCTTTATCCGCTCCTTTAAGCTGTTTAATTCTTTGCTTATCAGTAACAGTTGCTCACATGCCAAAACTACGGACACTGCCTGGTTTCTCAACCTGTGCTTTCCCCTGATGACCCAGCAGCAGGTAGACCCTAGTTGCTACACCCATGGTTTTGTCTCTCCTTCCTCTGTGTCGTGTCCTTCTTTTCAGCAGCAGAGAGCAGAGCGATGGCCCAGGCTAAATTTCTCCAGATAACCAGGCTACTTCTAATCCCCCACAACTGCTTCTGCAGCTTTTTCCTGAATAGTTGTTATACAGTGGCTTTATTACAGTCTTTGCTTTTCAAGGTGCAGCATGGCCAGCAAAAAGAGCCTGATTGAAGATTTTAAAGTCCTGCTGCTACACTTCTTAATATAGCACCCTCTGAAAAGTGCTGGAAGGGCTGTCTTTATCCCATCTGCGGCATCGCCTGGATTTCTAGCTGTCTCATCAAAAGCCTGTTCCTGCACTGTGCTGAGCACTTCCTGGGGCTTTGCTGAGCACCCCCTCGGGTGCTGTCACTCGTGGTGACACTCTGCGCCCCAGGGGACTTAAACCTGTTTGTAAAATCAACCAGTGAAGTGCTGACATGAGGCACGGCCACTAACAGCTCACATTGATCCAGGCGTCCAGGCTGGGTCCTCGCAAAGCTTTGCCGGGAGTAAGGTGCGTGGGCAGGAGCTGTCATAGAGGTGTTTCAGAGGAACAGGGTGAGGTTTAAAGCAAAGGTTTTAAGAAGATTAGGAATGCCTGCTGGGTTATGTCCCCTGCAGTGACAGCAGGAGATGCTGTTCAGGAACAAACCTGGCCACTTCCTGAAGTCCCTTTACTGCAGGATGTGTTTTTCTTTTTTCCTGTCAGAATATTAGAGTGAAAGCAAACTATAGCTAGCCATCAACATCTTAGGCATTTCCTGGGGGCTTTGGCACCCTAGAATGGAATACCTGTGTTGGAGTAGCTGGGTGCTTTTGAGGCTGGACCAGCTCCATCAGAAAGCATGGTGCAGGCACTGATGAAAGTTTTCATACTGTTACTCTAAATTGCACACCTGCCACCCTTTCTACCCTCAGGTGCAGGGAAAGCTGCTGTGGGGCCATCACCTGTGCAGCACGTGCTGCTGCTCCAGCTTTACCAGCACTGCCATGTTACAGCATGTACCACTCTGAATGCAAATATGGTTTGGGGTTTGCACTGATGCTTAGGACAGCTCTTGCCTGCAGTCGAAAAACCTATCACCTTGTCTCTAATTTCCTGCTGAGGTTTATCAGTTCGGAGGCCACCTCTGAACTCCCATTTCCTGGGGCAGTTTGAGACCCACTGCTGTGGTGGATTGTGGTCACAGTGTTTCTGGTAGCAAGCGTCCGTGGAACTGCACTATGTCTGTGTTGCAAACTGAATGCTGGATGTCACTGTCATCCCACTGATTCCCTGCTGCTTGCAATTCCGGAGGGCCTTGCCTGAGCTTTGGGGTTGTTGCAAGTACCTTCAGCCCTTGGTAACAATACAGGTGAAAGGTAGCAAGGATGGAAAAAAAAAGGTAGATGGAGGAGTAGATGAACTGGTTGCTCAGAACCAAATCATCCATCTCTTTTCATCCTGTGGAGGTGATCTCATTGCCTGCTGCCCAGATGCTGCATCAATCAAAGGATGTCACCCACCCTTGGCACAGAGATGCTCTGCCCTGTGCTCTTCCAGCAGGGAATTATTTACAACAGGGCAATGTGTCCTGCGGTGGTAGATTATGTGGAGTTATTGATGGGGGAGGAAGGTGTCCCACAGCATTTCTCATTTCATGCATGAATAATTCCTGTGTCCCTGACATGTTTTGTTCCCCCCACACCTGGGCCTTGTCTGGTGCACAGGGATGCTCATGGATGTCAGGAGTGTCGGAGTCAGGATCTCTCACGTCTCATCCAGTTTCTGTAGCCATGAACTACATTAAAATGCCATTATTTTGTAGGAGCCCTCCAAGAATGCCTTTTAACTGAAGTCAAGTGTAGAGTTACTAGCAGAGCTTGTGGGAGCTGTCATGCAGCCCTGCATGAAGCCAAGGGAAACTAGAAAGGTGGAAAGGAGAGAAACTCAACACATGGAAAAGATGGAGGTAAGGAGGGATAATAGGATAATGGCATGCCTCATAAAAACAGACTTAAATCCCTCCCCATCCTGGCCAGCTGAGCAGTTGCAGTCAGTGACAGGGACAGCTGCTGCCTGTCCTTGGTTAGTCCCTGCACCCAGGCTGCCTGTGTCTGGCTGGGTGGCAGCCGATGTGCCATGTCTGTGCCTCAAACTCCTCCTGCCAGCAGCATTCACATCACGGCAGCCAAGCTGTCCCCAGAAGAGCCTCCTTTCTCCCTTGATGCTGATGTAACTCGGCTGCTCTGCCCCGTGTTCCACCGAGGATGGAGGGGAAGGAGGAGGGAGAGTTGCCTCAAGTGCTGGGCAGTTCCTCTTCTCCTTTTTCAAAACCCAGACAGGATAAAAGGGCAGGAATTTAAACAGCGTCAGAATACACAGCCAGCTGTGGGCTGGGGATTCTGTCCACTTGCTACCATATACAGCCTGTCTCTCTTAAAGTGATGTATATAAATAATGCTGGCAGGAGGAGAGCCCAGACACTGGATTTGGGGCTTTTTAACAGGTAATTGGTGAATAGGTGAGAATGGCTCTGCACTGTGTCCTGATTCCCTCTGTACTGCCCTGCTCAGACCACCTCTGCTTTGCACAAAGAGCTGCTGCTCTGGCTAAAGTCACGCCAAAAGATGGCACAGGAGGCTGAGCAAGTTGCCTGCAAGGGCAAATACTTGGAGCTCCATCAGGTGATAGCATGTTGCACCTCCTCTGTGCCAGTGTGTCCGTGTGGTGGTGTCACACTGTGCTGCAGTTAGGGGGTCGCAGGGAGGGCTCAGGGGGCATTTGGATCTCTGGCATTAGCAAGTCTGTCACTTTTGGCAAGCCTTTATGTAGGTTTATTAAGAGCAAGGAACACAGGCAATTGCAGACCCTGTCCTACACACAGAAATTATTTTGAGCTTTTTGGTGTTTGGATTTTTTTTCTTTCCTTTTGACCTTTCATAGTAGCCTGGGGAAAAGTGTAGGAAAGGGATGTTTGCCCTGTGCAGGATGCTTTCCTAGCTCAGCTGTAAGGATGCGCAGGAGCTGGTGCTGTCCTGGTGGGTTCCCTGCAGTGGTGATGGAAACTGCCAAGCATCTCTGCCACTTCCCTTGTGTGGATGATGCTCCAGGGACATCACCTGTGGCAGCTTTGAGCCAGTAGGGGAATTGCTCACATTTGTGATGCTGTGACATGCCAAAGCAGAACTGAAAGTCACAGTCTCTGCTTGAAGGGATATTGCCTCGAGAAGTTGCATGTCTGTCTAGAAATTATGTTCCACGCATAAGCCTCTAAGAATTAATGAGAGCTCGGCTGCATAGATAGCAGTGCCATCTCTGAAAAAAAAGAGAGAAGACTGGCGTGCCTCTGGGCAAGATTTCCATACTTGCCTTCTGCTGAGCTTCCAAGGAAAACTCCTTCCCACAGGAATGCATCCATGCAAAATTGGCACCAACAGCTGGTGGTGGCTGCAGGAGCTGCTCTGTCCTCTCTCCAGCCCTAAGAAAAACGGGGATAAATTTTACCTATCCCAGCCCTCACCCGCCAGTGTGCGGGTGCTGGCACTAGGGAGGACCCGAGTGTGAGTTCAGGAAGTTTTGGGGCAGCAAAGCTTTGCTTGCTCTTGTATAAAATACTAGAATTTTCTAGAAAACAATGTATTTAAAAAGTACATGGAAGACAGAGCTTTGCTTTTTCAGAGCAACACAATTCCGGGGTAGTGATCCCTGCGTTCTCAGGCCTTGAGAAAGCTGTTAGAACCTGCAATAGTCAGTCATGTGGGACTCATGCTGGTGAGGAAGGCTGATGTCTCTGTCCCACTCCCTCCTAGCAGTACTCTGCTATTGCTTTTGGCTCCAGTCTTTCCACCCATCCACCCACCCGCCTTTTATTCATCAAAAGGTGTAGAAGGAAGAAGTTGCAGCAAAAATAAATGAATTTATTTTCACCCACCATCCATCCTTGTTGGCTGCGTGGGGGAGAGCTGTGCAGCTCATGACAGTGGAGGAGGGTGGGAGAGGAGGCTTGCAGGCACAGTCCTCCTTGGCAGGAGTGGAGGATATGTGGCCAGCATGGTGCCACCACTGCAGGGAAGTCCTCAGGACGTGGTGCCTGCAGTGGTGTGTGGAGTCTGAGGGCAGCCCTGTGCTGTGGGAGATGGGTGGATGCATTAGAAGAATGCCCTCTTTGGTCTTCAAAAGCTGGGAATAATCCTTAAATTTAGAGCAGAAAGATGGTGCCATTTTGTGTGCTTTCAGGCCCTGGGTGCCATCAGATGAGGAACCATGACCTTGCTGTGGAGCATGAGCAAGCCAAAATCATGTTCCTTGTCATGCACATCACAGCCATGTTGTGCCTTTGTCATAGGTGTGTGCGTCACAGCGTGGTTTGGGGTTTTTCTTATGGAACAGTTGGGGTTGGAAGAGACCTTTAAAGCCCGTCTTGTTCCAACCCGTCTGCCATGGACAGGGACAGCTTCCACCAGGCGAGGTTGCTCAAAGCCCCATCCAGCCTGGCCTTGAACACTTCCAGGGGTGGGGCAACCACAGCTTCTCTGCGCAGCCTGTGCCAGTGCCTCACCACTCTCATGGTAAAAAAAATTCTTCCTTTATTATATCTTTTGCCTGTGAGTTCCTGATGTCAAGATTGTGCGGTGAGGCAGCAAGCTGAGGGAATGGAGAGAGCTGAGGAAGGTGGTAGCGGGTTTTCTATGGCTGCTCCTCACTTTTGCTTTTGGAAGCCTGCAAGGAGGCAGGGGACAGTGCTTGGTGTTTGGCTGGAAACCGCTGGTGCCTCTGGAAAGTGCCTCCAGTGCTTCAGAGTGGTGTTCACAGGGCAGCTGTGGTTAAATGCAAGATGTCCATGAAGACCAGGTCTTGGGATGAGCTGGAAGAACTTTGGATGACCACAGCAATGGGTTGGCAGAAGATGGAGGCAAGTGAGGGTGAAGGCAAAGATAAAGATGCTGCCACGAGATGAGTATCTGGAAGGGCAGGGAGAGTTGTAGCTGCCAGGGTCTGTGTTTATCTTTGCAGCAGTGATTATTTTCAGATAGCATGTGAGAGAGTAAAACGTCAGCTTTTGCTAATAATAGCACTGAAAACAAGGCTGTTGCTCATTACTGACAGCTGAGATGAAGTTAGTTTTGTTTCATCCTAGGTATGAAAAAGTGCAAAAACAAGCCATGCTCTGATATCCTGAGTCGATATCCTCAGTCCAGAAAAGATGAGGAGGAGACCCCCTCCCAGCCCTGGGGTGTGGCAGTGCAAGGTAGTTTTTCCAGGGTGCTTCCGCACTGCTGCTTGAAGAGTGGGTATGGTGGGGAGCTGCAGCTGGCTGGCATTGTGGAAAACATAGAATCATAGGATAGGATGGTTTGGGTTGGAAAAGAGCTTTAGAGGTCATCTGATTGAGTCTAGGTAGAAAGCAATCTGAGGACCCTTCAGCATTCTTGCTCTGAAACTGGAGGGTTTTCCTGGAGGAGAGGAAGTCTCATCCCAAGGTCGGCAGCATGTGGTGTGATCCCAAGACAGCAAATCCCCATCTGAATGGGATGCAGCTGCCCGGTGGAGGGATTTGACAACCCCGTGGGGGAAAGCTGTTCTGGGGCTTGTAGCCACCTTTGGGAACTTGAGGTGTGCTTAGTAGGCTGAAAGATCTGGCTGCTGGTGATCCCTGGAGCAGACACAGACACGAGGAGGACAGCAGGGTGGAAGTCTTGCGGACTGGTGGCACTGGTGTAAACAAGATCTGAATACAATTCGCGTTGTTTGAGCAGATGTGTCCTGTCTGTGGCTAATTATAAGCGTTGTGTGCACAACACACTGGGAGATGTGCCAGATACTATTTCTTTTCACATTGAACTCAAAATCATTATAATTAAGCTTTGAAATTGTAAGTAAAAACCAATAAGGAGTGGAGGTTTGCTGTCATGCTACTTGCAACAGAGTCCAGTCCCTGCTGGGATGGACAGGTGTGGGAGTATGGAGACGGTGGTCAGAAGGGCTGGGAATGTGAAGTGTTTGGTGCCTCTGCTGTAGCAGGTTTGTCCAGATTTGGGTTTTAAATATTTATACCTCAAAGTACCAGAAACGTGCCATTTTACAAATGTGGGAAGTGTTGCTGAGCGAGCTTTAGCAGCCTCTCAGGTTTGGTGGGCACGGAGAAGAAGTGCTTGCTGAGAAGAGAAAATAAGGAATAAAAGTGGGAAGCAGTCGTGGAAGCAATTGTGTAACCTCGGGTTGAGAGGAACCTAGGTTGTATCTCTGGTTTGAGGGGAAATGAGGCAGACTTGCTGAAGAAGCAGCTCCAGGAGGAGTTGCTATGCCTGGGGCTGGGTGAGAGGGATGTGATGGCTATGCCACTGGCTGTGGCTCAGCAGACACCAGTTGATGGCTGCTTTGTGGCACTTTGGGGGGCTGCCGCAGGACTGAGGCCCCAGGGAAGCATCCCATCCCTGCTCCCCAAGTATGGGGAAATTCCTGAACCTCCTTTCTTGGGACTGCCATGCATGTGGGGTGGCCCTGCATGTAGGGTGAGGATCACTGTTGTCCTGATATTTGGTGTGCTCGCTGTGTGGCCAGAGGTGTGATGGATGGTCTGGGGAGTGGATTGGGCTCAGCCACCACGTGATGAGCAGTTTAAAACCAGCAGTGAGCTCTCCATCCTGTGATTTGTATGCAGAGGGAGGGTGGCTGCTGGATTTCAGTGCTTGTAGGTGTTCGTCTGGGGTCGTATCTGAATAAATCACATTCTGAGATCCAAGTGAGCGTCGGGGAACAAGCCACACTGTCAACGCAGCAGCGGACCGGAGACATCTTAACTGCTCGTGATAAATGGGTCAAGATGGGCCCTGGTGTTTTAAAAATTAGCTGTTGACCTAGATAGCAGCAGCAAGATGACTTGCTCACAGTGGGAGCAGGAGTGAGCATGACTGGAGCTGCACATTCCTCTGAATGTGGGGATGAGCCCGGTGTGCTGAGGTGAACCTGGGCTGGTTCCCCACCCCTTGTTTGTACCCAGCTTTTCCTTGGGAGGTGAGCTGTGCCACAGGGAAGCGGAGAAGACCTTGGGCATCTGTTTTGAGTGGTTTCATAGAGTTACACGGTGTATTCATCCTGCAGGCAGCAGCTGCAAAGGCACCTCCCACCACCCCATGCTTTGCTCTCCTCCAGTGATAAAGTACTCTGAGTTGTCTTACTCACGTTTCCCCCTGGTTTTTGGGGAGGGGTGGTCCTTTGCCCCCCTGAGCAACCCCCTGGGCTGTGTAACTCTGGTCTTACAGAGATGTGCCATGCGTTTGGGTTGGAGCAGTTGTCAGGGTTGGTGCTGAAGATGGAGCTGCTGCCCAAGTCAGGTTCTCTTCTGCTTAGCACTTGGGAAGAAGGCCATTGCCTACGCCAGGGTTTTCTCCTGTTGTGGGGTCTTCTTCCTCTGGATGAAGACATATTGCTCCAGAGCACTGAAAGTCAGTGCTTTTCGTCTAGGCAAGAGACCTGTCAGTACCCATGGGTGGCTGCTGTATTGAACAGTGGCTTTCTTGGGTGATGATTAGGCAACTGGTCAGGCCACCCCTTGAGTACTGTGTCCAGTTCTGGGTGCCTCAGCTTAGGAAGGATGTTGAGATGTTGGAGCATGTCCAGAGAAGGGCAGCAAGGCTGGTGGAGGGTCTGGAGTACAAGTCCTGTGAGGAGCAGCTGAGGAAATGGGGTTGTTTAGGCTGGAGAAAAGGAGGCTCAGGGAAGACCTTATCACTCTACAACTCCCTGACAGGAGGTTGTAGCCCCTGTGCATTTTTCTTGGGAAAACATTCCCTTCACGCTGTCAAGGGAAAAAGAGTTTGGCCCTTATTTATGGGGGTCGTTAGTCCCCATGTGTGACAGGTGATTGTGGACGCTGCTCCCAGGTGTTTGGCAGTGGGCGCTTGCCCATCCGTGGTGGCCGGTGACTACATGTGCTGCTTTATCTCCCGCAGGCTCCTGCTTCTGGGTTGCCGTCCTGGACGGCAACGTGGTGGGGATCGTGGCAGCGCGGGGCAACGAGGAAGACAACACCGTGGAGCTCCGCCGCATGTCCGTTGACTCCAACTACCGCGGCAAAGGGATCGCCAAGGCCCTGGGCCGCAAAGTGCTGGAGTTCGCCATGCTCAACAACTACTCCTCCGTCGTGCTGGGAACCACGGCCGTGAAGATGGCAGCCCACAAGCTCTACGAGTCCTTGGGGTTCAAGCATGTGGGTGTCGTCGAACATTATGCCCTGCCAGGGATGACACGCTCCTTACTGGAGAGAATGTTTTTCCAGGTCCGCTACCACCGCTACCGCCTGCAGCTGCGGGAAGAATAAAAAAACCCCCAACCAACCAAAACAAAAAAAAAACAAAACAAAAAAAAATTTTTCCTCCCCTTCCTCCTCCTTCAAAAATAATAAATTACCCTTCTGTTTCTCATCACTGTTGATTTGCCAATTTTGGGTTAGAGTTTTTGTACCCTCATGTCACGTTTTGGTTTGCTCCGTTCAGCTCGATGGGCCGGTCGAGCAGCGCCCCTTCCTCGCATGCTGTAGGTGGTGGTGCTGGGAGTCCTGCGACCCGGCGGGGCAGAGCGGAGCAGCGGCCTCTCCTTCCCAGGTACCTCCGTAAAGCACAGAAACTTACTGCAAATTAGTACAACTGCTCTGGTGTACATAGTCCTCTCCTTTTCCAAGTGTAGGATAACATAGTGATGCATTCATAATAGTGCAGAAATATTACTTGAATGCAGTTTTCAGTATTTCACGCACCAGTAAGTAGAATATGCATTCCTCTTGCCGTAATCTACTGGTTAATAGTTTTCAGAGAAAAGGTGGGGGGCACACCCTGCCCCCCTGCCCCAACCCGCTTGCTACAATGCATGAAGAGGAAAGCGCGTGCACGCACTCAAACACATCGCACTGCCGCCACGGCACTGGTGTTGCACTTTTTTTGGATGTGCCTCATTCTGCCAAATGTCTGAGAGACCCCGGGTGCATCCGGTAACCACGACTCCTCTCCACCTCTCCCTCTTTCCTAAGCCAGCACAGACTCGGACCGGCTGAACTGAGCCCCATTGTACCATAGCGTGAAGTTAAGATCAAACCTAAGTATCTCCTGCGCTGTTCCGTAGCCACGCGTAACCTGCAGTCCTGGGCCAGACTCCGCATGTGCGTTGGACTTTCTCTTTGCTGCCTTTTGGGGGTTTTTGTTTGTTTTCATCTTATTTTTAAGGGTTATTTTTTTGTTGTTGTTGTTGTTATTTTTAGTTTTGGCTTTTGCTGAATGGTGTCGTTGAGGCGTAATGGAGGCTGCAGTTCCTATGGCAACACATTTGCACATTAATGTGCGCACCAAATCTCACCACTTCAGAGAAGCAACGTGTGACAGATAATAGCATTTTGGGGAGTGCCGGGGTGGGGGGGAGCATACTTATTATCTTAACCAGCTGCTTGTTTGATAAATGTAGATGGCCTCACTGCAGCCTTCCATCAAAGGTAATTAACTGCTTTAATGATGTCAGATTTGTGAATTGTTCAATGCAAAAAGCAATGCAAAGCAGATTCGGCATGTGTCTGTACCCGGTATGTATGTACAGTGCCTGCCAACTAAAGAATAACCAAGACTACAGCTTCTTCTAGCCTGAGATATCAACTTTTATAACTTATTTAAACAAATAGCAACTTTGCATGAATTACATCTTGGGGAAAAAGAAGACTGTTAGGTTTTAATTTTTAAAGCGTGGTATCAGAGGTATTACAGAAAACCATTTCTGGCTGCACTTAATTTTGGGTGGGTAGAGGGGTTTGGCTCTGCTAATACCTTTAAAGGGAAAACCCCTTTAGTTACTGGGAAAAAACAATTATTATTTTATGAATTATTATGTGTGTGTTGAGGTGGGAAACCTCCCCACCTCATCACGATGAAGTTGGTGATGGGGTAGAGCATGTGTTAACTACACTTGCAAATACAATGGAAGAGTCAGCAGGAGAGCCCCAGAAGGAAGGAGCCTTGGGGTGCATGGAGAGGACAGGAGCCCTGGGGCAGATGGGGGGACAGACAGCACGGACCTTGGACACGGGGTGCTGTCTGTCCCACTCCTACCGGGAGCTGCCCTTTCCTCTCCAGCCGGAAGCTTTCCCAGCACTGAGAGCGGTGGTGCTGACGGAGAGCAGAGGGGAGGGGGCTCAGCCCATCCCTGCTGGGCCATGGGCCAGGCACTGATGCTGGGGATGGAGGAGCCATTTGGAGCGACCCTAGTTGCCCTTTCCGTGCTTGGCTCGGCCTCAGTCCAGCCTGTGAGGAGTCGGAGGGGCAGAGTCCCAGTGTGTGTCCCAGCAATAAGGGGGTAATGAGGATGGTGAAGGGCACTGTAGCAAGAGACCATGAGTTTAATTAACAAAATTTCTGTATGGGGCACTATATTTTTAAAAGTCTTTCTATGCTGTACATTTCTCCTGAAGCTGAAATAATGTACTGTTGGTAGGGGTTCTTGTATAGTGTACAGAAATCGGCAGAATATTTTCTTGCTGCATTCAGTGATTTATTAAGCAAAGTAAAACAGACAAATATAAAATGTTAGCAAAAGTTGAAAGAAAAACAAAACACGAAAGTTTGTGCCTTTTTTAGTTTATTTTTCTGTTGCTATATAATCACTGCACTAAAACCTTTCCAGAGGGGTAAAAAAAAAAACAAAAAACAAAAACTAGTCTCTTAATAAGGGAGGAATATGTAAAGTCTAAATTGAGCATTAATTTTTTTTTGTTAGGCTATTTAATTAAACTAATGTTGCTGGTTTTATTTGATACCTGTGCCTTTGTAATAAAACTCCACATCCTGTCAGAAAATCCAAACCTGGAATAAATCCCACCAGATCCCACAGACACAGAAATACCATCAGGTTACCAGTATTTTCTTTTAAAATGTATAAACTTTATCTGATGATATTACAGTATCTGCTCGTAATACCTGTTGAATTTCCTGGGGAAGAGGTGCTTTGGAAAGGTGTGGCTTTGGGGGTGCTGTCTGCATTCCTCCCTGGAACATGGGAATGCACTGATAAGGATTGAGTTGTTGCCACTTGGCCGGTAGCTGCCAAGAAAATTTATTCCCTTAATGCTTCTGCCAGTTGCTTTGTGACCGGGCTTTTTGGAAGAAATCCAGCTGGTTGCTCCCAGCTCTCCAGCCGGGACAGCTTGTTTCTGAAGGAAAGGGCTGGCTGCCAAATAGGCTGGGATTTGCTCTCCTTGGAAGATGGAGCGGGCTGCCAGAGCTGCATCCCTGGTAGCAGTGGTGGGACAGGGGTGCACAACCTCCTGTGTTGTTGCTGCTCTCCCCCCCAGAGCTGCTCTGAATAGGGTTAGACAAGGATGGACTTAGAAGCCTACATGATCCTGTTGTTTTGTCTGCACTCATGGGAAGTTTTCCTAAATGCAATAGCTCAGGCACAGCTCTGGAGTCAGAGTTGCTGGGTTCTAGACCATGCCAGACTCCCCTGCTGCCAGGGAAGTGTGTGGGCAGGCCACAATGCAACTACAGGGTGACACGTTGAGGTTGAGCTGCTTTAGGCAGATCCATCCCTCTGCTCTGCATCTTTCAGGGTGCACTCATTTAAACAAAGTGCTTGGAAAAGATCAGCACAGCCCTTTCTCTGGCCCTGAGAATCATCTCCTGACTCTCCCCATCTCAGTTCAGTGTCAGGGTGGGTGAGGAGCAGCACAAGTTGGTTGTGGGGTTGGTCCCGAGCAGAAGAGGTGGTGATCTGGACCTGTTGCCAGTCCTTGAGTTTTGATTCCAACAGAGACTCACATCAGTGTGAGATGGGACGGGATTTTCCTGATCTATTTTGGGGGTTTCTCTTTCCAAGGATAATGCTGGCAGGAGGGTGAGGAAGAGTGGAGTGTCTCTTGGGTTTGAGCCCAGGGCTGGTAAACATGATGGCTAAGACCAGTTCAGATTTAGGTGGAGGATGTGTTAGAGATATGAAGGCACTGCCCACAGCTGCTTTTACTTTGCAGTGCAGGTGGGCTCTCACAGCCCCCTGCCCTCATGCTGCCTGCAGGGATGCAGTTTCCTCACCTGGCTGCTGTCTCCTTAGAGTGGGGCTTTTTTTGCTAATCCCTGTGCACTGGACAGTGCTCAAGCGTCCTTTGCTTGAGGCTTGAGGGACAGAGCCCTTGCTCCCTGAGGAAAGCACTAGATGTCATGTCCAAAAGTTAAAAAAAAGAAAACAAAGGAGGAAAGAAGGGAAAATTTGCATTTCTGTGGCTGAGGTCTACAGCCTTGGGGTTGCTCCAGCCCTCCAGCACAGCCTGGGCCAGTCCCAGCAGAGTGGATGGGAACTCCCTTCACATCCTGAGCAAACTGGCATCTCTAGCACATGTCATATTTGGCAATAAGCTCTCTGGGAAGCTTGGCCCCTGAACAGATCCAGACTGATAATGCTAAGCAACCAAACCAACAAAGAAAGTGGTTTCTAATCTAACTTGAAACTCTTAAATTTGTATTTGCTGTAAATTCATGCTGTGTTTTCCCTCTGTGAAGCAGACAGCACCTGCAAGATGCTTAGGAATGGCCACTGTGTCTCTGCTAGGAGATGCAGAAAAGTCCAGGGCACTGCCATCAGTAGGAAGCTGTTTTTTTCCCTCCCCTCCCTGTCCATATGCAAGATGTGGGATGTTATTTCTGAGAAAGCCTTTATCTTTCTCTTGAAGTGATCCTGCCTTGTGGTCCTGTGTGTGGGTACAGCCTGCAGCACTTGGTTCAGAATTGCCTTTCAGCAAATGCAGGGGGCAAATGACCCTGGGGACATCTGTCCCCGGGGGTGGGGCCTGGGGTCGTTTTACCCCTGCATTCCTCCCCATGGGAAATGAGGAGGATTCTTTGGGTCATGATGTCAGAATTTAATAGTCTCTGCATAGGAGAGGCAGGACTAGGGGTTAGCAGGTGACAGCTGGGGCTGGGATGTGCCTGGTGGGGTCTTGGTAGAGCAGAAAGTGTTTGGTGCCAGGGGGGTCTCGGGCCCTGTCCCTGCTGTGGCCCTCTGGGAGAACAGAAAGTCCCATGGTCAGAATGCCCGCAGGAGCTGTGGTTTTGCAGAACCTTGTCCTGATCCTTGCTGCTGCTGTTGCCCACTGATCCACACCTGTATGTGATGCAGGTCTGCTACCTTTTAATTTCCCAGATTCACTGGCTGGGGTGCAAATGGATAGAAACTGACTGCAGGGACTTCCAAATTGTCAAACACACAAGGGCAGGAACCAGCTCTGGTTACCTCTCAATTAACAATCTCATTTCGGGTGTGCTGGGGCCTGTGTTTCATTAGTGCTGCTGTGATGCTCTTGGTGTGCACTCTACTTTAAGCTTAATAAAGGCATTTTAATTCCACACTAACTGGAGTCTTGCAGTGGAATGTACTGTACCACATAAAGAAAATTAAGTAATGCTAAGTGTTAAATAAGCTTTAAAATGCAAAAGGAAAATTTTCTTTTTTTTTCTCCCTCAAAAGAGATCCACATAGAATCTTGAGGAAAAATTGGTGTGCTCTTGCATCCCTCAGTCATAGAGACTATGCAACAGAGCTTATGCTTATCTCCCACCAAAACCTGCTACCTGAATGGTGCTTGGGAGTACCTTTCATTGAAAATAAACCAGGAGATTAATTTGAACAACTGAGAATTTAGTCAAAACACAGTATTGTTTAAAATAACGAGCTCCAAGTCAGCATTTGGAGTTTGATCACAGTTAAAATTGCTGTTCAGTGCTGTCTTTGTATTGCACAATGGTCACCTGCGGGAGAGAACATGCTTGTAACATCTAAATAGTAGAAGACAAACCTAGTGAGACCAAGAGCATAACAAATACATAATGCAACTGTAAATTTATTTACAAGTAACACGTTTGAATGCAGAAGCAGCTACTGCTATGTAAGTGTAATGAATTTATAGCTAACATTGTTTCCAATTTATTTTCCTCCAAAGCTTAATCCTTTTGCCTTGTAATTTGTATATTTGATTTTTTTAAAATGTAATTAGGTTTAACAAAGCATCAGTTGCTTTGTGAGTTGTACTTATGATTGTGCTGGGCTGTTAGCTTTAAGCAGTTTGTGTGCTTGTGTTATTTTATTAAAGCAAAAGTCTTCTTGAGACAAATGCAGTAAAGGAAAAAAATAATATTTTTGGTAGTGTTAAGCAGATGTGTGGTATGCATTTGGAAAATGTCCAATGTCAGTTTAAAAAAACCCCAACAAACAAACAGGCTAAATTGCTTCCCAGAACTGTTCATGTTTAAGGCAGTGGCTTACTCACTCACGCATAAATAGAAACTTGGATTCTCCCAAACAGCCTCTTACTCTGCATCCCCTCACCGTTGTACAAGACCAATGTGAAATGAGTCTTGTGTTTTCTATGTTCAGCATAGTATGTACTGTACTTTGTAACGGGAAGTGGCTACAAGTCCTCAAAGAAAAAACGAACATATTCTAAAACAGCAATAATTACCACTGTAAAGCAAAAGAGCACGTGGGGGAGAGCCCAGGGCGATAGTTCATGAAGGTGATGCTGTTAGGAGCACACTGGCAGCAGCGTGTTCCTAAGGGGTGCTGTGGCACCTGGGGAGCAGGATTAAGTACTAGGGGAGGCCATCAGTCTCTGGAGCTGGATGTAACCCTGGCAGAGAACCTGCCCATGTGGGATCCTTAGAGCTGAGTCACGGTGAGCCCTTAAGCAGTGCAGGTTTTCCACCAAAGGGTGAGTTATTGCAAATACCGTTCCTGGTGGGAGAGACAGACCTGAGGAAGAGCTGTCAGAGTCACACAGAGGAAGGTAAATGCTCATTGCTGCAGTCTTGTACCCCAGTGTACTCTGCTACTGCACTTCTGGGGCTCAGCAACGGCGGAAAATAGAATCAATTACTCTAATTTTCTGTGGAGGGAAGCAGGAGTCAGCTCTGTTGGAAAGCTGTTTGCACACCATCGAGGTACCAATGCAAACCGTTCCCTGACGTGGCAGGGTGTTAAGAGGTGTGCAAGTTATCCCTTGGTGTGCTTTAGGCTTTTGAGCTCCAGCCTACAAAGCGTGACCCCGATGCAGCGAGGTCTCTCCGTCGGCAGAGCCCCGGGAGCCAGCCAGCTCTCGAGGGACAGCAGGGTGTCCTCGGGCAGGGGCAGGCGAGGTGCTCTGGACAAATGACTTGTAGGTACTTAAGTTCTGTTCCTGATGGCCGCTGTAACTGTGAAAATTAACCAGACCTGCTGTGATAAATTTGGTTATATAAGGTTTATTTGGTTAATTTTTTATAAGTGAAAACTGAAAAGATGAAAGAGAATTGTAATATGAAAGCAACTGCTGTAAATAATGTACGAATGAATAAAATCTAAAACTTATGTCAGTTTTTTCCTAAACTGAATCGCTGTCAAGTTACTGATGTGCAGATGGTGCCTGCATCTTTTCCAGTTCCCCAGCTCTAGCATAGGCTGACACCACTCATTCCTGCTTCCATTGATAATAGGGATATATTTTTGTGTCTCATGCATGTCCTTAGATTTTATTTTCATGCTATTCCAGCTCATACTGCCATGTCCAGAAGCTGCACACAGTAACTGTGGAGACAGCCCTGCATGGCCCTGGCCACCAGCCTGGTTGAGCACTCACCTCAAGTCCCCCCTGAGATGAGAGGTAGCCCTGAGGAATGTGCCTCTGGAACAGAGGACAAAACAAAACCACGCAGTGTCTGCTCTCTGCCACCAAGGCCATAAAGTGATGGAGTGAGCATTATTGAGGAGGATGCTTCCATGGTGGAGGTGCATCTTGGGGGTTCCCCAAGTCACACAGGCCTTTTTCTCTCCTACACCTGTGCATTACCTTAGGTAAAAACCAGCAGCAGTGATCTGTTCCCCACTGTTTGTGTGTGAAACCTGCACGAGGCTGTTTCTGACCAACTCTGGAACACCTCTGCGAGGCCGGGAATCACTGGCTTCCCTTTCAGAGGGGGGGAAATGGGGCTCCAGCCCCCAGTCCAGCCTCCAGGCCCCAACAGTTAGATACAGTTGGGGTAAACTGATTGCTGCTGAAACGGCCTCTGGGGATGTCTGTTCCTGAAAACCAGTTTCTGGTGGCAGTTATAAATGCTGCAGGAGTGCCCTGCCAGCCAGCAGCTGAGAGACACCCGGCAACACCCCCCTGGCAGCCTGGCTCTGGATCACCCAGGCAGCACCCCCAGGGCCATCACCTCCCCAGCAGTGCGGGCTGAGGCTCTGGGATGTGCAGGGTTATCTGGCGGAGCAGTCAGGCAGCGATGTGGAGCATAAAGTTAATGCCTTTGCCCTGTGGATCCGGCCCCTGTCACTTCCCTGCCGTATCCAGAGGTGCAGACCCCGGCAGCAGTATCTCACTCAGAGGAGGTGTGCACAAAACACCTTCTGGGACTGATAGCAGTGTGTTCTGAGATTTGGGATGGCCTGGGGGGAGAACAGCTGTAAATTCATGCATGTGCACAAGCTTTATTTTACACCAGAGCGAACAAAAAACCCACCTCCACCCTTAAAACTGCTTTAGTGAAATAACAGATAAGTGGCAACAAAAGCGGAGCTGGTTTTAGAAGCTGCTGCAGTGTGGGTGTGCTGTGTGCCTTAAAGCACCTCAATTAACTGCTAATTGGGCTCAAACTCTCCGCTAACCGGGCACACATCCCTGTCCTGTCTCTTTCATCCCTCCTAGTGAATTGCTTCAGATAAAAAAAAAAAAAAGAATTCATGAGGACAATGACTTTGCCTCCATGCCCTGCGTTCCCAGGCATATACCTCGTGCTCTGGATGAGACAGGACCCCATGATCCCTTTCCCTGTTGCTCCCAGCACACCCATCACCTAAGTACACCTTAATGCCTCCTAAAATGCCAAAGCAAAGCAGCAGTACAGGCCCACCCCAGGCTGTCCCCTCTGCCATAACCATGGCCTCCCATCAGGAGCTTGGTGGTCTCCCAAAGAAAGGAAGAAGGTTGAGACTGGAACGAGGCAGGGAGGACCCTGGGTCCACCAGCTGAGCACATCCTGCCCACAAAACTGCTTTTATCTTGGCCAAACAGCTGCAAAATATCCATCTGTCTACTTACCTATCCAGCTATCTACATCTTTCCCTCCATCCATCCATCCATACTGGCCCACCTTTTGCCAAGAGACAGAGTTGTTAAGTCCCCGCGCAGGCTCCCACCACTCTCCACCACAAGCCCACTGCTTTCCTGTGCAGCTGCTTGCTGCTGGCTGGGTTTTTTCAATCAGGTAGGCTGAGTAAATGGTGCTGTGGCAAGTTCTGGGGGCCTCTGGCATTCCTCCAGTCTTCCCTGTGTCCCTACAGCCGCTGGGGTTAGGGTCATTTCATATCTAGGTTTCACCAGGAGTCATAAACTGGACCTCCCTACACTTATCTCAGCAGCAAGGGCTGACCAGCAGCAAGGAAGGTTCTGTGACTCTGTGCCTTATGTTGTGTCTTGTTTATTTCAGACTCAGGTGACTCTGGGTACATTAAGTTGGGTGTATTTGGGTGGCAATGCCCTTGTAGCCGTGTAGGGTGAGTGTGCTCACGTGGCTGGACACTCAGACCCTGCTCCCGGCTGCGCCTCTGCTCCAGCAGCAATTCCCCTGCACAGGACATCCCCCCACCACTGCCACCTGCCAGGCTGACAAAAAGCTCTCACACATCCGCTCAGCGATTGCAGAGTCTGCTTGGAGTGCTCCCGAGGGCCCGCAGGAGCCAGCCTGGAGATTCTCTCATCTCTCAAGTCTTTCATAGAGCTTTCTGCCACATTTCTCTCGTGACTCCCTTAAGCATCTCCCTGGTTCACAACACCCCCCACCATCCTCTGTCACACAAATGTAAGTACCACAGTCACCACCTCTTCCATTTTAATAAGTAGGAAATCCTCATGGGGGTGAAGGTGAGGGTGTCCTGTCCCAAAGATTACTTTTATTGCAGCCGTTTACAACACTACTGGCCAGATTTGTCAGGAAATCAGCCTATTAATTTCTTCATGGTAGGTTTTCATTCTTTTCTGTGCTTGACTGCATTTGCAAAGTCAATAAAGTAAATCCAGCACCTGATGTCTGTTATAACAGAAGAAGAATGAGTATTGTAGAAAGATGAATCTTCTCATCTGGACATCAAAGGCAGGGTCAGGTGAATCATGCTCCAAAAAGTGCTTATTTCTCTCCATTAATGACCAGTCCAAGACATGTCTAGACTACCCAGCAGTAGATGTCTATCCTAGAAACACCTAAGGTGAGATAAATCCTTACATGGTGCCTCTGTAGAGAAGTTTAATTGCACCAGAGAACTCAGGGAAGCTGAAGGACAAACAGTATCATTCTTTTTCGGCAGGTATTCATTGGGCCTTTAAAGGTAAATGGTTGCATTCAGTCACCAAAGCCTAAAGCCTTGATAGGGAAATATGTTCCTGGTTGTTAAAAAATCAAAGGTTTGATGCTGTAGTACAGACAAATTACTTGTAAAAACTCAGGTGGTCGTTAGTATGGTCCAACTGCACTGGTTATCTGCCCCATGGTTCCACCTACCAGAGAGAAGTGAGAAAATCAATTGCTCACCACCAGTATTTATATTATAGTCTAATTACTTAGATTTTTTTACCTAGACAGGAAAGAACTGAGAGAGTAGGAAAAGAATAAACAGCTGCTTTGTGTTTCTCTGCAAAGAGAGAAGTGGAATGGAAGAAAGGAACACTATAGCAAACTGAATTACCTTTCACTCTTCTTGATTTGTTTTATGTTGTCACTCGTATTTTATCTTGCAGCAACTCTGAATAATAGCCATTAAAAACCAAGAACATTTTTTCAGTTCTGTTGTTTAGAGGCCACTTTAGTTTACATCTGCTGGACTTGCTTGTAAAAACAGAAGCTCCTACATCCTTCTGAGCTGTAGAGGCCTTGTTTCTCAACAGGAGAGACTGATCTGTATGATGAGATTGGCTTCCAAGATTAATTTTTTGTGGTTTTTCTTTTGTGGAAATGTAAAGGGGAAAAAATGAATGCTAAGTCTTACAGGTTGTGACTTTAGGAACACTTTAAAGAAGAGAAAGTAATGCTGGAAGTCAGTGGACCATTAAAAAAAAACCTTTAAGTAATGTGCACTAGGAAGATATTTGGGCAGAGCATTAAGGGGAAGAGGATTCAGTGCAAGAAGTGGGAAGTATGGGTCTTTCCCCCACCTTGGGAAGGATGTTGTTATCAGAACATCAAAGGATGTTTGAGGGAGGGACAAGTAAATGGTTACACATGCTGTTCTTGGCCTTTGCCAAGCATGGAACGTGGACAACTCTCTGTTCTGGTATCCCACCGGTGATGAGCTTCTCCTCCTGCTCTTAAAGCACGAGGTGTCTCAAAGCTATTAGAGAGTCATTAGAAGGGGAAGGTCAAGCCTTCAAACCAAAAGGATCACTCCAGGAAATGAATTTAGGATTGGATGCTCTCTTCAGATACAGATTTCCTTTTTCTTTCTTTTTCCATGGGTAGAGGGGCTGAGCAATCCAGGAGGGATTTGTAGGGTTTGGATTGCTTCGCTCTGACAAAAGCCCTGTGCCTTGAATAATGACCTCATACTGAATGTCAAAACTACACAAACAGCTGAATTTTTACTCCAGCCCAGAAGGTGGGTGAGAGGCTCCAAACCCAGGGGACTTTGTGCCTCTCCTCTGAAAGCTGAATGCATGGGGTGTGCAGGGGCAGCAGGGCTACGTCTGCACTGCTCTGCAGCCACCCCTGTGGGCACATCCCATCGTGGACATACACAGAGACAGGCACGTGATAGAGAAGCAGTTCTTCCTTTCATTTCAGTGCAGCATATCCAGAAAAACACCACCTAAAATAACTTCAAGGTTAACCACAAGGAAAAAAACCATACTGTGATTCTGCCTCACATTGCAAAGATTAGCATTCTGTTCAAAATACTCTCTAATGTAAGAATGAGATTTAAAGTATTATTATTAGCCTGTATGCATGTCAATTCATATAAAAACTCATATATATGTATATATTTCTGCAATGAAGATACCTTTTTTTTCTCTTAAGAATGTTTATTATACACCCACCTCTCCCACTGAGCCAACTCTAAGAAAGAGCCCAATTGGAGATTGTCCTTTTGCATTGCCAAGTGTGGTGAATGAAATTCAACTGACAGGGAAAATTATACTGACCTATCCCTACCTCATTCCCATTAAGTTTTGTAGGGGTTAATGCACAGAAGAAAAAAGGTAGCTCTGTTCATCAGATTCTCTTTCAGATACTGTTAGATGGGACATCAGTGTCTTGGGACACTGAAAAAAGGGTGAGCAAATTTAAAAAAAAAATTAAAAGAAGGGAAAAACAAAAAGGAAAAGAGAAAAAAAATCAAACTGACAACTAGTTTCTACAAATACAATAGTGTGAAAACTTTCCAGTTTGGTTCCCAGACAGGAAAAATTTGTATGGCTGGCACTTGGGTACATTAAACTGCAGAAAATATCCATGATAGCCTATTAAATTTTCACAAGGCTGAGGTGTTTCTCACTGATGCTAGATCTGAACTTTTTATCATTGCAGTATTAGTCTCCTAAATGTCGATTAATACACCTAGGATTATCACACACCATCTCCTTCAGTCTGGCCATGGGGAGGAGAACTGCAATTCCCCTTCATGCTTCAGCTCTACTGCAGTGTTTAAAAACAGTATTTGAGATTTTGGGCAGCCTGGCAAGATTCCCTCCCTGTGACTTGCAGAAATAGTGCATTTAGTGAAGGCAGATGCTGTTTTTTTCACACTCCTAAAAGAAACACAATAGATTTTGATATAAACAGCAATGCCCTCTAGAAACACAAAGGACATGATTCAGCTGGCTAAACATGAGGCTCTACTATCATTTGAGACAGCCTGTGTTTAGATGGTTTGAAGTGAGCCCAGCCAGGCTGTGAGCAGTGCTTTAGGAGAGTTAACAAGCTGGAGAGGTAAGAAATATTGTTGTCTTCTTCCTTACTCTAGTGATGAGTCATAAAGGTTTATTATATTCCCTGTTTGCATGGCAAACATGAACAAGTCACACAGGTAGCTTGAGCACTTGCAAGTTATGAAGGCTAAAATACAAATATCCTTTCCCCCTCTGGGATTGTTTGTTTTCCTAGACTCTGAACATCTGAGAAGCACAGCTCTATCACATGATTGTCTATTATTTCTATAGTGGCCTTTTAATTAATATCAGTGTCATAACAGCTCTGGTCCTAAGCATGTGCCATGCTTATGCCTAATTGAAAACGAAGATAGCTTTCAATAGGACAAATAATAGTGAAATGAGCAGGATACATGATAAAACGGTTCCTTTGTCATTCACTTAAGCAAAAGTAATCAAAACACTTCACTATGCTAATAAACTGCAAAATTATTCATTGAGATGGCTTGTTCCTTTATCATGTCATAGTCTCAAAGGATTTGTCACCAGAGCTTCCACACAGATTTTCAGTATTTTTTGCATATGTAAAGAAGTCTTAAGGGAAAACAGCACAGAAGCTCAGGCCCTACAAAAGGCCGTGTCAGATGGGTAAGAGCTGTGAATTTAATATCCTTCGAGCATGCCAGTATAGAATAATGTATCTGTGTCTTGTTTTCCTTCCTGTACACAAAAACTCATTCTCAGAAAATTCTTTTTAGAAGTTTCGTGTCTTAACTGAAGAAATATTTTACCATCAATGTGCAATAACTTAATATTCCCTGTATGGAAATAGCTACACATAGAATTGGAGGCTGTAGAGCTCGTTCTCCAAGTGCTCAGGGGGCCGCCCAGAGAGCTTTGCTTTCTGTGTTTTCTGTTATTGTAGAAAACCAGTGTTAGGTGAAACACCAGGTCGAGGTAAGGAACAATGTTTAAAATTGTTTCTTTCTTCACTTTCCACAAAATTAGTGAATGTGACAGAAGTCTCTTTATATTCATTCTATAGCTAATGAGTTTAATAAAGCTTGTGTTATTTTCATGCTGACAAGTTCAAGCCATGTTCACTGGTGGCTCTTGCTCTGAACAAGGTGCTCTAACTCAGCTGCAGCTGCAGAGCATCCTCAGCGTGCAGCTCCCAGACACATGGTGGGGTTACCTCTACCCACTGCATGCATTCTGAGAGATGGGCTACAGCGCCTTTGCCCCTCTTCACCTCTTTCCCTCAGGAAAACCCACGGAGTGACACTTTAAAGGGATTCCTCTGGGTCTGTGAGTCCGCAGGAGTTGTTACAGCAGGGCAGTAGCAGTGCAGAGCTCCCCACAGGACCTTCTCTGGAGCAGCCACCTTCCCAAGGGGCTCCTGCAGCTCATGCTGTGCTCTCTGCTGTTCCAACACCACTGAGCCACCCAACCTCCACTGAGAGTAAGTTCTTGTCATGAGTGTGGAGGCATTTGCTGAAATTCAATATAGTAACCCTTGGTCAGTTTATTGGGACATAAAGTTCTTGGGAGTGAAGTACCTATCAGTGTTATTTTCCTGGCAAAATGTTTTAATTAAAGAAAGCCATTTAGTTCCTACTTAATTATTATTTCTGGGATTGCTACCAGAGTTAGACATTTAAATTGTAAACACCAAGGATTTTGTCTATCCTGCTCAGCCTAATAAAACCTATTTATGACTTCTACCCACAAACCATTTCAATTATTACAACGCCAGGTCTTCAAAGGGGCTGGTTTGATTTAGTTTACAAAGAGAGGAAGAATCTGTGTGGCTCTGGCACTGGAGTCTTTTGTGGTGGATCATCAAAGGCCAAATTCTGTGTAGGTGACTGAAGAACAGTCTTTGCAGACGAGGCATGTCAGATTCTAAGGAAAACAGAAATAAACAGAAATATAAGACCACTTCACATAAAATGTTTGATACAGCCTGCCTTGGTAATGGTTTCATGCTTGTGTCCTGACTGCCAGCACTGCCAGAAGCTGCACTTTCACAGTCCTGTCCATAGCCTAATGGAACAAGAGCACCACTGACTGCTCCAAAAGGAAGTGATCTGAAAACCTTGTTTCTCTGTAAGCAAAAATTGAGATCTATCCCAGCACACACTGTGAGGAGGAATGCCTTGGCCTTTAAGCACTAAGTTGTCTGGAAGAGTAGTAGTGGACAGATGGCTCATATGAAACTTCAAACATCCTGAGGCAAGAAATCATGATGCACTTCAAGACACACTGGGAGGGCTGCTCTACATTGTGGTTCTTCCCTAAACCTCTTGCAGATGCTAAAATTACAAAGCAGGCTTGAGGTCTTGGATCCCTGCAGTGATGTCCAAGTTCAGTTATCAGTACCAGAGGGCTCAAAATTTTCCTCTTCCTTAATTGTGGGAAGCAGAAAGACAGAGACTTCTTTATAGCATTTCCATACTTTCTGAATTGAGTCTTTTCCATGCAGGTTTCCTTTAGCCTCTGTTTTATCTGCAGAATTCTGTCATATGACTAGTTTTTGGGGAAGAGAACCCACATTTTGTCAACTGCATATCAAGAAGTGTTTTCAAAATTGACTTTTAGTCCAACAGCTTTATGAACCAGGCAATTTGATGGCTTACTTCCCCATTTCTCCAAGGCAGAAAAAGGAAGTATCTGAAGATTAAACACTTAGCCTACAATGCGAGGTTCATGTAGGCAGTAAAGGGATTTCAATTCCACAGTTTCCTCCCTATGACTGATGTGTTTAACTGCACCACAAACAGGACAATGCTTTAAGCTGGCAGATTTGGAAATAAAATAAAAATACCACAAGTATAAAAAGAGACTTTGCTGTTGCTGAGGATGAATGTCCTTGGAGTAAGAAGTAAAAAAATGTCATTGGCAACTGTTAGGTACAAAAGTATCAATGAGCAAAAAAAGCAGGAGGTAGAGTGGGATGGGGAGTGAATAACACCTGCTGCTAAGATAATTTATTGAAATAACTGAAGTACCAGGAAACTAGATGTGAGTTTTAAGGCCAAGACATCACATAAATGCTCACGTAGCCTAAATGCCCACCCCTGAGCCAGAGGATGATGGAGGGGAAGTAGGGAAAGAAAGCACATTCCTGGCTCTGTACCAGCAGTGTGGAGCATGAAGAAGGACATGGAGGATCCATAATGCAGGAGAGATGAAAAAAGTGGAAAGCCTTCCAGCCCAAGGGCAAAAGGCAGGAATTTCACTGGGGTGTACCTACGGCAAAGACCTATTTAGAAACATGAAGCATTACCTGGATTGAAGACAAGACAGAGTCCAGGCTTTTCTGTGGGATGCAGTAACTTGGAGGCTTGACAGTCATGCTCTTTTCTCTTCTTTTCTTTTTATTTTTTGTCTCTCTCAGAGCAAATATTGATTATTTCAAATGCAGTGGCCAGCCCCAAGAGGCAGCACAGAAAGCTCCTCGGCAGAACATCCTGTAATCTGGTGATTTGTGCATTCCTGTGGGTGGTGGATGTTGAAAGCCTTTCAGGGAGAAAGGTTTCCTACGCTTTGCAGATAAAAGGGCAGGAGCAGCAGTAACGTCCATTGCTCTGACTGCCTTTTGAAGAAAGGAACAACCTCCTCAGTGTTGGAACAAAAAGCCATGGATATCAGTCACAGGGAAGTGAATTCCCGAAGTTGGCACTTAAATCCCAGGGGGCAGAATCCATCACTTCCTTGTGCACAGGTTTTGAGCAGGCTACTTGGATATTCAGAGGACTGGCAAACAAGGGATGGGTCTTAGGCATTTTCTGGAGTGCTGAGTGTATACCTGTTCCTAAAAATGCTCTGTGACACCAACAGTCTGCCAGCTCCTGCTACTCCTGTCAGGCTGAGTAGTCCTCATACTAACAGCAGAAGAAAAGAGGGGTCAGAAGTTCATTTGACCCAAGCTGGACGTCCAGATAAGAAAAGATAAACTGCCCAGCTCAGCAGGTCACTGCTCCCTGTGTGGCAAGGATGGACACACCAAGAACATAAGCAGGAAGTGGAGGGTGGTGCTGGGGTGGGCTGGGATGCACAAACACACTTTATGGCCAACCATAAGTGTAAGGTGCACTTATTACACAAAAGCCAACACATTCCAGATCGTGCCTGTCAAGTGCTGATGGCTTTCAAAGGATCCAAGCTCACGCTTACCTTTGAGTAAGTCACAGATGTGTGGTTTTGCTATTTGCTAAGCTCCCAAATGAACTGACAGCAATAGTTCTGAAAAGAGTGTTCAGTCAGAAAAAAATCAATGTGTAGATGCCTCAGAGTGATGAGCTCTATCAAATGCACCAGAAGGAGTATTTGGGACTATGTGCCTTTATGCCCATTTTGTGATTTGAGCTTGCAGGTTGCAGAGGCATGTCTTCCTCAAAATTGAAGCAGAGGGAAAAATTACCTCTAAAGTCAAAACTGTGTACCTTAAACATATTAGGATATGTGGAAATACTATTTTAGGAAGTTCAGATGTTTCCCAACATGGAAAGAAATCCAGTAATTTTTGATGAAAGGCTGATGAATACAAACTTTGGTCAGTCTTAAGAAGCTGTCTGCAAATCAACCTGGGAACAGTGTTTTCTGTTTTATGACTTGCTGATCTTGTAACTCGTTTCGGAGAAAAGACCCTAATTTGTACATTGCTGTGTTTAAACAACCATAGAGTTAGGTATATGTTATATAAATATATATTCATACGTTACATATAAAAAGGGTGACCCTGGGTAAGGGATTGTATCAAAACCTCAACCAGCTGAGAAGCAAGTCACAAAGATAGAGATAAAAGTTCCCAGTGCAAGTACCTGGGAGTTTCAACTCACCCAGATGAAGGTGCCTCCTTGAGAATTACGGAAAAGAGTTCTGTCACCAATCCTCGGCTAGTGATCACCAACCCTGTCCAGAGCTTTTGGATCAAGATATGCCCCATTTACAAAGTCCCAATAAAGCTTGCTCAGCAACACATTGATGCAGTCGTTCCTGTAACACGTTATCCATAAGGAATTGGCAATGAACAGTCATGGGCAAGTAGGAAGATGTGTGGAGAGACAGGGAAACAACAATATCTAGAGAGTTTGAACACTACTATTTTTTGCTTGATCAAAAGATCAAGATCCTTTAAGATCAAGGGCAAGTTAGAATTTAACTATTTTGCTTCACTATGAAGAAAAATCCATTTGCACTAGTTGAGACAGACTCCATCAGAAAACCCTGCTTTTCTCCACACCAGTAAAACTATAGTGATTAAAAACCACCATTATTAACTCTTTCTCTGAGGCAAATAAGAACATGGCACTATCATCCAGGCAGACTGTAGAGCTGGACCAGGTGGGATTCTAGCTGAGAATGACCCAGCAGAAAAGCAGGGTGCTTCACCTCTGATATTGGTAGCCACTTACTCTTACAGAATAATTGAGGTTGGTAGGGATCCCTGGTGGTCCCTTCTACTCCTGTCCCCAGGGTCCAGCTTCAAAAAGAGGAATGGCAGGGACCTTTATTTCCTCTTACACAGTACAGAGTCTACCCAGACATACATGGTACTGGAAGCACCCTCATTTTGCATTGGGGATGTAAACTGAGAGTCTGATTTGCTGATGTCATTGAGAGCCAATGGCACCTTTTCTGTTGCAGTATGTGTCAGAAGTAGGATTGGAAAGGATCCCAATGGGCTGCTCACCCTCTGCCCCTGGCGTGAAGAAGGATCGAAGAAGAATAATTATATTGTGCCATGTATTTGTCAATCCTGTTCTAGAAATGCATAGCAATAAATATCTGAAAGCTCTATTCAAGTCCATCTAAATGTTCAATTATCATTAGCATTCTTTTGAAAGACTTGTTTAACATCCTTCCTAGTTAGACTTTGCTGAAATTTAAGCTCCTCTCTTCTCATTCTATCTCCAGGGGACTTATGGAGCAGTTCACTGCCTTCTTTATGACAGCCTGTCTCATACCAGATAAATTCTTTTAGATTTCTCCTCAGTCTTCTCAAGGTTAAATGACTTAAATTCTTGCAGCCTTTTCTCAGAGGTGATACTGTCTATAGCTCTGAACACTCTTGTTGCTCTCCTGTGGATTCCTGTTGCTCCATCAATTTTCTGAAACATACTTGTGACAACTGGGCAGGGCATTCAACTGAGACCTTGCTGGGGCTGAAGTGAGTGGGATTGGTTATACCACTCCTGATCATTCTACAAACATCTTCAAATCCCCAGGTCTTTTCCTGAAATTGATACCTAACCAGCTGTTCCCCGCATTTTGGGAAATACATTGCCTACATTTGGGTAGCTAACTGGTTTCGGTTTTGTGTCAAGATTTGCATTTATCCTCACTTCTTTATATTCATCTTATACTATTATTCCATCGTGTTAAAGTCCTTTTGAATTATAAACCTGTTGGCCAGAAGGATTTGAAGCAAGATTTCAATCCTACAAAAGCAATATAAACAGGATTAAAGAGATTCCCAGGAAAGAAAGATATGACTCATTGTCAGAAAAATATTTGGTTTGTTGTACAATGATAAATGTCTGCCCAGACTGGAGATGTAGGATGAATTAAAGAGGTGATTATTAACCTGATTGCCAGGGAATGGAAGGTGTTAGGGGATGTGGATAATGCCAGGAGAAGGTTAAAGTTTAGGGTAAGTATGAGAAGAAGTGAAACGACTAAAAAAAATTCAGCTACAAAAGAAAATTCAAATATATCACAAGCCATACTATCAGAAGCAGCCAGAGAGTTTGACCACAGCCCAACATTTGCAACACTTTTTTAACCTCATCTGAGACCCACAGAGGCCTCAAGGGAAGATGTTGACTTCTCCCAGCTCATATGCTACAAAAGCTCATTATATTTAAAGGAAAACCTCCCTGGGAATCTTATTTAATTTAACATCATGGTTCAAGTGAATGGATGGGAAGATAAACAGAGATGGGGACTGCTGGCAGGCGAGTAGGGTGGCTCAGCTTTCAAACTGCTGCAGAATTTATTCATTGTGAAGAAATGAAGTTCTTAGAGGTGTTTTTCACATGCAGTTTGGAGTCAATCACCAGCCTGAACCGGCTCTGGGGCATAGCTTAGAGTTAAAAAGAGACAGAAAAATATTTCTGGCATAAGTCCTGAGGACACTTGTCTTCTTCACCTAACCAGATACCAATAAGACATTAAGGATAAATCAGCAATTAACTAATTTCTGCACTCAGCTGGATGTGGACTAATGGATCAGTGCAAAGAGGCCAAGTAACCCAGGGAGATATTTAATTTTGTCTCGGCCAATTCTGTAGAGAAAGGCAGTGTAGCAGGCAGCAGCCACTTGTGGGGAGGATGGAGGTTGATCCTCAGGAGCCCGCAGCTACAGTTCTCCGCTTAACACACAAATTGGAAAATGGGATTGTAATCTGATGCATGACACTTTTGAATAATTAGATGTGAGAAATTCAGCGTGCACAGCAGATGAAGCTGCCAAAAAGGGGGGGGGGGGGGGGGGGGGACCGCAGGAGGGT
>VZRR01003976.1:3353092-3480506 GCA_013398015.1 Oreocharis arfaki | reverse complement strand
GGGGGGGGGGGGGGAACCAGAGAGGATTTCGACAGTCAATTTTTGGTAGTATGGAAAAATTGATCATGAAATGAACAACTACAGTAAAAATATAGTTAGCCAGAGAACAGTCTCCAAAATGCCATAAATGCATAAATGTCATGCCAAGTGGCAGAGGGAAGTGAACTGAGGGCACAAAGATTAGAGGTAAAAAGATAAGCAACTGGGGTTTTTAACTTGTGGACAACTAATAGTGAGATTTTTACTAGAAAGAATAACAGTATCTATGAAGTGCAGGGCAAAGGTGGGCAGTGGAATAAATTATCAGTGTAAGAAACAAAAGTTGAGGAAGAAAGAAGCTAAAAATTGTCCAACTAATTAGCCTTGAATGGAGAAGGTGATATGGAAAAGTGCACAAAAAATGTGCAAACTTTGGCTGGAAGCTGGACAATTTGAATTGTGGACAATTCAAAACACAAGCAGAGAGGGTAAAAAATTGCCTGGACTTACAGTAGATAACAAAAACACTCTTGATAACAAAAAAGGGACTCCCAGAAACAGGTAGAAGTGCACTTCAGATATGTCTCAAGAGAACCTGCTGACAATGGCTGTTGTCCCCAGTAGAGATGAGCTGATTATTAGGCGGGGGATGTTTCCCAGGAAGGCAAAGACAGGACATGATTGAAACTCATTTTAAACCCAGAGATGCACTCGACTAAAACCATTGCAGAATGGCAGAAAAAACAACTCCTTTCCACTCCCTGAATGTTTCTGACAACATGCTAATACCAGAAGGAAGTATGCCAGCCAAAAGTGAGCCTGTGAGCCAGGGAATATAGTAAATGCTGGCACAGAATGAGGCAACACAGGTGGGAAGGAGGATTGCAATCCCAAAACATTTCTGGGCCTTCTTCTGCTATGGCACTATATACTTAAATGTGGTGGAGCAGAATGTTTGAGGGGAATTTCTGGCTTGTCTTCCACCCAGGTGATTGCTGTTGTCTAACTGAGGAATGACACAGGACTAAAATTCAAGTTGGATGGGACCTCAGGGAGTCTCCAGTCCAACCTCCTGCTCAAAGTAGGGTGAGCTATGAGGTCAAAAAGAGGTTTCTCAGGGATTTGTCCAGTCTGATCTTCTAATGGTGAAGCAAGAAAAGATGTTTTAGGCCACTGAGGAAATATATCAAAAAACAAGAATACAACCTTGAACCCATTCTTTGGCCTCCTTTTAAAATCAGATTAAACAAGAAATGAGAGGAATAGATTTTGTTGACTTTGAAAAAATAAAATTAGTTTATTTTTAAGGGTTTTTTCTTAATCATTAACATGAACAAATGATGTCCTGGGTGCTCTAGCAGATTCAATCTCTTAATCTACTCTTATTTTTCAAAAACTGAGACTTTTTTCCCCCTCATGTTTAAAACATCTTGCTCACATAAAATCTGAGGCCAGTGTTTGAGCTATGGTTATTATCAAGTTGGACCAACACTGAAGATCAGAGTCTTGCTGTCCCACAGCAGGTGGTATGAGGACATGACAAGATTTGCAAGCAGGGAAATATTGGTCATGGCATCCCATGCAAACAGCAGTGAACAGCTGAGCTGTTCCATTTCCCACAGACACTGAGTTAAAGTATTTTCAAATAGTGCTCTTTCCCCACTACTTCACATGGTAAACAAAGAGATTTATAGATGATCTAAGGGAAGATTCAGGCCATCAAAGACATGCCTGAAATCAAACTCAGACACAAAACAGTTCAAAAGGGGATATTACCATGTTCAGAGAATCAATTAATGAAACTCCTGTTCACAAAGGATATCTGAAACTAAGTACAACCAGCTCTCCCCATCTATTCTGTGATTTCCCATGCTCATCGATCAGTACTTTTGTGGGGTTCTGCAATTCAAAGAGAAGTTTTTCTTTCTTGCTCTCCCAGTACCTCTTCATAGGTTGTGAGGAAAAGCAAATCATTTTAGAGAGCAAGTAAAGAGATCTAGGGATGGAAAAGTTCTCCCATGATTGTTCCTGCTCAAGCCTAACCATGTTTTAAAGTCCCTTTCACGCAGAACCAAAATAACTTGACAAGGTGGTTATTTATTATAATAAGGGTCTTGAGTTCTGTGGTGTGAAATTATTGTTCCACCCAAAGGAATTCAAGGCAGTCATCAAATACTGAATATTTTCACCTGTATTTATTTGGGAGGAAATCCGTGGTCAGGACTGGCCTTGCTTCTCTATAATGGCTCTTTAGATTCAGACCTTGACTAAAGTTTGGAAAAACTGCAGTGCCCAGATTTTATGATTATACATAGATCAGCACACAAGTGTGGTAAAACTGATGCCTTGTCCAGAGGACCTCGTTGGCAAATTAATTGCAAACACTACTCTTTCTCAAGTGGAGAAAGCTTCTCAGTTTCTTTACTGGAGAATCTGGAGCACTGGAATGATATCCCAAGTTTGTGGTATATATCCTGCAAGTTGAGGGGACACAAACGTCACCAAGTCTCGAGACTTGGTCAGCAACAATCCTCCAAAATTATGCCAGTTTGCCTTTTGCCCTCACACCAGTGCACACAGAAAGAGCCCTTGGACACGTGTGATAAAGTGGTGCATTATTGCTTGGCCCTCTTACTTTTGTTAGCTGACCCTTTGGGAATGTAAAACCATGAAGAAACTGTGACACAAAGAGAATAAAATACTAACTTTGCCTGCTAGTATGACAACCTAAACAAAGTGCACATGTCTGGGGAACTGCAACTGACAGTCTTTTGTGAAGGGTTGTGTTTGAAAATTTGTTCTGTATCATGACCTCTGCATTTCTGTAGCTTCATATTTGAACAGATGTCAATTCACACAAGTAGACTGAGGTTCTTTTTGTTCTTAAGCGTGTTTTTTGGTTTTGTTTGGCTGAAGGGTATTGCTAGTGCTGTTCGGGGCTTGAAAAAATACACCATCTATCTAGTTGAAAAGTATGCATCCTAAGAAAAATACACAAGCTGAAAATCAGCTGGGAATGTACAAAAAAAAAGATGATTTCCTCCATACAGTAGAAAGGTTAGCAATGTAGCCTCAGAGAAACAGGGCTTAATTAGCAGAGACCTCCCAAAACCAGTAGATCTTCAAGAGGAGTTAGAGAGATGAGACAGTAGAACATTTCACACTTATTCAATGCCACTGCAAACACAGAAGGCTTGAAAATAGCAGAAAGCAGAAAACCTGTGCAACCCCTTCTCTGCTGGAGAGGTGGGATCAGGGCCCCTGCTCACAGGACCTGGCACGGTGTCACAGCCATGCAGGCTGGACCCCCCCACCAAAGCGCTGACCCCAATTATCACGCAGAAGGTTCTGACTTTGCTTACATGATCAATGCCAATTTTGTAAGAATCAATTTTTAGAAACTACTGACTCACTTCAGCTGACAGGTTACGTATGATGAATAAGCATCATAAGAAAACAATGTTTAATATTTTAATGGCTTTAAGTGCAAAGTAAAATTTTTTAATTATACAAATTAAAAACGCTGCAAAGTCTTTACAACCATACAGTTCTAGAATTCAAATTGTATTACTGTGATCATTTGGCATCTAATGCTGAAACATATTGAACAACTCTTAAAAGTTTTTGTGCTTGACTGCAACTTCTGAATAATTAAAATTGACTTTGAGGACAATTTCATATTCCACAAGCACAGAGACAGAATTTGTAAAACAGTAATGTTATGAAGCAAATCTCATTTGAAGAATAAACTCCACAGAAAAACAAATTATTAGTAAAAATACAAACATTGAAGTAAAAATTTGAATCCTAAAAAGTATAAGGCTGAGCCCTAAAATTTATCGAAACAGTATTTAGCATTACTTCAGTAATAAAAATAACACATTAGGCAAAACTGTAATATTTCCTCAAAAGTATGCTAAAGCTACCGTGCAAATTCAGTTTGAAATTAACTGAACTGACAACAATCTCCTTATTTTTAATACATTTAGGCTTCTAGTTTTTTTTACTTGTTTTGCTCCAAAATTCTAGATAAAAATTAGGTTCATTAACTCTTTTCCTAAGTGTGAGGAATGGGACATTTAATATGCGGTGAACACCAAGCAGCAACGTTCTACTCACAAAACACAAAATAAGCTGAGCACAACAGTTAAGCATCTGATACAGTCCAAATACTGCCAGCTTATAAGTATTTTTACACAAGCACTTCACAAAATACTTAACATTAAAGTCTAAACATCCATGTAACTCAAATATATTTGTGATGCTCCCAAAGGGTTAATACTGTCCTGTTTCATTTCTCACATGTAGTAATTTAGCTGTGAACAAAAGCAGCTCCCCGCTGGTTACCTTGGCTAAAGGAAACACAATGAACTGGTAAAAACCAGTTTTATCTCACTGCTGTTGCCTAGGGCTACAGACAAAATGAAGTAAAAAAATTCACATGCAGAGTATTAGGTGCTTATGAAAGATCCAGCAGCGCTGTTGCCTAGTGATTCAGCGAGGAATCAGCACAGGCCAATGAGGTGTTTGGGTACTGAATAACATCCCTGATGACTGCTTTACATCTCCTGCAATTCTGTCATACACCCCCATGATTTCCCAGTGGTGAGAATCACTTTCAAGGGAACCTGTCAGGCAAAAAAAAAATTAAACAAATAAACACATCACATATAGCAAGATTACTATTTTTGCTTTTCCCTTTGGGTGTTGATACTGCTCTAGATTACATGCCAATATGAAATGTTCTTCATTTCTATTAATACACAATTATTGCTACAATTCCGATAAAAATCCCTTAACAATTTAAACTAACCTTTCGTTTTCAAATTGCAAATACATGTTACTGAATTGCAAGGAATACACCACAGAAAATTCATCTTATCATGCTTTTCAAAAAGAGCTGCAAATGATGATTTTGATACTTATCATCAGCAACTTTGTCAGTTATGCAGAAAGATACTAGGGGTTTTTTACCCCTCATTTTTCAAATCCTTGGGTATTTTTATCATTGCTTTGGTTTAATTTCAGTTTGTTTTGCAGTTCCTTCTGCTCTTGTACACAGTAGATTTGTTGACATGAAAGCTGCCTCATTAGCATGGACTATATTTTGGAAAAAAAAAGCTACTTCAAAGATACAGCATCCTTTACCTCAAAGAAGGAAAAGAGATCTCTCCCCATTAAGACTATATGTGTGCTCTACTTTAGTGACATTTTGTCTCCATATTAAAAAATAATATTCATATTAACAGAGCACATAATACATATTTAGCTGAAGTAAGTCTGCTGAAGGAGAGCAGGAACATTTCACAAAAATCTTTTCATCTTCAACATCTCTAATCCTAAAAGACATATTCCTGTATCGAAGTGTAAACAACATGAACAAAAATACAGACTTTCTAATTAAAAGATCACTCTCAATTTTTTCTCTGAGATCAAACTTTATGTTTTCTATCTGGCCTCTGTCATTGATCTCTTTTTGATGCTTCAGAGGAAGATGAAGTATCTTCATGATGGGTGTAGTCTAATGTGCTGTACGAGCAAAAGTATGTCAAGACTCCTACAGTAATTTGCTTAGGAAAAGGAGACCAAACAAGGGTAATGAAATGTGAATCTCCAAATAGTTCTACTGCCTACTAAAATGTCTCAATCTTTGAAAGCCCCAGAGAACTACTTATTGTCCAAGAATGTGCTTCTTTTCACCTATTAAAGAGCAGTTGGGGCTTAACGGAGAATTACTGTTCTCATGGGAATGACATATTGAATCCTTTTGTTTAATGCATTGAGAAGGATTTGTCAGGGTACGACAGTAAAACACCTTAGACAGAGGTGAGCGAGATGGTATGTCCCATTTGTCCACAGGACATTGAAACCTTCTGCTACTTAATGGTTAGTCTGAAATATGTAACACTAAAATTATATTCTACCCATGTAACTATGAACACTCTCAGTAACGATGTAAACATTTCTTGGAAACCTGTTACAGTGTTCATATATATTGCACGACCATGACTTCCTCAGACAAAGTACGAATGCTGTTACCTCTGACAAAGACAACAAAAAGTCCCTAAAACTATCCAAAAAGGACTATAGTGTTGCTATTCACCTTACATGCCACCAATAATACCATACTTGATTATTTTAATGAACCTTATAGCAGCATGAATGCCAGGTATCTAACACAGTAATTAAAAATATTTAAATGTAATATACTTTGCAAAACACTGGCGCTTCTTTTTTTTTTTTCCCCCAGGAATTTGCAACAAGAGAAGCTAGGCAAGTACAAGTGTACAATGTAAGCAACCTACAGAAATGCAGTTTGCAAAGCTTTGAGCAAGAAGTTTATAATCTCAGTATGTCCGAAAGGTTTCACTGGACCATATTTGGTAGACAGGAATGTAAAATCTTACAAGGCTTAAATGAATAGTGAAGGGGGAAATTCACTATGGGAAGCAGAAAGAGTAATTTAGATCTTGGATACCCTTCATTATCCTTTCTCAACTTTTGCGGGAAGGATGGGCTCCCTAAGGACCCAGAAAAGGTCTTGTAACTGCAAGACCTCCAGAGAAAGCCTCACAAAGTGGCTGGAATGCTGCAAAAGATAGAGACGATCTGGAGGAAGAAATATGAAACAAATTATCTAGCAGTTTTCTTTTTCAACTGTTTCCATTAGTGCAAGTCTGTATGTTGCAACCTTTTCTGAAATAATTAGCATAAAGTTTTTCTGTCCCTAAATCTTGTTGAGTATTACTGCTGAGTGAGTGACCTGGCAACACCAAGTACTCCATTTGTCAGGAAACTGGAAACCCTTGGGCTGTTGCTCACTTAAGTTTAGGGATTCCCAAGAGCTTTAGTCTTTCACCAAGCAACAGAAGTTGAGCAGTAGGCTACAGTGATGGACACCAGTTTTGTAGAGAGAAAAACATAATTATTTTATAATGTAATTCCAGCCAGGTCCAATACATAGACAGCTGTATAGTTATCTGCTCACTTTTTACAGATGTTGGTCTAGTAGGTGATGACCTCTACTTTTAGCAATGACCAGCAATTTTGTCTGCTTTGTATGTTAGGCATCCACACAGAAATGTTAAATAAGCCCATTTTCTAAGTGAAAATTACTGAAGAAAGATCTTTTGCCATATTTTTTCAGCACTAACGAATGCCTGGCACATCTAGAAAGCCTATTAAAGGGACATATTTCTCACTCTACCACACCCAACAGAAGCTTCATGGCAATGAATGGAATAGAATTTTAAATTATCATATGCATTGCTACAATGATATCACTTTCCAAAAGGGAGTGTACTTTCCTTCAGCTATTTTCCTTTGGAACTTCTATAGTAATTTGAAAAAGCAATTACCCACAAATAGGAAAATGAAACAATTGAAGTGAAAAGCAAAATAGTTGTTGCAAGATTCCTAATATGATGATGATGACATACAAAGCCAAGTATGCCTGAGAAAGTAATGGAAATTCAGAATTGTCCCTACCTTCAGTGGCACTTGCAAGGCTGTGGTTTGCTGCAGGGACTCCATTGTTCTTTTTACCAATGCTGTAAGGTAAATTCAAAAACCTACAGCTTTATTTTCCATGTTAGAATTGTCATATATACATATATATATATATTAAAAATCATATTTTATATTCTCTTATATAATATCTGCACTCCTGCATTAAAAATTTACCATTTACAACTTTTTCATATTATTTTAAAGTGATATTTTATCTCTTGTGAACAGCTTAATTTCTTTTTTAAAATTGAATTTTTGGGTAGAATTTGCAGAATTATTTAATTTATATATCCCATATATAAAGAAGTACAGCACTACTACACGTCATATAAAGGCATATAGAGCATGTGTGAGTGCTCAGTTTTTAAGTTCAGTACTCATAACTATTGGTTTGAGGACATTTTATACATTTTAATTTTCTTGTGCCACCATAAAACTCAATTAAAAAAAAAAAGAAGCAAGAAAAAAAGCCCACAAGAATCTGAACTCTTAAAAATATTTTACTCTTCAAAGTAAAAAGATCAGAGCCAAATTTTTTTTTAAATCTTCCCTATAGGAGAGTGGAGCTATCAGGACTCTAAACAATTAAACTTCAGTATAATTCATGTAACTTAACAACTCATCATGCCATAACACTGTGCTCACTATTACTGTGCAAATGCATCTATAATTACTCCAAATCAATCATTTGGGATCAGATTTGTCATCACTGGTCCTGCTAATTAGTGTTTTGCTTGACAAAGATTGGTGTTGCAACACATACTGTTCTAATAAAAATCAAAGAGAGATTCAATGGATCAACAGCTTTTTAAAAAGAAGTAATTTTTGGCTAGTGAAAGTGAAATAGGAATAGCAGGTGGCCCCAGAACCTCCACTGCTCTGACAGGATGGATGACTAAATAATGTATGTTGTCATGTGCCTCACAGACCTGAGAAAGAGCAGGGTCTGTTATACGAGGTGGTGACTGCTAGAGCAAAACCCACATGATTACTGAGCAGCTTCCTTTGAAGTTATCCCTCGCTGCACATCACAGTTCTTTGGCAGCTGAGGTTAGAGGCAAAGGAGCGACAAGAACTCTAAGAAGCTGTGGATGTTGTTGCTCTGGCTGCTGCCAAAACCTTTTCTAATGATGCCAGCAATGAAGAGCAGTCTGTAATGTTTCGTGTCACGTCACTGACGCTGAGGCTGGCTTGGTAATAATGATGAGGATAACTGGCTTCTGCCTGAACAGTGCTCAGACTGTGCTGGCTCACTCAGACTTGTGTGCTAATGAGCTGTCATAAGCTTTTCCATGAAGTCTGAATTACGCAGTAACTCAAAGAATCAGCAGATCAAGTGCCAGAGCTGAGGAAACCAAGGCATTTGTTGACACATCTACATAGAGCTACACATGTAGACTTGGTTCACGTTAGATCTGAGGTAGTTCATGGTCCAGTGTGGGACAGAGCAAGATTTTTGGAGTGCAGAAACTGACATTGCAACCCACAGATTGTGAAAGGAGAAGTGCTGGCCTAAATAATTACTCATTTGTAATCCAGTCCAAGTCAACATGGCTATTAACAGAGGAGGGTTGGACTGCCTCTGTCTTGAGAAGCCCACTCTGAATTTCAGCAAGCTGCCAGCTCCAGGAAGTCAGCAATGCAGCAGATGCTGGGGCTACCCAACCAGGTGGGATGCCTTCAGAAGGCTCAGTGTGCTGCCAGTCAGTCCTGGGTAAACACTTTTTCCAAGCTATGACTGCACAAAACTTTTGAGAGGACAACACCTGAATTCTGCACTTCTCTTGCAGAATCACTCAGCTCCGTATGTTCCACCAGACACTTATGAAGGGCACACTCAAGTCCGTGCAGCTTAACATTTTTTGTGTTGTTAGACAAATAAACAGCAATAAACCATTTGGGCAATGGGAGGAATAGGTCATCTCGACAAAATGAGCTCCAACAGACAGTAAAATATGGAGCATGAGTCAGCAGCATCAGTCCCTGGGTTGAAAGATGTGAGGGGTATGACAAAGGCTGCTGCCTGCCTGTGCACTGAGTTAGACCAGTTTTCCTCTAGTTCTCTAGACCGCTGAATTTGGCTAGTTCTGTCCCATTTAACTGTTATCCCCAAAAGGGGATTCATGATGGCAGCAATGACCGCAACAGCTTTCTCTGCTGGTTCACACACTTTTTGCTCTAAGGCATCTGGCACCATCAGAATTCTGCTGCATTCTTAAATACTCTTAATTTTAAAATGCACAGATTAAAGTGGCCACATCAGTGAACAAACCCAATGGTTCCTCATTCACTTTGACAACCATTAAAAACCTCTCCATGGGTTTGCTTCATTTTCTTCTTTCCTTTTTTTCTGTCCGTTCAGCTCCCTGTTCTCTTTCTCATGTCACACTGACTTCTTCTCTACCCAGAGTTTAGTGGGTGGCATAGTAGAGCCATTCAGTTCAAGCAATCTGAAGTTGTTGTGCCTGCATTTCAGCCTTTTGAAACCATTCCTTTGCAAATATCAAGAAAAAGCAGCTGGATTGTCATTCCTGTTCAGTGGTCTGCTAAGACAGTAAACAGTGAAGAAGGAAGCATTTCAACTACATTACAGTCTTTGCACAAAAATGAATAGGTATAGTGGCTGAATACCTTTAGACTGAAAATTTAAAGTTCTACATTTTGGAGAGACAAAACTCTGGAATAGTTCTTAGTGGGAGTAATTTTTCACATGAAGATTATAATTTATAAAAGAGACCATATGGCATGGGGGTATTTAATCACAGGAGAGATTCCCCTTTAGTCCCGGGTATATAATATCTGATTCTCCCACTACTTTCTCAAATCTCCTTGAAAATTTCCCTCCTTCTCAAGGTTCAGAATAAATAATCACACATACACAACTATATCTTCTTTATCTCATATACATTTTAGAGTGTAGTTACTAAAAACAGAACCACAGTGTTTTAATAGATGCGTCTCTACCACTCTTAACTTTTTGTTTCTTTTCTAAGATTTAGACTGGAGACTTTGGGGAAAATGATTATTTCTGTTCAGTTAAGAATCTAGTATATCTGGGGCACATAAATTATTAATTTTAAAATGTTCCTTTACAGCCAGCCATATACTGCAATGACATCTGTAAAATGCTGTTCTCCCAATCTCTGCAACTTATCTCTCAAAACCCATAGTCAGCAATTAGGAGAGTTGTTGATTATACCCATCTTGAAATACTTTGTAAGTGTTAAGTATGCGCGCTAAAATATTTTATGTTAAAAAAATGCTGACAGCAAAGTTAAAGGATTATAGAGGAACTGAAATTTTAACATCTGTTTTAACATATATTAGATTTTCTTGATACTGACCAGAATAAATATGCTTATTGAAAGTGCTGTGAATAGGAACAAAGAAAAGACACGCATGCCTGCTGTGGAACAAAAGCTTATTTGTCCCTATCGAACTGAAGACATTTTTCAAGTGCACTCACCTATGAAATTATGACTCCAGAAACATGTCAAAGCTGGCCAGACATATGATCTATGGAACAGGGATTTTTGCAAATTGAAAGCTATCTAGAGGCATCTTTAGTTTACGCACCAGTGTTTTTCAAGTTTGAAAAAGGCAGCTCAGAGGACAGAAAATGTCACTAACTTGTGATGACCAGTTCATTCTTTTGTTCTTCTGTTACTGCAGTCCCCTTTTGAACAAGTGCACATCTTTATGCAGCTGCCTCAGTACCCAGTAATCATAAAATTGTAGCAGAATAAAATGAAATTTTTATGGAATTTGTATGGGAGCCAAAAATGTGTACTGGCAGATGTTTAAAAAAAGTCTAAGATATTGTTCTTTAGGTAGCAACTAATCTTAATAGCAAAATATATAGGCTTAATTTATCTTGATTTTTTTTTCTCAGACTGGTCATTTCAGTGTTCTTAAACTTAAGGTAAGTACTTCAGCTGAAATATTTTATACCTGGTAAAACAGCAGAAAAACTGTTTCAAACTCTAGATTGTACATGTACCAAAAATAAGAACAGATGCAGAAATTCTTTAATTCCATCAATACTGCATAATTATAAATGAGTTCTAAAAAAAAAACCTTTAAAAATTACTCTGATTCACTGTGATATTGAACACAATGCACTGGAATACATATATTTCTACAAAAAGGTGTTATTTCAAGTACCAAGTATCTTTCATTTAATTATCACTAATGGATGCAATTAAGCAGGCAGAAAGACATGGAAGAATCCACAGTAATTGCCACTGGCAAAGTTCACCTTTCAAACCCACCAGCTATTTATGGAACACGCATTAGAAGCCAGATTTTACAGTTGTAACTACAGGTAACCCTGTGCTGTAAAAAAAAAAAAAAAAAATTCTGCTTTTCTTTACCATGAAGTGTATTCCCCCTTTTAGCTCTAATGCATTCAGCATAATCCAAGGGCAAAGAGGCATTTCAACCATAGCATGGAGCAGCAGCACCAGAAACAGTCCCCAGAAAATGAAAAATTAGGTTCTGCCATTCCTAAATACTCTTCCAGAGCCTCTACACAGACTCACAGTCTGATTTGGGGACAGACTGTCTACCTGATTACACACACTTCAGGACTCAGAGATGCTAAGCCTTCTCAGATCCAAGAATCCAGTTTTTGGCATTCCCATAATATCATCTGCCTTTCTGCTTCCTGGGCTGCTGGAAAGCTCAAGATGTGAGGAAGCCAGACAGGCAAGCTGGCTAGATACCAGGGAGATTATTGATGGTAAAACTGAGAGTCTTCTGCCCAAGCCAAACGAATTTCTGCCAAATGTTTTGATTTGAACTTCCCAAGAACCTTCTAATAGGAAATTAGGATTTTAAAAAGCTCTTTTGCTGTCATGTTCTCGCCCTAAACAGAGAATTGAGGGAAATAATATGTCATATCTTAGATGAAAATTGTTCCATTCAGAGTAGTATGTGCTTCATTGTATTTCAAACTGTGTCAAAGCTTGGACCCTCAAAATCTTGTTATAAATAAATTATGTTCTGCCTTGTCCCTTCAGAGCGAGCCATATGTGTACTATAAAACTGGGGATGATGGATTCCTTTTGAAGAAGGTATTCTTCCAAAATACAGATAAGACCTTGTGGTGACCCACCTCATGCAGTACTTTGTGCAGAAGTAGATCTAGGAAAAAAGAACACTTTTTTGCTTGCCTCTTATTTATTAGATACAAGAGATTGCAGATCATCTAGGCATTATTAGATGCACTATACATGGGATTTCTGTATATTGAAAAGTACTGAAAATTCTTTAAGGAGCATATGAAGTCCAAAGCAAGACTAAAGAAAGCACCAGTATTACAATCCCTCGTGGCAATTTTCAGCAGCCATTCAGGGGAGTCTTAGAAGCAAAGGACATTTTAATGGTGTGAAACAATTCAAAAGAGACACTTCCATCATGGAAGTGCTGCTGAGAAGGCTTATATCCTGCTCTCTGATCTCATGAAATAATACTATTTACCTTAGGTTCTTCATTTATAAATTTAAAAAATATTTTAAGTTTCATATCCATTCTACAAACAAGAAAAATGAGACATATATTTGTTGTTGCTTTTCTGAAAACGTAGATCAGAAGCATGACTGGAATCAGAATGCAAACATGCTGAATAGAAGGCCAGTGCTTCTTGGATCACATTAAATGCATGAGAGTAACACAGCACTGAAGTGCAATCCATTAAAACCCTCAAACACTGTTCTTTAGCTTTAAGTCCACGTCTTTCCCTTAACTGAGCTTTGTGACTGTACAACTGAGATTTCTCTCTGGATCATTAAACTGCAGGCTGGAAACTGCAAGTCAGCAGATTCTGTAATTTAAAGTTTCTGAATGGACAAAAGCTCATTAGATATGTAAAGACAAAGCTGACAGCTAAAGAATATTGGCAAATAAAAGCAAGAAGAGTGAGGAACTTTTTAAAAAAGGGTGAAAGAACTTTAGGTAAAGAGATGAAAACCATATCTTCAAAGCACTTAAGTGAATTAGGAGCACACATCCTACTGAAGCTTCCTGGGTTTAACGCTCAGATATCTAATCTGTTACCTCAGTTAGCAGCTCCTGAAATAATTGGAAAAGATTAGGAGAAAAGAGTGTTCCTTTTCAGTTTCATCTGAAAGGAATCTAGGTCAACTGTTCTCAGAATGCTCTGTGATGTGAACCAAAACTGTTCACACCACGAACTGGGACAATAGGGAGATCTGCTTCAGCATGGACTTCTGACTGGAAGTGAGATGCTAGTGCAGATACACCCTTTTTCTGCCTATTCAGATCAAATGACACTCATTAATGACACTGAAGAAGCACAGGCTTTGGACCCTTTTAAGACACCTTGGGTTAGTTCTTCTACCAGTAGCAGAACTATTCACAAAATAGAGTCAGGGAGGTTGGAAGGAACCTTTGGAGGTTACTTGGTCAGGCCCTGCTGCTCAGAGGGGCCACCTCAAGCTGGTTGCCCAGGGACCTTGTCCAGATGGCTTTTCTACACCTCCAAGGATGGAGACTCCACAACCTCTCATGGCAACCTGTGCCAGTGCTCAGAGAAAACAGTGATCCCTGATCTTCAGAGGGAACCTTTTGTGTTTCAGTTTGTGCCCATTGCCTCTGGTCTTGCCACTGGGCACCACCACTTCCTCCAGATATATATATATACAGTAATAGGATCCCCTGAGCCTTCTCTTCTCCGGGCTGAACAGCCCCAGGTCTCTCAGCCTGTCTTCATAGAAGAGATGCTCCAGTGCCTTCATCATCTTCATCACCCTTCATTGCACTTGCTCCAGCTTGTACTGGGGAGCCCAGAACTAGATGCAGTACTCCAAGTAAGGCTCCCCCAGTGAAGAATAAACAGGAAGGAAATCAGTGTCTCAGGTTGGTCTTTTTTGTTAAGGATAAGACAAGTTATCATTCTTCAGTTCTGACAAAAGTACATCTGAAAGTTTCTGTAATGCAGAATTTTCTTTTTCTTTGACTCTTAGGGCAAAGTAGAGACAAATTGAAAAATCAATCTTCAGTCAGCAGAATGAAACAAACTTCCATCTTGAACATTCAAGTTTAGCAGCCTATGTTAAGTGCAATGACAATTTCCAAGGTATCTCAGACCTCTAGACTGCCCAGGTCCATTTTCTAAAGGTCATCTTAGCAACTTCAATTATAGGGTGATAACTTTGAAGCACAACAAGGAATTTACAGGTATGTTTGTTCTGCACACTGCAGCTAGACCTGGACATCAGCAAACTAATTACTGTGCAGTGCAGACTCTAAACTTGAGTATCTGAACTGCACTCTTTTCGCATTTTCAGAAAAAAGCCTCCAGTCATCATGTTTCCATAGTGGGATAATGTATTAGTATTATTCATACAATAGCTAGAGGTTTTTTCGATCACCCTTGAAAAGTACTGATTTTTCCAAATTTGCTACAAATTCACACTAGTAATGGAGATCTGAATTCAACCCAATGAGGGTAGAATCTATGATTTCCTATATGCATAAGCAACCATGAATCATTTTTATCTTTTGGGTATAATATTAGCTCTATACTTAATGCAACTGGATGCAAAACAAGACAATAAAAATCCTTCTATGCTGTCCTACAGATGTCTTTCAATATACTACACTTCCTAACTCTGAAACTATGTCACTTTTAGACATCGCTTTTTCTGAACAGATATTGCAATCTCCAATAAATTGTATCATGTTTTTAAAATTTAAATGAGATTTTAACTCCTATATTTAGAGGTCAAATGTTAATATATTAACTTAATTCATTACAATGCCCTGGATATATTGAGCTGAAATATTTCCCAGGTAGTTTGTTTAGATTAGATAGAGGTTTAATGTTCTCATTTTGAGCTAATACTCACAAGAGGGATCAGTGATGAAATGAGACTAATATAGCAAATTGCACTGTTCAGATGAACGCAGCACGGGAAGGTGAAATTAATTTTTCATTAAATGCTTAGGCTATAATGGAAGATATTTCTTGTATTGGTTCATTTAAAATATTTGTGACATTATGCTAATTGGTTTAGCCAAACATATTGTTGAGCTTCAAACTAGACCAGAGTTTGTGAATAAACACTTGGTGCCTACAGGAATAAATCCACTGCCTAATGGAGAAGAGACCCAACAGCCAGCAATGTGCCCTCGCTTGCTCGCTAAATTTGTACCAGATGCTGAGACAAACTCTGGCTTATGGAATAATGTCTGGAAGTCAGCCAGATGAGAGGACAGAAACATAGGCATGAACTTTTACTAACTTTAACCTTGAGAGTGCCATCATAAAGGTTTCTCAACATAAAAAAGCAGTAAACTAACTCAGAAATTATAGTCTGGTATAATCTTACATTAAGAATTTCATGCTTCTTTATCTAACAGGCCTCAATCTACAGTACTTCAAACTGGTTTATTTCTTTCTAAAACCTTAGAGGAAATACTACTTACTTTTACAGGATTCACACAGTGGGTGATGGAATCTTGATAAAAAAACTAAATACAAATAAGCATGGTAATGAATTCCAAATGAGTATATCACATTTTATCTACATAAGAGTCAGTGGTGGAAAACATTCAGAAAAATCTGCTTAGTATACGTTTTCCTAATTGTGAGAATCAATGTGCTACTTCTCGCTACATTAGTTCTTTATTCTTTGAAAAATCACAGGGTATAGAGAGTAAAAACAGGGTGGGAGGGAAAGAGCAAGAGAGATCGTATTTACCTGAAAATTCCTTGATTTGAGAATCTTCTACTTCAAACAACAATTCATCATGGATCTGGGCAATTAACCTGAAAAATTTCAGAGACATCAGAAAATGTATGAAAAAAATTTTTAACAGAGCTTTCCATTCATGGATAAGAAAAAATAAACATCCCAAGAAAATTTTAAAATAATTAATGGACTTAAAAGAGTTGCCTTTCCCCATATTCTGGAAACATAAAGGCCACGGTTGTAAGCCCAAATTGTGTTTGCTAACTTATAGATGTCTCTCAGGGATTTGATGGCATGACAAGGCACTACTTAAAACCAACATAATTTGCAGAAAAATGCAACAAATTATGGAGACGGACTATGTTTTCTTAATATAGTTTATTTTTTGGATTTGATATAAAGAAGAAATTCTTCCCCATGAAGGTGGTGAGGCACTGGAACTGGTTGCCCATAGAAGTTGTGGATGGCCCATCCTTGGCAGTGTTCAAAGCCAGGTTGGATGGAGCTTGGAGCAACCTGGTCTAGCGGAAGGAGTCCCTGCCCATGGCAAGGGGCTGAACAAGGTGGTCTTCAAGGTCCCTTCCAACACAAAACATTCCGCGATTCCATGATTTAAATTAAATGTCACTTGCAGACTCTTCTTAATACCTTTTCTTAATAATAGCAGTTACTCAAGTAAATAATTCTTTATAAATGGCTAAAACATCAATATAGTTACGACTTTTAACTGTTCACAGTTTCTTAAGATAGTTTCACGCTGCCTTAAATTACAATGTGACATTGACTAACAGTGTGGTGAGCTCTAATAATAGACCTTAAATTATTAGTCACTTACAACACAGTCAGAATCAGAGTGAAACAGATTAACATATTTCTAATAGGAAATTGGGACACAGGACACAAAAAAGAAATACATGAAAAGACCAGGATCATCTGTAGCAAGAGAATACAGTTGCATGAAAAGTTATAATTTCTAACTCAAGTAAATTAATTAAAGCAAGAGTGCCCTCATAACCACTGAAATGACATGTAAAAGATATAAATCAGAACAGTGAATATTAAAGATTAATAAACAGCAAATCAATCAAATAAGTGAAAATAATTGCATTGATTAAACCAGTGCAATAAAAACATGACAGACTGGTTATTGTTTGTACCAGAGTAGTGTCTCATGCCTTCAGTCAGGATTAGAGCATCACCTGTTTTGAATGTTTGGTGAGGAAATGTTCTTTCTTAGAAGAACTTACAATATATAGAAAAATTTCATCATAAATTTATCAGGATTTAGGAATGGAAGAACAGGATTTTCAAAACCTCTCAGCATTGTGACAACTGATCGCCTCACCTCCATGCTAAAAGTAAAACAGGAGGAGCAGGGCTGCACCAAAATTAAGTGCTACCTTATGTGTGTCTGCAAACTTGTGGAAGTAATGTAAATTAACTCAAATTTTCTCTCTGGACAGTAAAATAGATTTGATACAACTCTGCATGCTCCAGTTCACCTACTGAAAGCAGCCCAGCTCTTTTAGCTTGGCTCTCCATCTGGGCTAAAGGACCCTGTTTCTCATCCACATCATCCTGCACAGCACAGCCCACCCACAGCACAGCCCCTCAGCTCAGTTACACCGCCAGTTAACTCAGGAACTGCACAGAGCTGCAGAGTTACATCCGCCCCATCTTGTTCATGTAGTGATAAATTCGAAGTTCAGGACAATGTTCTGTCTGCTAAATACAGAACTACAAGTTGGCATTGCTGGTTCTCTGTTTAGCTCTGCTGCTCTCCTAAGCACTGCCCATTCAGTTAGAAAATGGGAATATTTGTGAGATCTAAGAAAGGAGTATTTCTAATACACCTCTACTTTCAAATGAAAGATATTACAGAAGATTTAATTAACGCTAAACACGATTCCCTAGATTGATGCCAAGAAGTGAAATAATATACACAATTTCCTCATTAATGTTCATCAAACATATTAGATATTTTTGATGATGTTTTATCTCTTTTTCTTACCCATTTCACAGAAACTTACTGGGTTCTGGTCTTACAGTCTTACAGTACAAGGCCACCTGTACTTTTTCAGGCTTGCTTAAGTAATAATACTTGCGACATACTGTTCCACAGAAGGAAGCATTCGATTTGATGTCAATAAAGATGAAAGAAAAAAAATCAAAGGAATTTGTACATTCAAAATTTACAGCTTTCACCATTCCCCTGCATGTACCCACCCAGCCATTGCACACAGAGTGAAAGAAGTTTGAAAAAGCCCATATACTTTTGCTTAATAGCTTAATTGAATCCTCTTTGCTTTGAAGGAATATTGCAATAGCAGGCTCCTCATTATCTTGTGCTACAAGGTATGTCAAACCAGGCAGAGACTAGTATTTTTTTTCTTTCTACAGATGATAAGAATGCCTTTGATTTAGAAACTAGTATTTTACTATGTTCTTGCCTGACTGAAAATTAGGCATTATTTTTGATGAGTACACATATGACTTCCTTTACTGACAAACATGACTTGCATCTGAGAATGCTAGTGGTGTAGAACTAGAAACAATGCTACAGCCTGACCCTTCAAATGCAGAAATATTTCTGTGACTGCCAGTCTGAACGTGGCTTTTGACACCACTTTAGTGTGCCCAGCATACAACAGTCATCTTAAACTATTATGCTGCACTGTAGAATTTTAAAAGGAAAATATTTTTCATTTTCTAAACACTACATTGATCATTCTTCCAGTTCCTTATAAAGCAACACAGAGACTAAACTTCTCAGGCCTTCAATGGATCCGCCCAGCTATCACTACTATATCAGAATCATATTAATGAATTGTATACACCAAAACTAATCAAATTGTTCTCGAAAGATTTTTTTCATAGTACTCTATCTATGAAGCCATATCATTAGAGCATACTTTTCTGTAGTGCCAGGCCAGTTGTCTAATAAAAGAACTAATGAGGATTTTGTTTGTTACTGTAAATCAATATATACTCCAGGTCTGGACTCCTCTGTTCTAAAGTACAGAACTGCAGTTTTCCATGACTACCTCAAACACCTAGAAATAAGTACACTATTGAACTGAACTCAACAAAACAACTGTTACCTTATCAGTGAGCAGCTATATTTTTCTTTATCGCTAAAGGAAACAACTTTCTGTCTCAACTGGAAACAAGAGCATTGTGGCACGACATGCTGCAGGCTCCAGTGTAGGTATAGTCACTAGAAGAGGCCAGTGTAGGGGAGGGGTTAAATAAAGACAAGATTGCCATAGCCTTTATCAGAAGGAGGTTTTCAACAGTGATGTGCAGTGTTTCAGGATGTTAGAATGTGCCAAGAGATGCTCAAACTAATTGAATTCATGCTTCTTCTATAGACAAGGGACAAAGGCTGGTTCTGACCTAGATGTTCTGAACTCACATTTGGAAAACCCCAGCTCTGTGCATTGACTTTGTGGGGGTGCCCCCTCCCAAAACAGCTCCCTGAAGTTAGACGGAGACGAAGCCTCTGTACGTTTTGTGATACACTTCTGCATCACCAGGGAAATTTTTACTGCTGTTAACAACACATCCAAAGCATAACATGGTTGAGCTTTCCAGACAGGTCTGTAGGAAGATGATATAAAATACAAAACACCAACAGTTTAGTGGTGGACTTGGCAGTGCCAGGTTAACAGCTGGACTCAATGACCTTAGAGGTAATTTCCAACCTTACTGATTATGATTCTTTCTTACATCGAGCTGTCTGTTTTAAGAATTTGAATGGAAAATAAATTGAAATAAGATCTGAAATTGGGCAACTGGAAAAGCTTTAAATAAGAGTGTTTGATCATCATGCGTAACATAGCTGGACTCAATGATCTTAAAGGTCTTTTCCAACCTAATTGATAGTATAGTTCTGTAAGGAATCAAGGACAGCTTATTCTGACCAAGAGCCAGGCTGAGAGCCCAGACTAAAGTTCAAGATGGTTCCTGTTGGATACTTCTACATCTTCAGAAAAAAAATTGTTCAGCACCTGGTCACAGGTTGTCTGATTCTGAACTAGAGCACTCCAGTGTAAAATCTCCCTGACAAATGACACATTTTATTTCTAACTTGAAGACATACTGAGAACCAAATCATATCTGAACAAGAGATTTCCTAAAGCAAAAGGATTCTTTTCGAAGAAGGAGTGAAGAAAAGGAATTATTTGACATTCATCATAACTTAATGGTTTGAGTAAAAATTCTACTGAAAAAAATCCTATAATACATCTTAAGAACTTAAAACAATGTTAGTGGTTAAGTAGTTAAGTTTTTATGTAAGAACAATAAAAATGTAAACATTAAAAAGTTACTAAAAGTACACCACTTTAAATCAGGCATTAATGATCACTTGATAGCACAATAAACATTTTGAAATATTTTTTAAAAATATTTTCTAAAGTATTTTAGATTTATTTCCTATGTTCTATTCCCACAAGGTTTCAATCTTATATAAAAAAGCACTGTGTCTCTGATCACTGAAATGAAGGTCATATAATGGTATCAGATTTTATATTCCAAATATGAATATCCTTGTCTCTCATCCTATGTTATTACCCTTTTTTGATATAATAAATCAATCAATAAAATAATAATCCAACTAGTAACATTACAATTTTTGTTCTGAATTTGAAACCAATAAATGCCAAATGGGACACTTCAAAATTGCAGATAAGGGAGTACACAGTTACAAGCTTTGTATATAAAGGTAAGTTTAAAAATAAAATCAAAAAGCATAAAAGCTGTTCAGTGGTTAGGGGAAAAAAAAAGAAAGATAAAAACACTAAAGTATTTTGAAATCAGATAAATGGAGGATTATGAAAAAAAAAAAAACAACAAACCCAAGCCACCAAAACCAAAAAACAAATGGAAATATGTTTCATCTTTTTTTAACAAACAAAAAAATTTAGTCATTTCAAAAATTGACACACTCACACTTAATAAATTAATACTCAGTAAAATAAAATATTGACTTAAGAAGCACATAATGAAACACTTCACCAGGAAAAGCCAGAATGGCTGCTCATGTAACAAATACTTGCATGGATTTCAAGAACATTTAGACATTATGACATTCAATGATTTTGTGGGAAGACTTTTAAATCTTATGTTTCAGAACTTAAGACTCGTCCCTACAAGCAGAGGAAGATCCACAGACAGACAAGCTATTGTACTACAAAGCTTACACCTCTCTCCCAAAGCATCTGCTACTGGCCACACTCAGTGATAACGGACCAGAGGGAAGCTGGATCCAATTCCTCTCAGAAATATCTACATTCCCTACACCAAAACACTATTCATCTATTTTCTGATACTGCTAATACTACCTGTTATTTAATTGTGCCACAGTTTTCCCCCAGAAGTACACAGATTCCAGTGGACAGATGCCTACTGTCATGTAAGTAAGGAACAAAATTATTAGAATTTTGTAATATTTTGTAGAATTTTCCCTTTTAAAATTTTTTTTTGAAGCTGTGCCTATCAGGATTCCTAAGGTGGTAATATCAAAAGTTATAGCTGAAGATACTTCATGCCTGCTTAGATGTTACTTGCATTAAGTTTAAGCTACCTCTTTCAGTGTTTTCATGATAAAGACCAAAACATTTTAACATTTTAACCATAAAAATCCAGCAAGCCTGTGAAACAGGTTTTCTCAGCAGCTACATCATGAAGTGGGAAACTGAACAGACGGCTACTTAAAGATAATAGAATTTTTGCATGTATCCAAAATGTTTGAAAACATACCAATCTAAAAGGTGACCTACAAAAGGGTTTTATAAATGAAATGTATTTATTTGCATCGAATGTCTTACATAAAGGAACAGTGAAAAGCCTGCTACATCATGCATGTCCCTTTTGGCTGTGATATTTCAGCATATTAAATATACTTAGCTCTTTCTGTAAAGAATCAATTACTCTGACTTGCTCTGGCTCACTGAGCATGAAGTGTTCAGGTAACAGCTCACCATCTTGTGGATATGTGCAAAATACTGCTTCGGTTGCTTGAGGGAAATCATGATTATTCTAAGTTACATCTTGCCTAGAAATTCAATGTTATTTGGCTACTTTGGGAGGCAAAGAGCTCCAGACTGGACAGCAGCTATGGAGAGTGCAATATAACCTGGGAAGTTTCCTTCTGCTACAGAAACAAAAGTATTTGTCTGTCAAACAACAATCTTACTCTCCTCTCAAGCAGAATCCAAAACTTATCTTTTCCTTGTGGTTCAATTTCTCCAGTGTTTGGCTAAGGATAAAAGATAACCATCTTGCTAGAGTTAATCCATTAACTGAGTGGGAATTTTCGGCAGAATACCAGAGGAAAAAGCATTTACCTGAAAATCCCGGTTAACTGCTAGAGAAGAAATATGAGTGAAAACAGTTCTTTAACTCCTGAAGAAACAGAGAAAGGGATGCAATATTTACACCAAGAATTAAATATCAACACACATATCAGCAGCACTAAGCATTTTACTCAATGTATTTGTTTGAAACTATGATGTAATTAATGGGTTTATTAGTATGTCCTCTTGCATGAATCTGACAGATTATAAGCAGTTTATAAAGTAATAATGATTGAATCCCTACACACCTAATAAAAATGCCTCTAGATTCTTGTGTTGTACTAAAACTGAAGCCACTTAGAAGAAATGAATCATTTGTGATTTATCACAAGACTTGTATTTGAAAAAAATCCAGGTCATATAACACAATGCTTGGTCTGGGACAGTAAGAGCTGTTTCTAATTTAGCTATCTGTAGAAGTGAGTTGCATTTACAGCTCACCAGCACAGAAAATCATTAGGTTGATTAAGGTGTTTGTTCCTTGAGGAAGATGTACAAAACTCCAATACTCACTGCTATTGAAAAGCACCTGGGACCAAGAAAATAAACCTTTTGCTTTTATTTGCTGGTGGCATCTCCTTTTCAGATCACTCATCTACATTTGGCCTGTGGTTGAACTTGTCCCTTTAACTAGGCTCCAGACATGCTGAGAAATAAAGATGTGTGTTTGTGGCACAGGTCCAGGGCTGAAGGAACAATAACTTGGTGCAAAACCAGAATTGGTGGATTCACACCAAATTACTCAACAGTTCTGTACACTTGTTAAAATTAATCTGCATGTTGTTGAGATAATATCATTTTTAATGACTTTCTGAGAAGTCCATGTAGTACCAGGTAGACTTTGGGTAACAGCAGTGCTTCTTCAGCTTACAAAATTATAATATGTACAAGCAATGCTATAGGCAGCAATTCTTCCACAATTCACCAGCATCTTTCTTTCTCACCAAGTTTCCATGTGACTGTCACTGCAGTGATGTTTTAAACACTGAAAAGAACTATAGCTGTCTATCTGAGTTCACCAAGTACCTTTGCACTCTCATCAGTTCCATAAATCTTTCTTTCAGCTGCTGCTGTAAGCCTTGATCTCACTTCAGAAGTTTCTCTGCTATCATCTGCCTGCAGGAAACATCCTATAGAGGTTCTGTGGATTGCATCAGACAGGTAAAAGGTGGCACTTAAATAATGTCAGCTGCACGTTTTCAGTGAGCAACTTGGCCAGCAGCAGCAGAACAACATCTTAAGAAAGATCTAGGTAAAACGGAAGAAGTCTGAAGAAATGTTGATTACTTGCCAGTGCCACACAAAATGCAGAGATGTTAACACTGATGCCAGTAGCCAAGCCATGCTAATATTAGATCTGTATCATATGTATTACATTTAATACTACTTTTCCTGATTTCTGTAAAATTGCTTCCAGGAAACTGATTGGCTTGTTATTGTCAACTGCATAAGCTGCCAGGCTGGTATTTGAGTCAAAAGATGAAGAAACATAAAGAGAAAAATGAGACTGCTAGTTGACAGAATTGATCAGTCACAGCGAAATATACTGTTTCATCAAGAACGCCTCTCTGATGAAATATCATGAAAATGTAACTTGATTACCTTTCCCTGACTTCCAAATACAGTACCATATGTGCAAACAATAACTGAAAATCTATTGACTACTAGTCACACAAAAATGAAGCTTCACACTGTTGGGTCAGAGCTTGCTCACTGCTGAACAGTCTGCAGCACAGGAACAATGAATGCAGTGTTGTGAGTGAAGACTGCAAACATACCTGCAAACTAACACTAAAAACTGTAAGACCTTATTCAGAATTATTTTTTCTTTATTTCCAAGGTAAGGGAGACAAAATTTTGAGCATCAGCCAAAATTTAGCTATGCTTAATAAGATACTGTCTCCCAGTGTAAATGTTCATAATCACTTCTAAAGCAAGTAAAAATGATATTTCTCTTTGATATGCTGTTCAAAATGAAAACTCTGTTTCCAAAATCAGAAATTATAACAGGGAAATAAAGATACTTACAAGGGGATGAAGATAGAAGAAAAGATAGTAGTGTGCAATCTTTGGAATGAATATGGTCTGATGGGGTGATAATAGGAGATTGATCATATTTGTCATTTTGGAAGAGCTACTGTGCATTCCCACTGCTACAATAGCACCAGTTATGTCCACGCGTCCGTTCAACAATATTTTTCAAAAGGCTTTATAAAGGATGTTAGGATCATTATCCTGACCTGACTGATAAGAATATCAAGAAACAGACCACTGAAAAAATAACTAACTGAATGTCAACTGGCAGAGAAGCAGAAACACAGTATTTCAAGTTTCAGTTCCATATTATTCTGGCAAGATCCTTTTGATGCTTTCAAATGCTACTGTCCAAGCAGGCAGGTGTTCACAGAATTTACAAAGGCATTGATTGTGCTTTTCTGACAAGCCTGGCCTGTAAGTACCTACTAAATATTACAGGAAGGAGCCATTATTGATTATTAAAACACTCTTCTCTAGCAAAGTCATCCAGTTGTTAATGGCTGGCAGAAGTTCAAAATTCCTGTTTAAAACAGTCTATCCTTTTTAAATGCCCTTGCAGTCTTGGTCTTTCCCAGCTGTGACCTTTATGATAGGAACAAGCAGGACAGGCAGTGATGTTTTTCTGTTATCTGGTGTAGCCATTCCCCTATGCTTCCACAACACCAGGAATTTCAACATGTACAGCACCAATACTTCCCCATGTCTGTTACCTCCTTAGCAACTTGGTGACGTAACTTCTTTAAAAGAAATAGTTTTGAGAAAGAACAACTCAAGTAAAATTTTCTGTTGAGAGAAGAAAACATTCACGAGCTTTATCAGACACGACATTAGTAGGAAAAAACTTTGGCTTTCTCAGAATTACAACAAACAGCCATTTACTGAACCTAGAGAACTGTATGCCAGGCAGGAACTACAGAAGGGAGTATGTTCTTTGCCCTCTCACCACCTCCACTTGCCTCCTCTACTAAAGGCTGTTGGCTGCTCCTCTATCCCTCACCTAACTCAGAGTTATGCCTGCTACTGCTGCAGAAATTTTCATCCATGCCACAGCTGACAGATTCTGGGCTCTCCATTCAACTCAGGTAGCAAAATGAATTATCATCAGTGCAGACAATCTGCCTGAAAGTGTACAATGCAATATGTGATAGTGCATTATCCAACATTTAATACATACATGTATCATTGTCTGAGTGCAGGCACGATCTCCACCAAAGAACAATTTCCCTTTTCAGATTTGTACTAGTGGGCCACTTATCTTTTTTTTTTCTTTTAATAGTTCAATGCTATTTTGCTTAAAAAGCAGAAAAAACATTTAAGAGCCACTCAGAAGTTGGTTTATTTTTAGCATAGGAATGAGTCAAACTTTGAATTCAACAAATGGAACTTATAGTTGTAATTAGAAATTATATTTTCAAACATTGATCAAGTAAGACAACACTGCTGTGTGTAAGCGATACACACACTGACATACACAGATAACTTAGAGGTCAGATAATACCCATAATTGCCAAGTATATTTGGAAGACCAAACCCTATTTCTCTGAGCTAAACACTCACAAAAGTCCTTAATGCATGATTGCTACAGCTAAATTGTCATGACCCTTTCCAGATTACAACAGAAACATTGATGTTCTGCACGACTTGCTGTCTCTGCTTTTGTCTGAACTTCTACTGCACCAACTCGTGTTCTACTGGATTGTTTGATACAGCATTAACAAAGATGAGAAACCAGTTATTTGGGGTTTTTTTTTACATGTTTGTCTTCAAAGTCTCTTTCTATTGCAGCAAATAATAACGCTCACTGGCTGTCTGGACCAACTTCTCTACAGGAAAAGTAGACTTCATTATTTCTGCTACTGGCATAAAACTCTTTGAGGACATTCTGTGATCTCACACCCAACTCTGAGCAGTCACAAGAGAATCATGATGACCAAGCTTTTCTTTAAAGAAAAGCCATCTATGCAAGAATTAAAAAATGTTCATTTATTTTGCTTGAGCACTGGTTTCCTGATTCCTGTTTTTTTTCCCAGCCCATTGAATGTTCAATTCCCACTGTACAATACACTCAAAATACAGGAAGGATATGATCAGTGGGCTTGATTTCAAAGGTGCAGAATTACCACTGAATTAGATCTGACTGAGTTTAAATGACCCCGGAGCACTTCAACACCTTGGGATGCATTTACAGATCCAACCATTTAAGCACAAAGATAAAACTTTAAATGTATAAAACCATTCCACCTGTCCTTGCTTGTTAAAAGATTCAGAGGTACACATGGTAGTTCTAGAGCTGCTCAAAATGCCAGAAACACATTCATTTCAACTAATTTTGTTTTAAAACCAAACAGTTTTGCAGTCATTCATTACTAACCTGGCTGTTAAAGTCGGAGAAATGACAATAGAGGCAAAAATCTTCACCATAGCCATTTTACAAAGATCAGCTGCAGAGCCTATGAAAGAAAGTGATCTGTTTTTAATTTAAAGCATGCAAAAGGAAAATGTTTTTCTTGCAACTATGACATAGGAACAAAAAACATCAGTAGATTCTGAATTATAAGAATTTTCAAAACTAGCAGATCCAATTAATGTAAAATGTGAAACAGATTATAAGATTAATAAATAACAGAGGAAGTAATTATGTGTTAATTAAAACTAGAAAATAACAATATGAAATTATGTGCTAATTAAAGGTGAATTTGTCATTCACGACTATATGTTGAAAATTGCTTTCTATGAAAAAAGTATGAAATTATCTATCTCTAAGCTTTAATTAAAATTTACCTATTAATCAATTAAAATTTAATGTCACAAAAGGTCAGAACATTGTTTCAGGGCTGCATTTCAATTTAGAGCCTCAATTTTGCACTTTTTTGTATTTCCATGTGTATGTAATGTATATTCATTGCATTACAGTGTTAAGAGCAGTGGTGCGTAAAACGGTGTCATGGTACAGACTAGATGACACATTCCTGGTCATCAAGAGGCAGAATAATTCTCCAGGCCTGCAGTTTGGTGAAGGGCTTTGTTCTGAACCAAACATTTTACACAAAAGATTTATCAGATAAAATACAGAAACAATCCTTTAAATAAAGATTGGAAGCCATAATCCTGCTTGTCCCATCAAACATCCTAAATGTCCTAGATCACGGTCCTTTTCACAACCCTGTAACCCAATGAATTCTGAATTCTTTCTTCCAAATGATTCAACTTTCAGAATAGGGGCAAAAACATCCAGGTAGCCATTATCTCTGCTTAGAGATAATCAGAAAATCACAGAATATCTCCAGTCAGAAGGGACTCAAAAGGATCAAGTCCAACTCCCTGCTCCTTGTAGGAGTCTAAATGCGAACCATATGAATAAGAGCATTGTCCAATCACTCCTTGAACTCTGTCAGGCTTGGGGCTGTGACCACTTCCCTGGGAAGCCTGTTCCAGTGCCCAACCACCCTCTGGGTGAAGAACCTTTTCCTAATATCCAATCTAAATCTCCCTGACACAGCTGCATGCCATTCCTTCAGGTCCTACAGCTGTCACTAGAGAAAGGAGCTCAGACCCCCCCTCCACTGCCCCCCTTGAGGAACATGTGGACTGTGATGAGATCAGCCCCCCAGCTTTGTCTTCTACAAGCTGAACAAAACAAGGGACCTCAGATGCTCCTTGTAAGTCTTGTCCTCAAGACCTTTCACTATCTTGGTCATCCTTCTCCTCTGGAGATAGTCTGATAGTTTGAGGTCCTTACATTAAGGCACCCAAAACAGCACACAGGACGTGAGGTGGGACTACACCAGTGCAGAGCAGAGGGGGACAATGACTGCCCAGCGGTTGCTGTGACTGATGTCCCACAGGATACAGTGGGCCCTTCTGGCTAGGGAAGAATGTCTAAGAGAATAAGGACACAGGCTTAATATCTCTTCCTTCTCCACAGTTTTCTGTTACAAACTGCCTCCTCTCAATCCTATGCTGAGACTGTTTTGCTCAATCACTGTACCAAGCATAGACCCACACCTGATGATCAAGATGCCGATGTCTGACTGTGGGTTTAGCCTCAAATACTAGTCTTGTTTTCCTGTTTAAATGACATGTCAAATTGATTCAATACATCACAAAAAGGGACAACTGATATAAAAAGTAAGAAAGCATGTTTCAGCAAAGGTCAGGTAAACATCTTCTCAGTGATTGTGAGAATAAAAGTATACTGAGCATCTAGTCCATCAAAAAACATATGTTCTAGATATATTCTCCATGAAACAAAGTAGAGTAATAAAATATGAAGGACATCTCAAAATAATTTTTATTGAGATATGATTTCTAGTGATACGCTATTTTAAACTTCTAAAAAATAAAATAATTATAAATAAATAATTAAAGATAAAATGAACTGTTTTCTCTATGGGGATAGGTAGAGCTGAATAATAACTGAAGAATAATATGTTGTAGAGTGGTGAAAACTATTGAACCAGAAAATATTCAAAAAGAGAAAAAACACTATGAAAGAAGTGTGAGAAACTAAGTTGTAATAATTCAAAGCTGCAATTCTACAATATTGTCATGCATCTGAAGTCTTCCACTATCAGTCACTGCTACTGGAATCAAAATATAAACTACTCAAATTAATTAGATTATTAGGTATAACTATAAAACACATATTAAATGCAGTTTAGTACACTAAATGTGATAAAAGGTTTTATCATAATTTAGAAAGTTTTTACAGTCTTAAAATATTATCTCACAGCTGAAATCTTAAAACCAAAAAATCATTGTACTCTAGAACGAAATCTTTTATAAAATTAGGGAATACTGAATGTTTCAGAGTTTTTAATCCTTGCTTCACCACACTTTCTAATACTACATTTTGAATAAGAATTACATTATTTTTATCACATTTGTCCTCCAGTATCATTTGAACTGACAGTGAAATCTGAGAATCTTATCACTGTAGGTACACAGAAGTGAGTGTTCCATAGACAGTCCTGTGCCAGCCTTGCTCCAGCTCTTGGGACAGATGGACATAGCAAGTGCTGCTCAGAGGGCTGTGTCTCTTTACTAATGCTACACTGTGTGCTCTGCACGACTCACAGAATGAGAATTAGAATTAGAATTCTACATCTCTAGGTATCCTTGCAGAGACAGTATCTAAGGAGTGTCAAACACAACGTAAATACTTAAGTCATCTTAAAAATGGAACATTGAAATGAATAATATTTGGAAAGGAAAGTGATACTTTCAAAAGGAAAATTCAAATCACTTTAAAAGGAGCATGCCACCACCAGGTCTAGAAGGCAGTTTTTCCTTGCCTGCAAATTGTACACTTCCAGTACAATTTAAGGAAAACCCTGTCAGCATCATCCAATTTAAAAAAAAATTCTTCTGAGCGACAGTTTGGTGGAAGGGATCTCGGTCTTATGCTGACAGCTCAGGTTTTTTTTACTTTGGGTGGCGAAATTCTGCACACACCTGAGCCCCGAGAGACTTAAACAGAATATGTTAATACATTAGATTAACTAACATTTGAGCACATAATGCTGACTTTGACCATTCCAATCTACATGTTAAATGTTTTTTCCGTGGAAAAAAACACCTATTTTCTTGCCCTCTACAGAATTAAGTTTGAAAGTTTCTGCAAAGAAGGAGCTGGATTTCAAAACAAATAATAACAACACACAACTATCGTAACATTCTATATTTCTTAAACTAAAGCTAACTGGCAAAACAAAAGCTAGACTCTGTAAGAAGTGTAATCACAGAAACCCTTCTGGAGGAACAAACTATAAAAACCAGAAAGGAAAGCATTTAAAGAAACAATGCATCTGAAGAACTGAATTCTAGATATTCTCTCTATACATTGTTTGTATCAATACCTACATTTAACTATCACAGAGCACTCCAGTGTGTTAGAACATTTATACTGTTGCTGTTATTAATATTATCATTATTATTATATTATTCTGTTTACTGGCAATTTCTAAGGTAGACAGAATATATAATTTTAACTTCTTTTTCACAGTAAAACTGACGCCTGCTCTAGTAGAGTACTGGAGTATTCATTCTTCTGAGATCTTCAGAGCTGTTGCCCACTAAAGCCAAGCAGAGACAGAGACAGGTGGGTTGACAGGCAGGTAGGGAAGCAGTTCTTTACCTTGAACAACAAAATTGACAGCCTGCCTCTCTGCTTGAGTGCGTAGCTTGTAATCCTGGGCATTGATATTGGCCAGTGGCCTTTTGCGTCCCATTATGGAAACCACATAACCTTGCAGGATTTAAATAAAAGTCAGTATTATGCGATATAGAGTGATTAAAATAAAATTTTTAAAATTGTTTTTGAAGACACTACAGATACTTGTAATTATGTGCCACCTGAGTCAATTTAATATTTTGTCCTCTGAAAATAGTCAGAACTTATTTAAATCTTCAATGCTTACTGTATTTTCGGTTTAAGAATTATTTCATTCACAGAACTGGTACATGTTGTAAGAGGAAAAATTTTGTTCTTTAAAGCTGTTAAATTTTCATTAGGAATGTCTACTGATAAAATAGCAAACTCCCTCTGTGGGAGATGGAACTATAAATACCTAGCAGAAATAGATATCTATTAGCAACCATAATTAGAGCTTTCCAAGCAAAGAACAGTTTATTTGGGAATAGTAAAGAAAAATCAATTTGTGGAGTAATTAAATCAGTAATGAATATTTCCAAAAAATATAAAATAGTTTTTTGGGGGAAAAAAAAAGTTGGGGTTCTTTTTCCGTTTTCTTTATGTAGTATTTTTGTGTTCCTTTCACATCCAAACTTCCTTAACTCTAGTGTGGTGGGAATTTTTAGTTTAAAAGAATCATAAAAACACAGTTAAAGCTTTATGTCAGGCCTAATGATGTATTTTGCTTAAAAAACTCTATTTTGGAGGGCAAGTGAGAGGAGTTGAGAGAGGAAAAGAGACGTGAGGATGCTCTTGTCAAAATAACACACACAAAACTTAGCTTATCTTCAAAAATAAACTTCTATTTTTGTTTTCAGAAAAATGAAAAATCATCCATGTTAAAAACATATCTTGAAAAAAATCTTTCTTTATACTTCTGATCACCTTGACTACCCATGAATTGTCAACAGATACCATGGAAGTTCAGACTGACACAGTTTCATCTCCTCTGCTATGCAAGTACAAGTGACGAGGAGACCTCTTCAAACAAAAAGTTATCACCTTATTACGGACAGCACATACTCAGACTTGTGTGCAGAGGGTGAATTAACACAGCTCTCTGCAAATTACTGCATTTCCAAGAGCGCTGATACCAAAAGTACCAGTTTTGAAACAAGGAACAGAACTATCTGGAAGTTAGGATATTCTTTGGCAATTCAGTCTTCCCCATTTAACTAACATTTTCCATGAAGAACAGTATTTAAAGATTGAATTCTTGAAACATGGTATTCTTAGGTAAAATTAGATTTGCTGTAATATCCTTATTCCTGTGAGGTGTGACTCCACAAGAGAATCACCCCTGCAATACTCATAACTGAGCAGCATCCCTGAACAAACACCATCATTCGTGTTACAGTGGCAGAGTGTTTGCCTGGGGTCAATGATTAATTTGCAAATACGTACCTGAATGAGGTCTTAATGTAGTCTTTTCAATGTGTCAATAATTTCATCAAAAAACAACTGCAATATAGTAATACATACACTAACAATTATCTTCCTTATTAAATAATTATTTAAATGCTTATCATGTCTACATGGAGTATCAGGCATCCTTAACACTTAAATAATATTAGTCAGTGGGGTGCTGCTCACCTTTGAACTGCAGAGAAGAAAAATTACCTTATAATGAGCTCAATAGGTTGGAATGTTTTTGTTGAAAAGTTAGAATCCAAGGTGGATTAACAAGAAAAATATTAAATAATATTGATCTGCTGCAGATTTCTAGAGCTTGCACAACCTAAACAGATTGCTGTTTGACCATTAATGGTTAAAAAGGGTTAAAAGACAGGAGTGTAAGAAGGAGTAAGAAGCAATTAGACAAGTCTGCTTTGATGACTTTAGAACATTAGTCAGGGCATTCTTGACTACTGAACTCATAAACTGGAATCTCTAGCACAGAAATCTGTTCATTGAAATTCATTAATTTTTAAGAAAAGAATGTGAAGTTATTTTAAATAGGTCATAAATATATAATAAATGTGTAATATTTTACTAGGTATTTTACCTTAGGCTTAATTACAGATAAAAAAAGATATTCAGTAACATTACTTTTCTTGAGCAATATAAATAAACAAAGGAATGCAACTGTGTGACACAATGACAGTTCATATTTCCAGTAAATTTTTAGGCCTTACAAAGTACAAAAAAAGAATACTACCTATTTTCATAACTAGAAGTAAATTATATGTTTCTGTCATGACACTCACCCATACAGTGATGGGTAATAGTGTATTACAAATTTACTATTTATTTCTAAAAAATGCCTTAGTACTGCATGCCCTATTAAGAAACAAAAGAACTCAATTTTGACAGTGCTGCTAATTAGCTTTTAAAAGACAATATTTCAAGCAGCTATGTTTTCTCTCCTCAAATTACTGCACTCCTAGGATTCACTAAATATAAATGAATATGTAGACTTAAACCAAATTTGATGCAAGAAGAGTTTGCAGCTGCTGGCTCCGGAAGCACTCTGCATGCATCTGTCATCACAGCTACCACCTGAACTTCAAGAACATAAATTCTGATTGATGCAAAGAAAAAATAAGTTTAAAAAAATTGGCTGTGTAAATTGACAGAACTTCCACGGTCCAGCAGCCATGTACCCAATTTATTAAGTAGAAGATTCCTTGGGCTTTTTTTGTGTTGGAGTACATCATATGTCAAAGTGATGCAGTGTAATTTGACATTAAGTGGGGTTCATTCTGAGAACAAATGTCTTACTCTGTTAGTATCTTTCTGAGAAAAAGCAGACTTAACCAGCTCCTTTTAGGGTTAAAAAAGAAAAAAAGAAACCCAAACCTGATTCACCAAGAAAGGGTATTCCATCTTTTTTTGTTGTCCTGCAACTATCTGAATTTGGGTCAAGCTGAATCCTTGTCCTCACCACCGTCACACAGTGCAGATCAATAAACAAAGTATGGTCACAGACTTTGGATTACCTTTATTTCGGCACTGTTCAATGGTTTTCTTTGTAAATTCATGTACTTTCTTGTATTTTTGCATAAAACTCTCTATAAATTGACTGGCTTGAACAGGAGTAATTCCCAAGCAGTCAGCAAGACGTTCTTTACCTGGTGGTACAGAAATTATCTCTATAATGCAATAAAGCAGAACAGAACACCACTACATACAATAGCACTGTTGAATGCACAATTAATGGAAGTTAACTTTACTTACCTCTATCAAGAGGATGGATCTGATACACTAAAATCATATTGCAACAAAAGAAATGTTTAACTCTGAGCTTGAATGTTTTACTGAAGTTACTGGATTAAGCATATGATTAATAAGAAGTATATAAGAAGCATGCAATTAAGAAATTCCTAGTTATAATTTATATCTATAATGCAGTTGAAATCTCTTTTGTTCACAGAGTAATGCTGTTGCTGTAAGTATCATTTTACTGGTTCAGTGTTGCAATCTCCAAACTTAGAAGAGAAGATAAAGATTTGGAATTAACTTTAAACAAACACAAATACAATGAAGATCTAAAAAAGGATGGAGATGTTTGAGGCTGAGTTTAGCTAGAAGTTTTAGAGTTTAGCCTGAATTTAGAAAGGGTGTTGGGAGTCTGATTCCCACAGATTTCAAACATTCTTAGGCTCCTCAATGTCAGTAGAAATTGGGGTGCAAGTTTTGAGATAAAAGGGTTGGAAAAAGAAAAAAAATAGAAAAACAAAAAACCAGAAAAAATGTTTCAACATAGAGAGAAAGGAATAATAGCTTTTGGATAGGATATAGGTGCACAATATATATAATGCTGGATCTAAGAGCATCTATAGGAAAAGGTGGAAAAAACTGAAGATATTCCAGAGTGTGAAAATATAAACTAAGAGCTACAGTTTAAACCCACTTATAAATAAAACAGTTCCAGTAAAAATAAAACATACACCAACATTAGTCATACAAAGTCTGAAAGACAGATATAGTTATGTCAGCTGCACAGCAACACAGAACCAGCACTGTGTCTGCAAGGAACATAAGCTGAGAGGTGACATCTCAAGGCACCAAAGGCACAGAATAGTCATTGTCACAGTAAGACTGTCAAGAAAAATTATCTAGCACTTTCAAAAGAGAGAGGATTTCAGCCACCTAAATGCCATCACTGTCAGGCTGATGTGCATTTCAGAACAATTCTTGTAGCATTTTGTTCTCAGTCACGCCAGGATCTGCACTGAGCTGCAAGAACACCAGTCTGGACAAGGTGCTAGAGGAAGAAATTCACACAGACATCCAGGATGACATTTGCTGAGCTATTATAGATCTGTACTTTTTTTTTTTTTTTTTTGTGACATCTAATTAATTTGGGTTTTCTTCCTGGGTCAGCAAATGACAAATCTATCTGATAAAGCACATGGTACTAACAGCTAGGAGACTACTGTAGCTTCCTTAGAGAACTGCAACATCTAAGTTTGTCCACATTATCCATTTAAGGAACTATTAATATACAGAACAATTGCACAAAATACTAGGAAAATTAAAGCACAGTATTAGCAAGGACACCTGAAAGGTCCCAGGAAAACGCAGTTCCTGGGAAGCAAAAAGAGGGGAATGCACAGCCAGGTAATTGTGTCAGATCATGCTCCAGGAGCACAGGCCATGTGAGGCAAAGCCCAGGAGTGGACTAAACCTTCCCTGAGCACTCTTCTTGAGTTATGTGTGCCAGGAAAATTATTAGCAGCAGCCTATGAGTTTCAGAGTTCTCCATTCTGCAATACCATCTTTCAAAACCAAAAATAGCATTAGTTTTCATTTAAACACTTTTATAGCCTTCTGTGTCAATTCAGGGCTTGAACATACTGGCACTGAATAGAACTAATTCCTTGTTTAAGTTGAAGTTGTCTGTGCTTTAGTTCTACAAGATGACTGAGGCAGAAGTAGGTGAATTAAACTGCTCCAAACCAAGCAAAAATACTCATAGAATGTCCTGAGTCAGAAAGGACCCACAAGGATCAATTCCTGGCCCTGCACAGGATGCCCCAACAATCACACCAAGTGCCTGAGAGCGTTGCGCAAATGCTTCTTGAACTCTTGTCAGGCTGGTGCTGTGACCACTTCCCTGGGGAGACTGCTCCAGTGCCCAGCCACTCTCTGGGTGAAAAACTTTTTCCTAATAACCAGCCTTCTTCTTTCTTTATTATCCTCCAGAACTACAAAAAAGACCTTGAAAACATGAACCAAATGTAACCTAAAGCTAGGAAAACAAATAGAAAAAAAAGGATTACTATTTACTACATGAAAGGTTTTTATTAACTCCTGTAAGCATAATACAGGCAAGCTCCTCAGGGAATGTTTTTGTAGTTTTCAATACTAAAAGAAGTCTTATTCACACTCTTCAGTTGTATCAAAATGTCTCCTTAATGAAAAGTGAGCTGTCTTTTGAAGGGAGACAAACTGTGGGTGGAATTCAGTCCATTAATTTCAGGTATCTAACAATTACTTTTTGTCAGCCCAGTTTCCATCTAAGTGGTTTAATGATATAATTTCATGTCTTAATTAGGATCTGATCACACTTCTAATGAACTGGAAACTTCTTATTATCTTTGAGATGCTTCAACTGCCCTTGCTTGAGAGAGAGTGACACAAAGCAAACAAGTAAATGGAGACACTTATATCAAGCACTGCTGCACTGAAATGTTTAGTGCCTGGCTCAGAGCAAGTGAGGAAGTGCCAATACTGTGCTTAAATATAAACATGAAAGCTCTCTATAGATGAGTAGACAGGCATAGGCCCCACTGAGCCCCAGGAACTGAGGCATTTCTGACTATATACAGAACTACACGGCATTCAACTGGTGGTTCTTCATCTGATTACATCTGGTAATGTAATCCCTGTTCCACCCACAGGGAAGGGAAGAGATAGGAAATGTGTAGCACTTGCATGGACCAAGGGGCAGGGGTGATAATGCTGGCATTTTTTAAAATAACCCAGTGATGAAACCATTCAGGCTGGAAATCGAAGATTTGATTCCAGTTTCAGCACAGGCAGGTCTGAATTTACAGTGGAGGGAACTAATGCTGGGGTTTTTTAATACAGATTTTAAACACAGATGTTTCAAATGCAGTACAGCTTAATGTAAAAATGCAGGTGTGTATGCATATATGCATATATATATGTGTGTGTGTGTGTATGTATATATATACACATTCTTATAGGTGTGTATATAACCTACACACACCCCTAAACATAAAACAGATATTCTGGAGAGCTGAATTTGAAGCATTTCTTCCCAACTGAATGCTGTAAATGATAAACAGAATGTCCTGGCTGATGCTGCCTTTGGTTCAAGGACTCAGTGCAAAAGATGGCTTAGAAAGCATTCTCAACCAGGAACGCAAGATGTAGCATTAAGTGCTTCCAAGTTACATAATGCCTGCAGCCCAGGGCTCTCATTTCCTAAATGAGTTTTTCAAGAACTCATCCTCTGTAGAGAAAGTTAGTCAGCTGTTCACTGAAACCAATTCTCAAGAGCTGGTAGGCTGATGATACACATGCATCTATCTCCCCAGAAAAGGTAATCCTCAGCACGTGAAGCACAAGGAGAGTTGGGTATCATTTAAGAAATAGTAGGCAGTTTTGGAGAGCATGCAGAACATCTTGACGTATCTAGGACATGGTCAGGACTTAGGCAGAGCGGGTAACAGTGGATTTTTGCAAGTTTTAGTTGTGAAGAAATGGCAGCAAACATTAAGACTCAAAGTAAGGAAACACTTTTATACTGCGAGGGTGAGTGAGCACTGGCACAGGTAGCCCAGGGAGGCTGCAGAGCCTTGAAGAGCCCTTTCTCCAGCCTCAAAGATATCGAAAAGCTGGACACAGTCCTGGGCAAATAGCTCAAGGTGTCCCTGCTTGAACAGGGGGGCTGGATCTGATGACCTCCAGAGGTTCCTTCCAATCTCTGCTATTCTCTGATTCTATAAATGTGTTTTAAAACAAAATTGGAGGTTTTTAAAAATTTCACTGCAGTTATTCTCATCTCTGTCTATATACTGAGAGAACAAAAGGTCCACTCAAAATTAAACTCGTTTTAGATAAAAGCATCAGTTATATCAGCAACAAATAAATACAAAATCAGATAATCTTTGTATATGACAACATAGCTATATTAATTTCATAATTTTTATACTGAGTAGATAATTTAATAATCCTGGATAAAAATATAAATATAATACTTCAACAAACTTTTACTCACCTTTAGAAATTCAGTCTACTTACATAAATTATAAATAAAGAATAAATTTACAGTACCTGGGCTTTTTTTTCTAAAAATGCCTACCTGCTCCATAAACCACTGAGTAAACTATACGCTTTGCTTGCTCTCTATCAGCATGTTTCACTTGTTCACTTGGAATCCCTTTCCTAAACAAACAAACAAAAATCATGCATTTTCAGTTAAAAATAATTTGTTATACCCACAGAAAACTTATTTAAAGTCAATAATTATTTAATAACTACAAACTTGTAAGATATTAATAGAAGCACTTAAGGGCTTTCGTTGTCAGCCAAGAATGCACAACTTCTTTACCAATTTTCACAGTGATGGTCCATAGTAAATTCAATTCTTTATTTTAGTTTTAATCTTCTCCTTTCCTTTTCAATAAAATCCTTGGTTAGGAAAAATCCTACTGCTGTATTATTAGTTCTTCAGATTGAGGAGGATTTAATATTGGCTCATGAGAAAATTTGATTATTTCCAGCAACAGCACTTCTTGAAGATGTGAGAGTCTAGAGACTAAAAGCATAAGTCTGACCTAAAGCTTGTTTAAATAAAGTTATTATCAGGGCTTTACTAACAGAAATATCCAACCTCTTATCAAGAAATGACTGATAGAAGCAAGCACTGCTTGCTCCATATGCCTCACAGAGCTCCACAACAGCAAGGCTCCATAAAAAAGCAGCAGTGGCCGTTTCTGACCTCAAGAGTGCATCCAGATTACTCCCAGCCAAGTGTCCTCCTTCCCAGTTCCCATTCTCTCACCAACTGACAGAAACAGTCCTACAAAAACACTAATGGATTTAGCAATGTGAAAAATGAAAAGCTATGACTGCAATCATCAAGTAGGTGCCACCTGTAGTTTTCCTCATCCAAATGCAGCTTCAGAAAGAATACTGACATTATTAACAACTGAAAGCACTGAAGAATATTGATCATTCGGTTTAAATGGGAGGGAGTTGGGGGAAATCTCTATCATATACTCACTCTCTGAAATCAAATACCTACAAAAATTGTATTTGAAACATGGAGATGAATTGTTATCAGAGATACTTGATGATATCTGCATCATTTGGGAGAAAGTCTCCCCATGAGTCTGTTCATTCTTTTTATGAGTCTGGTTGCATTTTTAAAAGAAAAATTTTCTACGATTTTCTATGAAAGCTTTTTTTGCCAAGAAAGATGCTTTGTTGTGAAGGTTTAGCTGAGGAGCTTCGAGAAAATGGTGAATTTTTCTGTATCTTCTTTAAGGAAAGTCTTTCACCACTATTACAGTATTCAAACTCCTAGAAAATCAGAAGAGCCACCAATTTTTGCTTGCTTAGCTCACACACTGATTTTAGCCAAGCCTGTGCTCAGTGCTGGTATAATCTGGCATTCTGAACGATAAACAGGCAGACCGCGAATGAAATCAGATTTAAGCAAGTCTTTATGGCAGTACAGATTTTTTAAAGAGGAAAAATAAAATTGAATATCATTTCAAGCCTTCATTGGGCAAAAAGTCTTTGGTTTTGTAGAAGCTCACATTGTTCTTTTTAATACTACTAACTGCTCAAAGATGAAACAGACTTTTCACTGCTGTGTTTAGTTGAGAAACAAGAACAGGATAATTTAATAGTGTTTTCCACCTGTAATGAAGACTATTCCCACTCAAGTCAATCATTCTGCTAGTTTGAGACTCTTATAATTTACTTTCTTAGCTCTGACAGGTCAAAAGTTCATGGATCTTTTGAATACAGTAGGTTGAGATGCCCAGTTGTACCTGAATACGAGGACAAAGTGGCAATTGGAGTTAATAAGTGCAGAATTAGGAAACTAGACATCATTAAGGATTTCCTGAAGCAATCTCCAGCAGAAAGACCGCAGGAATTTCCTGAAGAACCTGGCAGAGAGCTACACAGACACTTAAGAAAGCATCTATCCCAAGGGAAAATAGAATCTGGTAAGAGAGCAAATCTCACCTCAGGATCTTTCTGGCACGCAAAACTAAGATGGGGGAATGCTGAAACTGGGGAAACCCTAGAAAATATAATACTGCTTTCCTAATACTGCATAATTTGAACTAGAGGATTGGAGAAAGCATGAAATGGGAGAATAGCAACAGAGTTTACTTGCAGATTTACTGAAGTCAGAGGCTAGAGAAAACTGAGAGGCAGTGCGTACAACAGATGCTCACTTCTCTGGAAAAGAAGGGCTACAATAGAAAGGACACAGTGGGTAAGAATCATGGAGACCTGTAGAGGAACACATAGTTTATCAGACCCTGGTATTTAGGAAGACACAAGGTGAGACTTGCTGGGAGGGACTGGTGGTTCTAGAGAAGTTTTAGCAGTGAAAAGACACTAGAACTGGATTGTGTGCACAATTAGAACCGCTGCTAGAACTTTGATTATGATTTTGCATTATTCAAGCTTCAACTAGGAGAGCTGGTTGGAAAAAACAGAAATAGTCTTATTGTTGTAATCATGACTGGCAGTGTCAGCAATCACAATAAAACCTTGCCTAACACAGTTATTGGTGCAGATGTACATGCATCACGTAATCATGGTAATCCAACACTCACTCAGCATTTCCTGGTCTGTGGTTAGTCATGAAATACACAGAAAAAAAATTAAAATTTCAGAGCTTTATCTCAAATATTTCCTTTAATATAATGTTACAACCAAAATGGGCAGTCAAAACCTCCGAGTGTCAATAAGAAATGTGAGCACTGGACAGAGAGGCATTACATCTACCACTCTGAGTATTTGCAAATTTACATACCACATAAAAGAATACATAATTATAAGGTACAAAATTGCCATATAAATCAAAACTGCTTGAGCAAACAGAAGTCATTTATCATAACTAGTCTTTTTTTTTCTAATAAACACTTTTCTTCTGTTTGTATTGACAATGATTAGTTTCTCCTAGAGTATTTGATTCCTTTTGTAATACAGAGAGGCATTCCTGCAGTTTGAGGTGAAGGCTATTTATTCCTTTGAATAACAAAAGTAAAGGGGATGTGTGCAGTTTCTCAGAACTGCAGCAGCCATGTTAGAAATCCCCAGTGGGCTTTCTGCTTTATCCTGTTTCCTTTACAAACTAATTTACGTTTGTGATAATTGATTTGTTTTAATGGGTACTGTGAGAACCTATTTCAAGACAAAAACTTTATTTTGCCTTTGGACTCATTATGAAGCACCATGATAATCATAAAAAGACATGGTTATCTGCATACTTGAAAAGAAATTTTTAGCAAGCCATCCAACGCATGAAAATACTCAGTGCTGAAGTGTGGTAGGATGTAACACACATCTTTAGTGGAGATGCATTTTTTAAAAATAAATTCGAACCTGAAAAAGCAAGGTGAATGGGCATAAAGCAGTCTTAGCTGCTGGGCAGTGACGCTGAGGCACTGACTCCATCTCACCCAGCAGTGTCTGTACAGCTGGATTAAGTAAAAGACTGTTAATGCAATGGCATAGAAATTGATGCAGGAAAAAAGCTCCAGAGGAAAAGGAACTTGCTGCAGATTTTGTTGTGGAAACAGCAAAATTCCTGAAGCCCTGCAGGAAATAAAGTTGCAGTTACTAGTTCTAGCATGAAACACATTTTCCCATTTTATTACATCCTACTCATTATTCTCTCTCAAATACACTGGGAAAAGTTCAAGTCCATAATCAGTATTTTCACCATCTTCAAATCTCCAAATATGCAGTATTTCACCTCCTACATTCCTGTCCTTGCCTGCATACTTGTCTCAGGCTATTTCCACATCTCTGATTTGTTTCCCCTTTACTTTGTTTAGCACTGACTTGTAAGTACTTTGCCTTAGAGTACTTTATTTGACAGACATGTATTAGGGAGAATAAAGAACAGCCCTCAGTGCTGGAAGACACGTTCAAGTTGGCAGATCTCAGTACCCTGGGAAGGAGTTAGCAGAGCTAAACAATCTGGAAAGGTCTGTGAGGGCAGCAAACAACTTGCAGCAAAAAATTGTAGAATATCTAACAAACAGTGAGAGTAGAGATACATCAAGTCTTTAAAAAGGTGGCTCTGCTAAGAACTGACCTGTGTGCCTAAAAGGGAATAGCTGCCTAATTCTGAGAGTGAAAAACTGGAGCGAAATTTTCTAGCACACTGTGAAGAAGGATCACATCAAATTATAATTAAGAAACAAAGTGAAGATACGAAACAAAAGGAGGAATATGCAATTTATTACTTTTTCAGAAAAAATATTTTGAATATTATTGTAATTTCTCCAAAATTCACAATATATTTTCATATGTTAATGGTGTCTAATGGACATCTTGAAGAGTTTCTACTGAATTAAGTAAGTCTTTAATTCATATGAACACCAAGTTTCTTTACACCCAACAAAAATATAGCAATCACATCTGGAATTTTAGAAAAGTTTAAGTGTAAACTGGAATAACATATTTAATACAGAGTAGAGATCTCAATGGATTAATTTTTACCTGTACAGAATATTAAAAAGAATTAACGTGAATTTTAGTATACAGAAATGAGCTCACACAGCATCAACACATTTAAAAAAAAAAAAAAAAAGATTAAAGAGGCCACAGGCCATAATGTATGAGCAATGGCAAAATAAAATTCGGAGAACAGGTAGAAATGGGAGGAAATCAGTCTTAAAAGAATGCGATAAGACATTCCAGCATTTCTGGGAAACGTTGTGTGGCAACGGAAGCCGATTGTTTATGCACAGGAAAAGGCAGAACAAACTCCTCAAACACAATATCTGGCAGGCGTGCGTTGCCCTGATCTGCATTACACTCCAGCCAAGCTAAGCTCAGTCATAATAGCCACAAACTCTTGGCTGCTCTCTCGCATCTGCCAATTAATCCAAGTCCAAGCTGTGAATTGTTGATGTGGGAAATGAGATGGAGTGGCACTAAATTCATTTTATATGCGGTCATTAATGTCCAATAAATGAGTGAATGTATGAGTGAATACACATTTGTTCATCTGACGGCTCTTACAGTTTTTTTTATTTGCATCAGTGAACTATACAAATCTCTAATTCTCAATCACCTGTTGCTACTTAGTAGCAGATGATGGTTTTATATTCTGTAAGTTTGTGCCTGGAACTTTGTGCTGGGATATGAAACAGGTACAGCCAATTTATGTAATCAGTAAAATTAGAAAAGCTAGTTTTACAGCAGTATCACCATTGGGTAGATAATGTAGGAGGCAAATTCTGAAAGTTCACTTTTTCAGTTTTGCAGACCTTATTATACCCGAGGCAACCAGAATACCTATTACAATGTATATGAGTATCCAAGACATATGGAAAAAAATTAGCTACCTGTAACCCAGTTCACTCACTGCTAATGCAATGAGCAAGAATAAACAATTTTTTTGAAAGCTGCTATTCCATGACTCATGGAAAATGCTGACAAGGCTCAGGCATACTTTGTCTCAGACACTCATAAGGTAATATGTGGAAGCGAACTTGGAATTACTTTTGCCTGGATAATCTCTGTTACAAAATACAGAAAAGGAAGAGGTTGGGAAACAGATTTCCCTGAAGACACTGTCATATCAACATATATCACTATTTTTGCCTTGTATCAATCAAGAGCCAGACATAAGATACATACGATAAGCCCATTTCAATCTTTTTATCATATAGAAATGTAAAGTGTGTGGCTTCTATGCTTTCTATAACTATGAGGCATTTACACAACTATGTTCAAAAAGTAGTGAGATTATCTTTCACATAAGAACATGGAAACAGCAGAATGAAAAGTAGTTAAGACACTTTTCTAAAATTAGGAAAGAAACCTCTCCACAGAGAAGTTGTGGAGTCCCCATTCCTGCAGGTGTTCACAGCCAGGCTGGATGGGCTCTGAGTAACCTGGCCTAGTGAAGGTGTCCCCTGCCCATGGTAGGAGGCTGGAACTACATAGTCTGTAAAGTCCCTTCCAACACAAACCATTCTAGGATTCTATGGAAAAAAAGCATCTACAAAGACTAAAATGCAGACTAACATCTTGCCAGAAGGGAAACAGCAGGTCAACAGTAACAGAAAAATAAACCTTTCTGATGAAACCTAAGTATATTTTAGTTTTTTCTTATATTTTTTTATCTATGTCCCTTCTAAACACTTCTCATGTCTGATTCAGAGGTTATGTCAAATGCTTGTATTTGCAATTTTATCATGACCTGGTTTGCATAAGTGAGATAAAAGGTTATAGAATAACACAAAGAAACCCCTCACATCATAGGACACCAGATCCCTCACATCTCTTCCCCCTTATCTAAAGGGCAATACATAGTATTACATATAAATACATGCATGTTTATCCCCACCCTGCCATCAGGAGAGGTGGAGCTGCCTTCCAGTAGCCACTGCACATGCTGGAAGACCTCTGGCATGGATCTCCTACGCAAATATAGCGGTGAGGTACTTAAACACAGAGGGGAGAGAGTCACAACACACAATCCAGGAGTTTAACACTGTGTTTTATTTAGTTTAGAGATTTTTTAAAAGTTTTTGTGTTCAGCTTCTTTGAATGAATGACTACAGCTGTCAGCTTGATGTCATCTTTCCCAGACTACAGCCAACTCTAAAACATTTTTGTCATCGTGCCTCTTTTCCCTTTGGGTATGCCACCCTACCAAACTGTGGTTTAATTTATTTTATATCTATTTAGCACCAGGAAAATCTTTATACCCCCTATAAAACACATTTGCAAGAATCCAGAAGCACTTTAGTAATTTAAAACTTCTTCCAGTAGTTAATCATAAAATAATTTATTTTGTCTGAGTAGCCTCTATAATCCACTACATGAAGATTTATTTCATTAGCCCTCAATCTCCTTTTAAAAAACATGGTATCTAACTTTTATGTATTTTACAGAAGATAAAGACATGTCTTTGCAGTTTGCTATGAGGGCCAGAAGTCTTCTGCTGTTATTTTAAAGTAGCAGGGAATCAGATAAAGAAATTGCAACAAGGTCACATCATAAGTTATAGCTACCATCAGTAACAATTTGCTGAGAGATTAATTTGTGACTAAAGGGATCCATTATCTTTATTAAGATATTTACCTGCATGTTGCTGTTTCAGGTATCAAATACTGAAGAGATAAATTAGACAGCACTTATTTTCAGTGCTCTTCATTAGAAAAAGGCCACTTAAAACATTTTTCTGTAAAAATGCACAATTCTGGACATACGTCAGTTGGAACAGAAAGTCCCTGACATTGAGGTAGGTTCTTGAAAGAGCACACCTTACCCTGCAACCTTCACCTTGTCTCTCCCTCACTCCTATAGGGAAAAAAAAAGGCTTTTGTCTCACATAACCATAGTCCCTCTTACACAGTGAATTACATGGACTTTATTTGATAGTCCATCCAAGATATTTATTTCTGAGTCACGAGCGAAATCAAGTATTTTTGATTTTAGGGAGACCTTATTTTAGGGTCTCTGGATCTATGAGTACAGAAGACAAGGAAGTCAGGGAAACTAACTCCCCCATATAAGGTGCCAGTGTGAGCATCAACAGTGATGGGCACCATCACTGAAAGAACAAATCAATGTTAATGGATTAAGGGGTCTATGCAAACTGGGGTGGCATAAAATTTCTCAGCGGCCATTTGTATAAAACAACAATGACAAAGATCAAATGCAAATTCATGCCCTTGGAGTTCTTTCTTTACTTATCACAAATACCTTTCAAGCTTTTCTTTATGAGGCTTCAAAAAGTTAAGAAGGAATAGCAGCCATTTTGGGAGATGATACAGGCAGCTGCAGCAGGGCATCAAATCATTACACATCTTGGACCCATTAGAGTCTCATAAAGAAACAGAGAGACCTCCAGAGCAGCCTTTAGAAAAATACCAGAAAGTGAAACACAAAGAACAGAGTTCTTAACATATAATCAAAAGATGATGTAATGCCATCTCAGGTATTACACAGAGCAAAATATGGAGCTATCATATATTGTTACAACAATGTATAGTTCGCTCAGGAAAAATAAGCAGGGGAAGAGAGATGTCACACTACATCAAACTGCATCCACACAGTACAGAAAAAAATTAGACAGACTTCGAAATATCTTGGACGGGCAACCAAGAAAAGGAATAAATTAGTCATGTTATATATTAAGGTCTTCAACAAATGGGTTCTGCAGAGAGGGATAAGAACCTTCCTATCCCATCTTTTTCAATATTCACTAAAAACACCTCTAGCAACTTAAATTTCCACTATGCCTTGGGTCAACAGTGAATTAAAAGGAAAAGCAAAAGTAAAGAATGAATTGCCTTGACATTCTTGATTTCATCAAAATTGAGCTTGACACTAGAGCTGATGTTGAGTTAAATGAAATAAATGGAAATATTTTATTGAGCTCTGGAGTGTGCTCACAAAACAGAACATTTTATCACAGTCACTCTAGAAGTACATAACAGTTTGGAGATAAGAGTTTCACACACAAGAAAACCTCTCTATGAAATTAGCAAAGCCGAAAGTCATCAGACACCACAAAACAACTGAGGACTGTCCAGCTTCCTCAGACCTTGCTTTCTCACTAGTTTCTGTGTTAATTGTGGTGGTGGCAACTGTAAAACTTTACTTTTTGTTTACTCTAGAAGGCTAAGAAAGCATTTAATGTGCAATAATAATAAGCTTCCAACATGACATAAAATTAAGCTGTCTGATTAAACTTCTAGTTAACTCCCTGGTTTATTTAAAGCTTCTAGAAACAAAAGCCATTATGCCTCCTGAAGACTTTATTCCGTCTGCTTTATTATCTGCCAGTTTAAAGCCACAGCTGCACTTCTACAAGGCACTATAATCTACAAGGTGAAATTTCCATAGGTTGCCATACAGAGTCTGTCAGGGTGCAAAGTCTCCGAGTGTTAACACTAACAAGTGTTAAATTTCATTTTTATCAACTATTGCAAGTGAAATTTCAAAACGGATGGAAATCGCTTTGCTGCAAAAGTAACACTGTTAAAATATTCCACACCAATACCCATGAGGTGTTGAACCTTGAGCTTAAAATGTTTTAAAACTCTGATTCTGAGAAGGCATACTGAACATCACCCCTTTTAGTAGATACAGCAGCTGCAGAAGCTGCAAAGTGGCACAGCCTCACTAACAACTATTTTACCAAACAAGTTATTAAACACCAGATTCATAATGAGTAGTACCTGTACATAGTACCTGTCCCTGAATATGTGACTTGGTTTGAAAGAGCATGCCTTCCCATCCAAACCGAAATTGTGTCTCTCTTAACTGCATATATGAAACAAATTATTGATTCCACACTTTTATCAGTATCACTCTAAATAAAGGTACAAGATGAGAGATATTTTCGATATTGATCAGAATAGAAATTATATACATACTGCAAAAATGCTTCTTCAAAATCTATTTCACAGAAGGAAAGTAAGTAGAAGCCTTGAAACTAACTAAAAATTGTAACAGGATTATGAAACCAGCCAAGTAAATGATAATGAAAGAAATGTTATATTAACCATTAGTGAGTGTCCTAGCAGGCAGCACTGAGCTAAGGACCTCCTGATATTTAGTGAATCGATACAGGCTGAATTACACAGCCAAACTTCAGAGCTGAAGGATCACAACACAGTCATACACTTCTAACCAGAGACTTCAGCACAGATACTCAGTTACAGTTATTTAAGGGGGCTGCCATGTAACACACAGGAAACTTCTCTCCACTCTCCTCAAAGGCAGGATTCTAGAAGTAACCCTAAATACTCCCTGGTGAAGAGCAGGCATGATTGTAACTTGTCTTAATACAGCAAAAGTTTCATCATCTTAAATGTGCTCAATGGCACAGAATGTCTCTTCTTCATTGCAACTCCATAAACAAAGATTTTGCCATTTTGCAACGGATGAAGTTAAATAAATTAACTCAAATTCAATTAACATTAAGTTCATAAAAAGTGGAGAAATAAATCCAAGAGACCACATGTCCTAGCTGATCAGAAGTGTATGAGATAGCCTGGATTACCTACAAAATCTTTAGACAAATATGGCGCTCTAAGAACTCTAAACTGGTATTGCTCATTATTCAGACAAAGAACAAAACTAAGAAAGCTCTGCTTGAGGGAGAGGAAGCTGTGTAACCCTGTGGCTGCATCTTGTAACTGTATGTCTGCTACCAGGGGCAGGAGGAGAGCTAAAGCTCTTGCTGTTTCCTTAGTAAAAATCCACCTGGATAAGCATGATTATTTAGTCATTCCTTAATCACCTAACAAACACACAGGTGACATCTCTTGATTAATAATGACTCTGTTCAATCTTGTTGAAATATTTTCATTAAATTAATATAGAAGGACAAATATTCATATCTGTTTAAAAACCATTCAGCTACAGATGTGGTTTTCACTTCTCAGAAATCTATTTATCTCATCCCTGATTAACTGGTCTTTACTCTTGCTATTTGAGTAAGCAGCCTAACTGAACTCCCTATCTGCTATACCATACAGTTATATGAATCAACCTAAAAAAATGCTATTTTGTGGAGGAGTAATCTTTAATCTATTTAATACAAAGAATGTATTTGAAACAAAGTTGCATAAAATGAGTATGGGCAGGTGTATATATATTTAGTCAGCCTCCCACCACACATTTGTGCATACTTGACCTTATCTTTTTCAAACAGACCCAGTTATCTTTTCGTATAATTCGGCCCATGAGGACTTATTTTGATTAATTTCAGGAATATCCAAAATACCTCTGCTTATTTCCTGTGTTCTTCAGAACTCAGCAGGGTATCAGCAGACAGAGCTATTGTCAGGAAGTATCCTGAATTGCCAAGAGGCTGGAAAAACAAGAGTCCCTATTTTGACACAGCTCCTACCAAACCAACTGCCAGTGTGCAACAGTTTGGCTCACCTGTCCATCACTGGATATAATCAGCTCAGTGAGTCCCCTGCTTGGCAGGTGGTAAAGAAATAAAATGCCATGCATCCTGCAGGAAGACATTCTGCGAAGAACAAACCAAATCTTTCTGCACCATCATCTTTTTATCCAAGTATGGCTGAACTTATCTTTAAAAAAAAGGACTTTAAAAAAAAGGACAACCCAAAAACAAAACAAAAAGCCTTTTCTCTTTTCAACATGCTAATTCCAAGTAGTTCTGTACTTTGCTTCTCTCTAGGCTTTTTCTCAAGTAATTTCCAAAATCAGCATCTCAGTCTCTAACAAAACAGTTCACAACAGATATCACCATGATCCCACATAAACAGCAGCTGAGGAAAAATGGACTTTCATGTTCAGAACATTTTATAAGCAGTCTGCAGTTCCCAAGATTATTGGAAATGAAGTGTTCAAGTTCCTCTGATTCTGGCAAGGATAGTATAATCTAAAGACCCTTCCATGTCTTTAAAGCATCAGCCAACCAAGCCCACACTATAAAAATGGAAAGAAATGTTTTTCAAGATGTTTGGTGGTAAAGAATTTATAAATCCCCTGGAATTCCAGGATAATTACACACTTCTTTATTTTAAATATAAACTGCCATTTCTACAAAGACATGAGATATGTCCTCTTATCTGCAGCCATTTTTTTAAACTCTCTGAAAGCCACACAGACTCAAGTGAACAATTATTATGTCCAGTACTAAATAGAAGGTAAATTCAATACCCAGAAGAAGCACAGGTATTCATGCTGTTCTCCATCACCACACAAAAAAAAGCACTAATAGCATGAATATGAGGAAACAGATGACAGATGAGAGAGAAGAGAGTATTTTGTGGTTTGTGTTTTACCAAACTCAGATACCAATGTGAAACAGGAGCAACAAGACCACTATCAAATTCTCCAGCCTTCTTTCAAATGCTGCCATGAGTGTAAGCATTGCACACAACTGCCACAAATCGTCCTTTCATTGGTACAACCAGAGTAAATATCACCCTTAAAGAGTATCCACTAATTACCTTGTTACTTTAATTCACCATCAGTAGTTAATTTGTACAGGTTAAATTACAGTTCAGAGCTAGAAATTGATACTTTAAAGCGAAGGCCTGTTTTCATACATGGCAGCAGTTATCAGATTATTCAGGTTTTATACCTTTTAATACACAACACATCTGCATATTGAACAGTATTAGAGCTATTCCTCTACCACATAGTACTACATGAGTATTTTTAATAGAGATTATTTAAATATATCTACTCTCTTATTATTTTAGCTTTTATACTATAAGGAAAACTCATTGCATACAGGCAAACTTTTTGTGTATTCTCTGATTCATATTCTCTGAAAAAGAGTTAGAGTACAAAAGTTAAAATACTAAGCCACAACTCTGTAACAATGTTATCTATAAAGGCATTTTTCTAAAGCACAGACCAACTTGGGTATCATTACACTGGATCTACACTGGCCCAACAGACACTGAATACGTGACAGAAAACACCCAGGTAATTTATCACTGCATGGAAAAGTTCGTGCACAGAGACAATTATTTTTCTGCTCTCAAACAAACAAAAATGCACAGTTTATAGTAGTAGTAGATTTATTCTTGCAAGTAGATCATATGCAATAAATAAGCAATTTACTAAATATCTTTCTTAATTTCTCTCCTTCTCAAACAGCAGTATCATCTAAAGAAAAGCTACATTTACCATGAGAAGATAACATTAAATCAACACAAACAATCCAGAAATATTATTATATCTCAGAGAAATAATGTGGTCAAGAGAATGTTCTTTGCTTCATATGCTAATATTATCCCTAGAGACTATAAATCATCTGGGTACTTCCTTTCCTAAATTTCTGGATATAGGAGTATTGGACTTTGACTTCAATCCATTTGCAACAAATCTACTCACAGGGTCTTTTCCTCTGAACCTCTCGGTTTATGAGGATATAGAGTCTACATATTTTAACATCTTAGTTCATAATTATAATCCAGAATGGGCAAAATGGTCTCATAAATCTGCTAGGCCATTTATGATAGACACATCAGTGTTCTATTTCAGGCTTGAGAACATAAAACACAGGACAAAGATAATTTGCAGATATCAAGAATGTCTGTAGCAAACACTGGATCACAGTAACAACATCTTCAAGCTTAAATTGACTAAGTCAGTTCAGAGCCATAAACAGCAGTTGCATTTGTATAGCCAGGCTGCCCTCAGGACCCTTGACAGAGGGCACCACTATGCTCTGCTGGATGCAGCTGTACTCATCACTACTGGGGATCTCCAGTTCTCTGAAACAGACTCTAAAGAAACAAAGGAAAGGATTTACCCAAATATTTGAAGTACGGATTAATGATCGAATCATAGAAACTCTGAAGCAGTATAATCTCAATTCAAAAAAGCACTCAGGCAGGAAAAGTAGGCATAAATCAGACAGGATGAAACCCCATACTACGGTGTGTTTAAGTGCTTAGCTAAATCAAGATACTTCTCCTAGTTTTTGACTCAATATGGCCAATATGCCTATATACTATGATGAAGGAACAACAACCTTCTGAGAAGGGTGACAAAAGAACTGTTTGAAAGAGATTTACCAATCATTACACCTTGAATTTAGAAATTCTGCAAAGAAATTGCAGACTACCTAAAAGACTAAACTTATTTTTCAGCACCTATTTTTGAAAGTGATTTTAAGATATGCACATCAACAGCATTTTAAATACAATTACTTATTTTTCATTTATTGTGTAAAAACTAAAGAAGTGAGAGAAAGTTCACGCTGAGTTTTGTTTGTCATTTGAATGTCTAGAGGCAGTTAGGTCTCTTAGCTGGTCAGACAGCTGCCAGGACACCTCTCATCACCTTCCACACTGGGATGATGATTTGGATTTAAAAGGATTATGACTGTCATAGGGCATCTAGACAACGCAACACAAGGTGAACTTGCAGGTAGCTAGAATTCATCACATCATGAATTTTTAAAAGTTTAGGCAAGCCTTGAAACTTTGCCATGTGTTCAGTATGTCATTAATGTAATGCACTCTTGGTGGTGTTGTAACAGCAGGTGTTGACCTGTCTTTAAGGTTCTCTCTGTCCTCTTTGTAGGACATAACAGAGGACTCACTGTAAGATAATTTTGGTCACACCTTACGGTCATCGTCACAGGAGACCATGAGTAAGAGCACTGAGCAAATACAAGTGAACATCAAAAGCTCTATTGTCTTAGTCTTAGCTGGAGTTACTATGTTAGATGACCAGAAAATATATTGGCTGTATAAGGCAGAGATGAGCAAGCTGGTCTAGTGGAAGATGTCCCCATCCATAGCACGGGGATGGACTAGATGATCTTTAAAGGCTCCATGCAACACAAACCATTCTGTGCTTCTATGGTAGTTAACAGCAGCTTCTGATAGTTTTAGCTGAATAGCCACTTCAAGACAATTCTGCCAAAGAGAATACACAATATTTTTAAAAGTATCTACAGCAAGCAGTGCCTCCACCAAACAGCTGAGCACAGTGCAGGGAAGCACAGAGTGGTGGAGCTGAGTTTCTCCTGAAATGAGCTGTCTCTGCAAACTCACCAGAGCAGCAGGAGATCCCAGCCCAGCCTGGCAGGGAGCATTGCCCCTCACTGGGGTCAGTGGCTTGGGTATTGTGCTGCACGTCACTGAATTTCAGCATGGAAGTTAATTCCTCCACTCAGCCCTTTACTACAATGTACAGACACAGTCTGGGGTGACACATACTTACACATCTCTACCTGCACTGCTGACCAGTGTAAAGATTCCATACGAAGGATGTTTAACAGAAACATGGATGCATCCAACAGGGTTCCAAAAGAGATGCATCTCTAAGGCACCAGAAACAGGCTGAGTCACAGTACAGAATACCTAACCAAATTATGAAAGGAAAGCTTTTATACATAAGAGATCTTAATTTAATCAGAAACTCATAGAGTTCACCTCTTTGCAGAAACTGCCCACCCATGTGTATTTCCTGCCAAATGCTATAAAAAGCCTGTGAAAGTTTTTAAAAAGGTTGGATTTCAGACAGAAGGCTTCAGTCTGAAGGGCAGCTAAGGAATGGAGCTACATTTCAGTGGAGAAGACATGAAATTTAGAGAAACTAAGTGAATAAATTGATAGAAAACTTGGCTGGACTCTGGAGAGTGGCTCAGATTGCTACACAATATTGTATTATTTTCTATTTATGATTTAATATTCATCAGTCTAAGGATTTTTATATACAGTAAACCTGCTAAAAGATACTGCCTGACATGCATTCAGAAGCTGAAATGCTACTAGACACTAACACTAACTTTATTTTTTATCTTTAGAGAGGAAGCTTCAGAAATGAATCCATTCTTTACATATCTCTTAGAGAAAAAAACTTTTTTTGGCAAGGTTTTCCAATCGTACAAAATACGTCAGAAAAGATTTACAAATAGTAACAACATGCAGTTCCTTCAAACAGAACATTTGCTATGCCCATTGGTGTATCATTTGCACAGATTTTAAAGGATTAAGACCCAGAGAAAACCAGATGACCAAGAAGAGATAAAGGGTTTCTTGTTTATTTTGCTCTTCTCATAACTCATTCTAATAACAGTGAGTAGAATCAACTACAATAAAGTCAATTGACTAATTGTTGGCCCTAAAGTTTTTATTTATCAATAGTGGACTATGAGAGATAAATAAGTATCTGGAATGAGAAAGCATTTGTGAAGCCTGTAATTTTATATCTTCTCTATGGTGCCAAAGAAATTAAGGACAATATTCAAAAACCCAAGATGAGTTCAGTAGAAACTGACCCAACCGGAGGAATTCAATTTGTCAGAACAAATACAGATGCCTACTTTTGAGCTGGCCATCCAAAACCTACTTTGTTCTCAATGGTGAGAAATCAAGGGGTTTGATGTGCGATTGATTTTATTACACAGGGCATATCAGCAGTCGGCCAAATGAATCTCTCTGAATATGTGACAGATGTCCAAGGTTGGATGCGATTAAACACGTCCTTCGTCTTTCTGTGATTAATAAGTCATCTAAGAGATTCAATAGAAAGTTTCTTCCAAGTATTAGCTTTCCCGAAGCTTAAGAGTCAGCAGAATCATTATGTAATGATTTTGTAGACACACCATGACAATTCTGCCTGATAAAAATATTTGCCTGTAATATTTTGTTAAATTTAAAGTTACCGTGTAGCAACTGCAAGAGGTTGACAGCTGCCAAGAGCCGTGAGATTGCTGAATAGAATGGTATTTCTGGAGCCGTGCCCAGAGCTGAGACAAAATTTGACTCATCTTCATGCATACATTTCCAATAAACCATCAAAATAAAATAAGGATTTAACTCCATCATGAGGTTCTAGTGATAACATGTTCGAGATAAGAATTTATTACAGTATCAAGAGAAGCTGCTAAGAAACTCTAAAAGAAAGATGATCTTTCCATAGATATATTCAATGGAATGTTTGGGGTCTTGAGTTTTGTTCTGCCAGAATGCACACGCCTCAAGCACTAGTTCAGGTGTTGGTAGCAAGGTAATTATAATGTGAGCTCCATTTTGTTCCTTTGTACGACTTCAGAGCATATTAACAAATATGACCCATCCCTGGATGTGTTCATGACCAGGTTGATTGGGGCTTTGAGCAACCTGGTCTAGAGGAAGGTGTTCCTGCCCATGGCAAGCAGACTGGAAGTAGATGGTCTTTAAGGTCCCTTCCAACCCAAACCATTCTAGGATTCTAAGATTCTGCGAACTACTGAAGTGTGTCGGAAATACAACATTTGGGAAGACTACGCCTGCAAAAATTTAGAAACTGTAGGATGAGAATTCAGCTCAATCAATCATATGTATTTTTGCTTTCATTTCCAGCTAACAATCTTCCAACTAAAAATGGAGATAAAAAGATAAGAGAGAGGGGGAGACAAAATAAGAAAAATGCATAATATTTACATGAACTTCAGTCTGTTCAAACAGCTTTATGCTACAGCATTTTATTCAATCTTTTTCTGACCTATCTGTTGAAACTACAAGCTTCTTGACATCTATCCTGTCACTTATGGAACGCTCATGTATTTTTGAGTACAAGGGAGTCCCAGTCTCAAGTGAAATTTTTAGGCATCACCATGATACAAACCACAATATAAAATACCTTCAACAGCTAAGTAACTAATATTCCATCTTTTTTATATTCCATCTTTTAATATTCCATCTTTTAATCTTTTAATCTCTATACTGAAGAGATCAGTAAAAAATTATATAGACGTGGAAATTTAAAAAATCTATCTTTTTAAAAAATTATTGGGTTACCATTTTTTCCAAGTCATCCATCAGAATACGGAAGCACTAAACCCTATTAGTGCAAAAGGAATGCCATAAGCTCTATTCTCCATTTCTTAAATATATGTGATTAATTCCAATACATCTATTGGATAGATAAGTAAATTTAAAAAATGCTTGTACTTTTACTGAGAAAACCTGTTCTGAAGTTTTTCAGATGGATAACCTATCTAACTGCTGCTCAATTTTTAAAAATAATTGATTAAAAATAATACAAGGAGAAAGCTATCAGCAACCAATGTTCACAACACATCACTGTACCAGCTTTAGTCACAAGGCTCATACTGGCCAGTTGGATTGCAACATTTTGCTATGTGGTAATTAACCATAGTGGAAAAGAAAAGGCTCAGAAAGACAGAAAGGAATTTATGGTGTTAAAATAGCATTAACAATAGATACGGTAACAAAATACTGTCTTTCGTTATCACTATGCAGTAATACAATAGCTCAGGTTATTCTTACTATTTTATCTAATTACTATTAAAATATGCAGCATTTAATCTTACCACTGAGAAGCCAGTGTAGAAAAGATATCAGTGATTTCAGGTTCTTGGAACAGTTTCAGAAGTTCTGGTTCAGATGATAAATCAGCAAGGATCCTTAACTCAATATGGGAAAAGTCTAGAAAACAGTGTTAAAATGCATCTATTGCTCTAAAATAAAAACATACCTCAATTTTAACCAAACTATCACAAATTAAAAAGTGAGCCTGCAGTATTCAATCACTTCTTCATGCTCAAAAAAGACAGATGCATGTAAGAAGCTCATCCTGAAGATGCTATATTCCAGCTATGGATCACAAAGTGTCTCATTCCTTCATTATCTTCATGCGTCAATTAATCTTGTTAACTCTGTTTCTACTGACAAGGCTTAAACATCATCCGCTTCCAAAGCATAAGGAATACACATCATATAACAATATTAATTGATGCTAAGGGATTTGACAGCCTTGTAAAATATGTCATCCAAAGGAGAGGGGAAAAAGACATGACAGAACTGCGAATATTAATATGTATGAGAATAATACTACACACTCTCTTACCTGCTGCTAAAAATGTACATCCTTTTTTTGAAACAAACAATGTTCTTGGAGAAATAGTTACTACGTCCTCTTCTTTTCCTAGAGAGGTGATAGACATTTAAATCCCAAACACCAGTTCAAAAACACTGCGTTGCAAAGGAGATTTTATACCAAACACACATCTAACACCACAGAAATGGCAATATAAGCAATCTAGCAGAGCATCAACTGCCAGCATCACAATTATTTCACAGTATCAGTCATGTACAACTTAACCTTCACCATCCTTGCAGTACTGCTTACTTCCTTTCTCAAATCCAAACCCTTCCCTAAACACAAGCTATCAAATATATACAATAACTAACATTATTCACCGATCACTTAATAAAAGATGCATTCATAAAGAAGGGTCTATAAAATCAGTAAAAATATGTATTTTTGTATCTTTGAACATGCTGCAGCAACGTGTTAATAACCAATTTCTGAGTTACAGGTGGTAGGGGAATACAATATTGAGAACATACAGCTGTCATAGGTATCCAAACTGTAATGACAGAAATCCCCAATAATATCATGAAACACTAACACAAGGTACTAGAAACCGAGTGCATCCAGGGAATATCACTTGACATGGTGTAGGGAGAGATGGTGGTTTGAAATGCAACAGAATCTGATCAGCATAAAAGTGAAGAAAACAGAAAAAAATTTGTCTTGATACAGGAAAAACTTAGAAATAAATTTTTGAGAAGCATAAGATCATTAACAAAATCTCCAGAAAGTTTCATGTGCTACAGTTATGCCCAGCACCTCAGGTTTATGCTGCCCCTGCTGACACAGTTTTTTATAACAACTTTTAAAAAATACTTATAAAAAATGAATCATGTAGATAAAATAAAACTACTGTCAAAATTTTACATTATCTTCCATAGCCTCCTGTTTAATGACCTGTATTATTTCCAATACAGGGAGTGAATAGCTGTGAAAAGGCAAAGCTTGCCCTTAGCAGAGAACCAAGCGCCACAACCAGCAGCACTGCCCAGCTGTGGCTGCAGGCATTCAAGGAGGAGAATGTATGTTCCAAAATCTCTCTCTTATATTTGAGTCTGCCACTATGGGTTTCTCTCTTTATCATTTGACTCATGCTTTTCTAGACTTTACTTTGGTTCTCTCTGAACCATCTGCTTTAAATCCACTTCTGCTATCAAAAACAACACATCTGACTAACTACTGGTGTTTAGTTGTGAGTATGATTAAAATGACCCAGCTTAAACATTGACTCAGGCAGAGCCTTATGAGCTGAACGCACACAAAATCATACCTAGGATATTTAAGGTATTTAAGACGCATAATTTCATCTGGAAAAAGTGAGGGAAACAAAATAACCCTAAAAGCTTGTAACTATTAAGATCAGTGCTAAAGCACCACGTTTTTTTTCAGGAACAAACAGAAAAAGTAATTTATTTAATTGCTAATGTATAACAAAGCATCGATCATCTGTTATTTAATGCTGGAGCTATTAGTCTGCTTCAAAATATAATACCACTCAGTAAAATAATTAGATAAAACAGTCTTTTCATCTGAATAAAAACACAGTTTACCTTTTATGTACTGTTTCTTTGTAACTGTAACTGGATGTTTAGAGATACCTTGAATGTTCTACAAACAGGAAGAATAAAAACGCTTAGTAAGTGCAAGTTTATGAAAATATGTTTATGAACAGTTTAGTACCAGCATTAGTGATACTAGTGCCAACAAACTTTTCCCATATAATAAGTAAGATTAACCACTTTGCCTTTCAAAGGAATCTTCACACTCTGCATCTGCAGACACTTTTGAATATTTGCTCTTCCTTGAAAATTGGAAGCTTCTAAGAACAATTTCTCACTGGCAGCCTTTCCTAAGCCTAATCTCTGGATGCATCATAGAAAAAAATTAGTAATCCAATAAAAATAATTTTCTTATTTTAACCTGTGTCTTTTAGATACAGTGCATTACTTCTGAGAAAAGAATACATGTGAATCTTGCCTGAAGGCTAAAGGAACTGAATATTCTTCAGGCTCTCGGATTTTCTCTAGTATCTATTCCCACTTTTTTGAAATGCATGATGAAATAAATATGGAACTCTTTATTGTCTACAGCACATCAGTCCAGGTTAAAAACTAGAGCTAATTTTATCAACCAACATGCAGGACTACGACCAGCAGATTTTTTTTTTCAAGATCCGGGTTCATACACCTCCAGCAAAGCATCAAAGATGCACATGACAAGTCCTTCCTGTTATTTTGTGTCATTATGCCGCTTTATCTAGAAAAGTAACAAAAGACAAGAGAATGTGTATCAAGCTCTGATTTTGTCATTCCATGTAATTAATTTGCAAGTGGTTCAGGAATTAGATGAACATAGTAATATTATGTAATACTGGGAATTCAGAGGGTGAGAATAGTGCTATATAATTTCCAAACCAGAATGAACATTTTCTATGCAATATTCAACTCAAAAATTGTTATTTTAAACTTGAGGGATGTAATCAGACAGCAAAAGCTACTGAAATTTAAAACAGAAGCAAAAGAGCAAAACCCCCAAACCACAACAATATAATTCCTGGTCTTAGTACCACCCTTAAAGACGTACAATTAAATGTATTAAAGTTGAACACCTGCCACAGGATCATGCAGAGAGAGAGATAGGAAACTACCACAAAACATATAGACTATTTTCACAGCATGGGTAAAAACTAGGAACACTGCTCTCAGTCCACCAATACCCAGAAGAAACACCTGCCAACTGGAGTATTTTATTCTTTAGTTTCTAGAAGCATTTAAAAATAACATTGTGGCAATGTTTACTGTCATGCATATTTTAAAATCATATTTTGAAGCAAGTGGTTATTTAATCTGTACACAAAACTAACAGTCCTATTGGCAACTATTGATTTCTACCAATAACAAGTTGGGGAGAATCAGTGCTCGGGTATTATTCAGTGTGTGAATAATAGGCAGTTTAAACGGCCATGGAATCTAGTAGATCCTCAGAAGTTCAGAAGAGTTAGTCCTTTATTATGTACCTGAACACGAATAAAAGTGGGAGCCTAATTTTACACACTTAGAAAAAAATTTAATTCTGACTTATAGAACTATTCCAACAGAGGATGCAGAGGGACTTTTCATTTGGCTCTACAGTGGTACTGTGACATGTACTTAGTCAGGTAATTTCCAGCACAGGTTAGAATTGTTTATAGTTACTCTAACTGCTATTTTTCCATGTCTCATTATCTTCAAAATCCTGAACATAGTGAAATTAAAAAAAAAAAAAACAAAGTGTTTCAGGATCTATCTACAATGTAAAAATTAATCACTATATTGCTAACTTGTTTTTATTGAGAGCATATGTACAAAGTCTGCTTTCAATGCAATTTTAAAAGTGTTACTAATAATTCTGGAAGACCAGTAAGTAATTGCAAGTGCAAAATATCTTTTCACTTGTAAATTAGTTAACAACTCACAATTTGAATAGATCTTCAGAAAAGAGGTAACTCAAGAAACATGAGAGTTGTAATGCTCATCTTTAAGCTATTGGAATAGTTTAACACATCCCTCTTATCTAATTTTAGATTAATTAATTTTAGGCGAGTTGTTGGCCTAAACTAGCTTTGTAGAATCCTTCTATAGCCAGCAAAGACAGGATCTCCAGTGAGTAGTTCAACCTATTTGTATAAGACACATACTGACAAGCTGTCCTAAGGTTCCCCTGGAGCTGATGTATTCTAAGATTTAGATCTCAAATCTGATGAGATAAATTTACTCTAGATATTTAAAGGAATAGAGAAATAAGGAGACAATCTCACAAGAGTCTTCCAAATAGCAAACTTTCCCCTGCTTGAGTGAAGTGACTGTTTTACTGGATCTGAAGCGGAAAATTAATGTGGCTTGGGCAAATGATTATCACCACCTTGGACTACATAACACAGCCTGTATTTTTGCTTTTATGTGTATATTTCAAGTATTTCTGCAAATCCTTCACAGATCCAATCTGAGATGTGACTGATCTCTGTTATTGCTAGAAAAGGGTATCCACGTCTCATTAGAAGTTACAGAGAAACAAAACTGCCCTCTCTGAAAAATTATATTCCAACAGACAAGAAGGAATACTTGAAACAGTGTGGTGGAAAAGCTGGTTGTGGAAGTTAACTATTATAATGCTTCTCTTCATTGTTTCTGAGTGAGGGGAAAAAAAGGTTAAGCTTTAGTAGATGATTAACAAGAAAGCCCTGGAATTATTTTTTTTTTAAATTAAAAAACATATAAAAACAACACCATAATCCAGAATTAACTTTCAGCAGTTCCAACTGATAGAAGGATAGATGAAGCCAAAGTCCCAGTTCCAATACGTCTAAAAGGCTGTGACGATCAGAGGAGATTTCGGAAGAAAGCAACTGTCACTCCTATCTTTCACGAGGCCAAGAAGGAAGGTGCAGAAAACTACAGGCCAATGAACTTCTCTTCAGTTCCCAGGAAGATGATGGCACAAATAATCCTAGAAAACATCTGCAAACATATTGAAGTTGAGCAGACAGTTTGAGGTAGTCAGCATGGATTTAGAATGGGGAAATCGTGTTTAACCAACGACAGCCTTGTGCAATGCAGCAACCAGCTCTGTGGATGCAGGGAGAGCAGCAGATGTTGTTTACCTTGACTCCAGCAAGGCTTTCAAAACACTCACTCATAAAAGCCTCAGAGAAGCTGATGAAGTACAAGTTAGATAAGTGGACAGTGAGGTGGACTGAAACCCGGCTGAACTGCAGGTCCAAAGGGCTTTGGCAAGTGGCACAAAGACCAGCTGGAGGTCAGTCGCTACTGAAGCAGCATGGGGGTAAATAAGGCCCAACACCTCCATCTATGACCGGGAAAACAGGACTGATGCAACCTCAGCAAGATGGCAGGCAATCCAAAACCCTGAGAAGTGTTTGACGTATGAGATAAGTGATGCAGAGGGGAGTCAGGCATCTGGAGAAATGGGTATCAGGGTCCCACAGAGTTCGCAGCCTGGAAGGCAGCTTTGCAGAAAATGACCTGTGGATTGGGGTGAAGAACAAGTTGAGCATGAACCAGTAAGGAGCCTTTGCACCCAGGAAGGCCAACAGCATCCTGGGCTGCCTCAGGAAGAGGATCACCAGCAGGCCAAGAGACACAATCCTTGTCCTCTACTTAGAATACCTGATGGGAGCATGTAAAGAAGATGGAGCCAGCTTCTTCTCACCAATGCCCAATGACAGGACAAGAGGTGAAAATAAGAAACCATTGCAGGAAATTCCATTTGAAGGTAAGAAAAACTTTTCTGGAACAGGCTGCCCAGAGAAGTTCCAAAACCTTCATCCTTGGAGATATTCAAACCTTCACTAGACAATCTCCAGCAGTCCTGGCAAGGAGACTCAGATCTGATGGACTCTGGATGTCTCTCTTAAAGCCTCACAAACACCACCTCAAGCCTTGAAAAAATGATGCTTTAATCCATAAGGAAAGTCACTGTATGCAAGGAAAGTAGAATTATCAATGAAACAATACCTAATCAAAATCAAACAAATAGACAGTTTCCCAGTTTTATGAGTTTCTTCTCAAGTCAGACTCTGTTGAGCTTTCTATTTTTGGCATTCAAAATTCTACATCTTCATTTGCCATTGATTTTTTATTCCTTCGTAGATTAAAACCAGTATGTTATTTCAGTTCTTTCCAAGGACTACAGTATACAGATATACATTGGATAAATTGCCTGTGAGGTCGGTGTAGATCACCTAATCAAAGAGACTGGTGGTGCATTTTAATTATTTCTTACTCTACATCAGGTAGGGTTGTTGATCATATTTCCTATATTATAATTTCCTTTCAGTTTTTTATACGGATTCAGCTAACCCATACATCTCTCTTCTTCCCCATTTACATTTTCAGTAGCATAAATTGCTATTTTGAAGAAGCAACCTCAGTCAACCCCAGTGACTCTCAGAATAGACATCCATGTCTGTATACAAAGACATAAATAGCTATATGCATTTTTTTTCCCTAGAAAATGGCTCATTAATCTATAACTACCCAGATCTGCATTTCTAAACCTCAATGGAATACGTCTGTCTGCAGACCTACAAACTGCAAGGAGGGGAACAAAGCAATGTAACACATAGTTACTGAAATAAATGGGAATGCACAGAGGTGGCTGCTGACTGTTCTGTGGGCATCTGATTCTGACTAACTCCCCCACTGTTCTAAGGCCTTGCTTAAAAACAAGAACAGAGACAAAACTTACTACTAAGAGTATCCATTCATAAATTTATACAGGATGGATGTGTCATGAGGGAAGTTTAAAAATAGCCAAGAGTTAGACCAAACAGATATAAGGAAGGAGTTAGACCAGGTAAAGTTATCTTGTACATATCCTTTGATGACCAATTCATCTGCTGTCAGCGAGGCACAAAGCAAAATAAACTAAAAAGGTTTTTTAGCAAACTAAAGCAAAATAAAGGAATTAATTACTGTTTTACAGTGGCTACCAGTGCCAACAAATAGCAAAAACTAGTTGCATTTCTTGCAAGCAAAAATATTTACTGGGACTGTGATCTTTTTAGATTTAATTACTCTAGTAGATGTTGCTTCAGGAAACCAATTATTCCCTCACGCTTGAGAAATACACTGATTTTCTTTTCCATTTGAAAAAAGTTCAAAGCAGCAAAATTCTACCTTCTCTCATGAAATGTAGCACTCCAGCAAAAACCAAAGCACAGTAAGCGAAAAGTTTCTGTAGTTTCTCCTAGCAACTTCTTCTCCAGAAAGTTCATTAGAATAATTAGGCCACAACTATTCTCTTTGAACAAGAACTCAGCTCTACACAATGAAACACAAAGTAAGAATTTAAATCCATGGCATCTGTCTGATGACTATCATTGTAATACCTTCGGAGCAGAAGTAAGACTTTGGTCTGTAAGACCAGACTAAATTACAATGCTAATAGATAGGTAGATGACAACCCCTCTGAGCTTCATACTCTAAATTTCTAATGGCTATTTTTTTTTATTCTTGTTATTCTTTACTTTTCCCTCTGGTTTATTTGCTTCTTGAAAATTTTCTCAAGCCTTTTCCTTCTTTTTCAGTTGTCTTTTCTTGCTCTACATGGGACCACACCTTGTGAGAAATTGTGCTCTCACACCTCATCTGATCAGTTTGAGAAGAAATGTAAGCACAGGTTCAGTGAGCTACTTCCTTAACCACCAACACTCCGCTTCCTCCCTTGTTAAAGGCCAAAGCTAATGGAAAACTAGCAAGGAAAACTGCATCCTGCTCAGAAGAGCATTTTTGCAGTGCAGACTGAAAAGACTGAATCCTGAGGGCACTCACAACATCAAAGTCACTCAATTTATCTGGCACTTAGAAAGTTGGAGGCAATTCACTCATGAGAAATTACACAGCAAGAATAATTACAAAAAACTTCTGGAAAACTGCTGCATTTAATTATTGCCCATAGCAGCATTAATTTGTACTTGTAAAGGAATAAACAGTTATTTTTTGTGACTTTTATATGAAACACAATTTCAAGACAGTCTGAAGATGTAATTTTCAAAATATGGCATGCATCTCAATAAACAGAGAAAACAGGAAAATGAACAAGGTCACCTCAGCAATGCCAGCCTGGTACGGATGTGTACATGCATTCCTTAGCAAATCTTGGCTTGTCTGCAATTGCCACCTAGTGGCTTGTGGAAAATTAAGGACATCTATTTTCCTTGTCAAAAACCACAGAATCATATAGACTTCTGGAGAAGAATTCCCTCATTTTTGGTACTAGTTTCCACTTTTCAGCAGGGAACAATCAATCAAAAGTAAGGCACTCCCCTCTTGCCTTACCCATCAGCAAAGAATTATCAAGGTTTTAGACGTCAAACAAGTGGGAAACTCAGAAGTAATTCATCCCATTCCCACAAGCTTAATCAGCTTTGAAAGATGTGAATACAGGGGAAGAAAAAAAGGCAACCAAAATCAGTGACTTCTTACTTCAGAGAGCAGGCCCTAAGAATACTGTGTTTGATTTCTTACAACTAATTCTCCTTCTGCCGTATTCCCTGAAATTTAGACCTGGCAATGATCTCGGGTAACAAGGATATAGCAGCACATGAAAAAGGTTTTGATGAGTGATTTTTAAAATGAAAAAAGATATATTTTACTCACTGATTTGAGTAAAATCTCTGCTCCGTGACAAATTATTTTGTCAAATCATGGGTTCAGCCCAGATTCTTGGCAACATACTGACAGATTACTCACCTTTGCACAGCAAGCAAGGGAGTTTGTATAGACACAGCTCTTTGCATCTCTTAAGAGAAAAAGACTGCTTTTGTTTCCCATGTACAAACTGACTACATTTTATTACATATTAAATTTCTTTCTCCTGAAAGAAAATTATACACAGAATACTCGCTCTGTTACACTAATATTCATTAATATGGGAAGCTCAAACTCTGGGATGAACTCCAAGAAGATACGACTTGGTTTTGGTGAAAAAAACCAATGCTAAAGCATAGAGATCACCACCCTTTGAGTGGCAGCTGGAGCTAGTAAATATTGTATAGCTGTAGATTAGCTGCATATTATGGCTTTTTAAGTAAACAGTGTCAAGGGAATATTGTGCAAAGGTATAAATACCAGACCTCTAAGCACACAAAAAACTACAAGATTTTCAGGCTGTAGGAATCTGCTGTTAAAGAAAACATGTAACAGCTGTTTTACAAAAAGGGTAAAATTTAGCATCTCAAACAAGATTGTTCCACATACTGAAGAATTTACTGAGCATATGTTAGCAGGGAATTCCTCTTAAAAGGCTGTGAACAGGAGGCTGGTTTAAGGAGTTAAAAGAAACCTAAATAAGTAATGTCTCTTTTGATCACAGTGAGGAAAGGACAGTTCTTGGCTTTACAGAAGTGGTCCCTAACTGTAAATTCCCAAGAGTCAGAGCCAGCAGATGATCATGCTGTAACAAGAGAACTAAGGACAAGAAGGCCATGTGGCAGTCAGCAAGATGACCTGTGTCCTATTCTGTCTCTCTTCAGCAACCCTTATACGAACCACTAATTTTTTTGCACTGTTGTTCCCAATTTGAGAGAGCACATCCATCTCCAAAACTCTGCACGAAGCTTCCTGAGGCTTTTTGAAAGATTGCTGAGGAAATAAAGAATTGGCAAATTTTCCACTTATTGACACAGAAATAAAAATTGTCAGCAGAGAAAGATGAATATAATAGGAATGTAGAGCTACTGAGATAAGTTTCCTGTATTTCCTTGGAATGCCAATGACAAAGCCTTGGAAAATCATTACTGTGTGAAAACTGGACCATCCAAGACAAGAAGTCTCTTTTAATTTACCTAAATTTTGATCTTCCCCTATAAACCTTTTTTTTTAGTCTTTCTTCATTTCTGACCCCTTCATTTTGTGTCTTGTCAGATCTCTCAGATATTTTAATTTTTTCTGAGATACAAATTGGAAGAACATTGTACAGTCAAACATTACACAGCAAAATAAACTATTTAAATGCTTTTGCTATGTTAAAACATAATGAAATCTATGTTGAGATCAGAGTTAAGACTGTATTTTGTCCTTGCAAAAAGGAATTCAGATGTTAAAGAAATATAGTTGCAATTCTCCCTCCTGAGAGCTTGTAAGACAAGACATAATTTGTGTGTCTGAGATTTTTATTTTAATTGTTCTGCCAGAACATAAGTCTCCAAGCTCTGAGTAGTTCCTAAAGTGTATACCTAAAACTCCCTCTAATGGAGTACTTCATATGAAAAACAAAAAAATCTTCAGGCAGAATTTCTCAAACCCTAATCAATTCACAAGAGGTTCCAACAGAAAACTTAATAACAAATAGACACACAGATATTTAATATAACATCACATATATATTTGGGCATATTGCTGAATATTCAATTTGAGCTACTGTCTTATGGATGAGGACAGTAAAATTACCTCAGTGGGACATGGGCTCCACGGAACTCCTCAGATCTTACAGAGGTACAGTGACTGTGACCAGTGGAGACATCAGGGGATGCTGCATGTGCCAATTCAGGCATAAGAAAAGTGCCCAGCCAGGAGTTGAAACATGAATGGATAAACAGTAGCAGAACAAAGACTGTGACAGACTATGAGTGAATGGCACTAATTGTTTCTTGTAACCTAAACACCATGCTAATATTGCTCTTAAACTATTCTCAAATTACATGGAATCAGACTCAATAAAATTCTAAGAAACACAACAAAGTGCATAGATTAACTTATGTAACAGAATACTTCAAGTAATAGATATTACTATAATTACTTCACTTTAAAACACCTTTGAATTTGTAAGGTACTGAAAGCTACATTAATCAAAACGAGTTTTTTAGCAAGGATGATGCTAATTTTGATTCTTGTTAGCTCTGTGCTCCAATCACATTCATATTATGGAGAAAAATAACCTGGCAGTAGCACTAGTTGTATTCCAAGATGAATTCCTAAAACATGATCATAGTTTTGGTTTTTACCTGTAGCATTCCCAAAAAATCTTTGGCAAAGGCCATTTAAAGGATAAAATAAATCAGCATCTAATCAACAACCTCAACAACGCCCACTCATAGCAGTAAATGCTCAAGGGCTGACAATTTAATTTATACATACTGGAGTGAAATACATCATCTTTTAATTTTAAAGAAACAAGTGGAAGTATGCAGTGCTGTCATCTCTCTAGCATAGGAAAATTTTAGAGGAACTTTCTTCCTCCCATTTCTACAAATCTAAGCTTCTCTGAGAATTTCTTTTGCCAGAAGCTAAAGGACAGTGAAGGAGGATTTCAGCCTCCATAGTCAATATTTCATAATGTGCTAAAAATACTTTGGCTGATATTTTTCCAATTTGTATAGAATCTTTCATTTTTGAGCTGTCAATTTTAATTGCTGTTTATTTCTGAGCTTATGTTCAGCTTGTAGAAGAAAAAATGACAGACTGTTTTATCCTGCATAAATAAAATGCAAGTATCTTTTACGCTATTACTGCGAAGAAGCAGATTTATACCGTCTCCACATTACCTTTCTTTAAATAACACACAGAACAATTACACATATAAAGATAATCCCAAACAGAAGAGAAGAGGACAGGATTGAACTGCTTGTTTCTACAAAATTACAGCCCAGATGATGCTAGAAGCTTTACTCAGCCAAATTACGCTATAAAACTCTGTCCATGTATTGGATACGCCACACTCACCACGAGATAAATGAATCTATACAAATCAGGAGCATTACAAGAGAGAATGCCAAAGATGTGCATGTATCATAGAAAAGGACACTGTAGTCCAGACGCTGAGAGAACAAAGGTCTATAATGAAGAAACCTTGTTTCTGCATTTAGGTAACAAATCAACACAATGATGTTCTGGAGCATCAGATATGAGAGTTATGATATGACCAACAGCGACTTTCCACACTACAGTTGTCACACTAATACCTAAGAACTTTCTATTGCAATGTTAAGGTAGTGTAAAATTTCATCCTGAAAATGTAATTGGACCAAAGCCTTGTCAACATGCCCATTCATTCATTTTTAAGCACAATTTTCCTGTCATAAAACATCAACTGTGATGAATGAGGAAGAAGAAATAGAGAACTTCTGTCTCCAACACTGTAAATACAGTTCCTTGAAACCTTCACTAAGATTACTTTAAAAAAAAACAAAGCAACAACAAAAGAAACTATAAAAACACCATAACTCTACTCATAAAATGAGATATTATTTTAGTGCTATTAGTGCAGTCATAATCACCATATGACTCAAAAGTATTGGAATAAACATATTGAAAAGAAATATGGCACAAAAATATGTTCTGAATGCAAAAGATGCTCAGAGAACACCAACCAACCACAACAATCAGCCCGCACACTCTGGCTTTCTCTAACTGCACGTCAGCTCATCTGAGTGACAGGGTTTTGCACTGACTAGAAAATACAACACTAAATTGCTTTAATTCAAAGGCCCAAGAAAGCACTGACACATTCTCATTCCTGTGAAGACAACCTACCCTCGTTTTAAGCAAAGCCCACATTAGGGAATACTTACCTAAAAATGATTTTGTTAGCCTAGATGACATTATAGAAGACTTTGGACAAGATGTTTTATATGAACCTGTAATGTGTCTGATGTGTCTCTATCCCCAGTGCTTTCCAGTAAACATACTTAAAAAAAAAATAGAAAACACACTCCAAGATCAATGAAAATGTAAGTCTCATCCCATGTCTCATTTTAAGTAAATATTCTTCTCAGTTCAACAGTGTATAAAAACAAGTTTACAAAAATCTTATCCCTAGCAGTGCAGTTTCAAAAGCAGCCAAGGTCTTGGTTCATTTCTGGGGAAGGGATTAAAAAAAAAAAAGCAAAATGCAGTCATATCCCTGCTCCCAGACTTGGTGTCTGGCTCCTCACGTTGCATCAGCCTCTGCCAAACCTTCTAAAAGCTGTGAAAGAAAGGGGCAGGGATAAAACAAGATGCTGCAGACTCTCGTCACAATTGGAACACCTTGTAGATCATCCTGTTTCTACTGGAATCTAATTGTGACTACAGTCTTCAAACTTTCAGAAAGAATATTTGTAGTATCACACATCAGCCTGTACCCCTAATGACACCTTGGACAAAATGTCTGAAATGTGGAGCTGTCACAACAGCTTTGGCAGCACGATTCTGTCACCACCCTGCTAGGAGTGCGCACGTGGGGATGCCAAGACGTAAAACCTGATTGGGATACTGCTACACAAGGGAGACAAACAGGCAGCATCTCATCCACACTGTCCAGAAACGATCCCAAAACTATGCCAAAACCACATTTCCATTTTATCTCACAGAAAGTTAGTCTATCCACTCCAAAAAAACACAGCCCAGAGGGGAAAGAACACAGATACAGTACAGATAATCAGAAATATTGGTTTGCTAAGTTAATTGAGAGAACAGACTCATTTTGGATGGCAATTGCTCAGAGGGGCCTCTACTTCAAGGGATTGTCTCTCCCCTTAGAATGAAAACCAGATGGGCAAATTCATTATTCATATTCCAAACACTATTTGCAACACATATTTTCTAATAAACAAGCATGCAATTCTCTATTGTGTATTCACCACCAGAAAATCTTATCTCTGTTGAAGGGACTGAGATACATTCAATATTTCGGGTTTTTTATGATACTTCCTTAAGCATGTTAACATTCAATATGCCCTAATTAGTTTCCCGTTCAAATGACGTTCCTGATCTCCAAATTATAGGCTAACATGTTTCTTTGACTGATAGGTTAAATTACTTTATTTCTTTGCCTTTTTTGACAAGCTGTAAAAGCATTTTCCCTGAGGAAAAACAGGAATGCTTTTTTTTTTTTCCACTCGCTCCAAGAAGGTGAAAATTTTTATTTATCTTCATCATAACTTTTTTGTCACTAAAAGGAAGGAAATGCTCCCTGAAGCCCATCACTTTATACTCTTTAGTTTAGTGATACAAACATCATCTGAAGTAGAGAAGCATAAACTCATTAGCAGCATTTCAGTTCTCTCAGCTGCAGAAGCCTGGAGGAAAAAAACCTTAACACAGAATATCTGATTCTAGCACAGAAGTTTACAACTTAAAACCAAATTATAACATCTAATTTTATGCAATCTTTACATCTCAATTCAGGATTTCTCTCTTTTCATTCTGAAAGGGGCTTGATCTTAATTGGGTTTATGCTTTTCCACTTGTGTCTTGACTTATTTCTGCTTTAAAACATAAGAGGCTGAAAAGAGATATTTCCAGGTGGAACATAAACATTGGAGAACATAAACAAGCTTTTATGAAGGTCATAAATATATCTAATAGGAAAGGTATCTATGAGCAATATAATAAAAGAGCATCCTAATGTAGACAAGACTAATATATTTACATAAAAATTATTTGAAAACCACATATTCAAATAATAAACCTAATTAAATTCCCCTAATAGTCATAAGCAATCCATCATAAAGAAAAAAATAACTACCCTATGGATATATTACAAAATAATTTGTAGGGTTTATATTTACTTTTAGGTTTCAGATATTCAGGTTCTCCAAGAGTAGCAAATAGACACCTACAACGTAATAACTGGAGACTGCAAGATCAAATGTGTCCCTGTTTAATAATAGAACATTAACACTGTTATTTGTGAAAAACATATAATTCATACAGCACATTCTATTGTAGAAGAAGAAACCAAATGAGAAGAAATGAAGCGCACAGTTAAACTAAAGTAGATGAACACATGGAGAGCCACTGAAGTAAAGGGCTGCTAAGAAACCCCCTCTAAGATCCTACAACACAAAAGTCATAAAAATTCATGTGAATAAACTTATCTATTGAGAAAAACCCACATAAAGCCAAAAATACACATCATCCTTATATCAAATGTGGAACTGTCTGAAAGAAGATGACAGTAGAGTTTATCTGAAAAGAAATTCTGCTCTCTATCTAATGTCTAGTCATTTCCCCTCAAACCTATAAGTAAATCCCTCCTGGACTCCATTAAATGCCTTAAAGGAAAGAGGACAGATAGATCCATAACCTTTACAAAACAAAAGAAAGATAAAGAAACCTTTGTTTGGAGTCACATCTCTCAAAAGGACTGTAGAATATGGGATGTTTTTCCATTTGAATTCTCACAGTATCTGATTCACACTTATCTTTTGCTTTAATCACTTGTTAAAGCATTTTAAAACAGTTAAAAATAAACTACCTTAGCAAAAATTCAGCTAAAATTTGACATAATATCATAGTAACTGCAAAAATATCTCCAATATTTATGATTTCTGGCAAGAACCTTCCCAATGCTTTAACACTTAGCAAAGTGACTGGGCACTGCAGTATATCTTCTATATCAATAAGTGATTCAGAAACAGATGGTGTAAGTTCCATAAACATGTCAAACAAAAAAAGCCATGCCAATGTTTTTCCTTAGAAGGAAAAGCCAGCCTTAGGCAACCCTGGATGCTAACTTCAGCAGCGTTATTTTGAAGAAAAACAACTTCTAAGAAAAACAGATTTCATGTCTTTTTTACTATGATGGGCCAAAGATCACTTTGTGTTGTATGTGCTTGTCCAAGACAGCTGTCTGTTCAGCTCTGACTTGGAAATGCCTGAGCACCACATCAGAGAATTCAGCAAACTGTGACCTTCATGATCATCCTTTCCATTTTCCCATCACTTTCTCCCATCTGGGTGTGTGAGAAGCAAGAGCAGCAGTAACACTTCCCTGTTCTGTCGTTAATTCAGAATCCTAAACACTGATTTTTATTCAACAAAAAAGCACAAGCACTTCCTATAAATTGTTTGATGACAAATTGTATGGAAATATGGACAGGGTAGGAAGATATAAATGAAACCTGAACTGTGAAGACAGGTGAAAGAAGAGCTAAGGAGTCACCAGTATGGAGAGGGTGAAAACCTCCCAGGACAGGCTTCTGTCAGACCTCCAAAGTCATCACTCCAGGCAGGACTTGCCAGGCACCATACAAGCCCATCCATGCAAAGTGGTCATAACTGTTCAAGTTTACATCTCTGCTCCCACACAGAACTGTGGAAGACCATGGCCTTTCTCCCAAGACTGCAGAAAGCTCCCAATGCCATTTGTACCCACAAAGCTTAAGGCTGGGTCCAGCACCAAGATAAACAGTACCCAAATCTGCATGGATAAGAAATGACAACACTTTGGGGCACGTGTTAAAAGGACAGAGCCTCAGAGATTCCCTCTACCCTTCGTGAGCCAAGTCCCATCTCTGCATCTGTTCCCAGTCATCCACAGGGCCAGAGGCCAGGTCTTTGCTAGCAAAGGCCATGATTAAAGCAAACAGAAACTTTCCCCAGACAGGCAGTCACTACTTTTCTTCCGCTGTTCTCTCACCTATGCCTTGAGCCCCTGGAGCTCTGCAGCCTCATCTCCTCCCACACCAGGTCCTGCACTCTCATCCATGCAGCCATGGGCTGTGACAGAGGGGAACACAAAGGCCTCTCCAGTCTGTACAGCCAAAGGACAGCGTGCGTCATAAACACCAAGAGAAAAGGAATCATAGAATACATTCAAATATGTCCTTGCAAGAACATTTCGTGGGGGGGGAAAAAAAAAATAACCCAAGCCCTTAGCAGTCCAAAATATCAAATAAAACACATTTCAGGCACAAGCATGTACATAGATACCATTATAGTCAAAGACAAGAGAGGACGCACAAAGAGCCCAAGTGTCACAGCCGTATAAGCAAGACTTCCAGAGCACCAGCCAAGCCCTTCACTGCTATGAGACCTGAAGCCAAACTCCAGAGGAAGAGAGCATCCTTTTTTCCTGCAATACCCACCTTCCAGGGCTCACTGTTCCTTTAGAAGGAGTGGTTCATGAACACCAGGAATTCATGACAAGGAAGTATTGAGGGTACATGCACGGCTCATGGTTGTATTCCTCTACTTCGGGTAATAATGTTAATTCTGATCCACAGATAACACAAAATATTCATAAGAACAGATGTCCTAGAGTAAAATACCCATTTAATAAGCTTTTTCTGTCCATTGAGATACAATACAGCAACTGCTAGACTGGCATGAAAACAAACACTTCCTGTGTTAAAAAATCACATGTTTTATTTAAGTAATATTAATTTTTCATTTCAATTAAAATGCAAATCTTTCAATAAGCTCACTTACAGGATGTTTGGCTGAAAGTCTGCCAGTCACAGTTCCTGTTTGATTCCAAGTAGACGAAATAAATCCCTTTAATCAAGTAAAGTAAAAAACAAAATAAAACAAAAGAATGAAGACACACAGCTAAATTCTATTTAATATAAGTATCAGTAATAAAAATTCACTGCAATCAAAACAAGAAAATAAAAAATAAATACTTTTAAATTTTCCATGTATAAAAGTTCTTAAACTGTAAACACTGCAATCATTGCACATCTTTTTAGGATTTTACAAGCTACTTTATATATTTCTACCTTTTTCATGCATGTTCGTAGTCCATCCACATAAGTTGATTTCATCTTATGAACCTAAAATACAAAAAATTTAAGATAAATGTTCACTTTTAAAAAATAAGGGATTTTTCAAATTAAAAATCCTATTTTCCAAATGCATCTTGTTGTAGACTTCTCTTTGTTAAAGACAGTTTTATCCTAGTAAAATGAATTCATACTCACTAATAACTTAACCTATTCACATAAGTTAGGCGACTGCTTGGTTATAACCTAAACCCAGGGCTTTGCAGATACTATTAAATGAACTATTGGAACTTATTAATTTACATCTTATACCCCCAGGTCAATAAATTACATGAAAACCAAACACACACACAAACACAAAACCACAAACAAATTATATAAAAAAATCAGAACCAAACACAAACCCACACTTTTAAACTTTTTTTTAAATTTTTTTAAATTCTTGGAAGCTCATTCACTGAAAACCTCAAGACTAAGTGTGGGAGCAGACTAACTAGGTCACTTCGGATTTTCAGGAGGCTCGTCACCCCCAAATCCCCCATAAGCAGTTTTCTCCTTCACTTCATGCAAAGCATTTCTTCAGAACTCAAAAAATAAATGTTTTGCCCTAAGTATGCTTTACGCAGGACACAAATTTAACAGTTTTCCAATTATTTTTGCAACAAAATTGTGTGCTAGCTATAATCCAGCACAGTGCAAAACAACTACAAACATTAAAATTTAAAACTCTTAAGAATACTAACTTCAAATTAGTATTTGAATGAATTTTCACTATAGACTATTTATTTATTTAACTATGAATATGTTATCTGTCTTGCTAAATTTTGCTTCAATGTAGCTACATTTGTGAAAAAATATCAGCTCACCTGGCGGTATTCTAAAATGATCTTAGGCAAAGGATGAAGATCTTGCAACTTATTTAGCTGCAAAATCAAGAATGTGAATTACTGACATACTTTAAGTCATACTATCAAACAAACCGTAACAGAACACATTTTAGAGGAAGAAATTTTCTTGACAAGCTGAATGGACAAAATACTGGCTGAAGGATGATGTCCTACAAGCCATCCCACCCCAGGCCCAAGGAAGCCTCTGTTCATTCCTGCCTTCTTTAGGAAGGCTGGAGATTACTCCTCCCCATTTCATGTTCACTCCTGTCTCACACAGGGACAAAAAGACACATAGACATAAAAACTTTTTCACAGCAACTTTGAAAATACTGGGGTGTGATGTGTGTGTTATTTATGGCCTTCTGTTAATATTTTGTGCTACACAGCATCAATGCAAGAGAGAACAGAATAGAAGTAGACAAAATAATACATATATACACACATACATATTTATACACACAATCCAAGAGGAGAATTTCTCCTGTTCATGCTTCAATAAAAGTTCCAAGAAAACTTCAAGAGAAATTGAAATGTCAAATTAAGACCCAATAAAATAAAGCATATTTCTGATTACTTTGATTGGAAACTGGCAAAAATTCTGTTGAGAAAAATAATTAAGTTATTAAAATGCAGATTGGATATTTATAGGTACAACAAAAAAATACCTGTAACTACAATAGTCCAGGGTGAAAAACAGATACAACTGTACTAGAATGTATATTTAAAAGCATAAGGTTTTTTTCTTGCTACCAGGGACAAACAACATCTTAAGATTAATTGTCTACTATTTATCTCCCTGAAGCTTTCATCCTACCTTTCTCTAAATAATCAAGTCTCAGAAGTTGTGGGAAAGAGAGTACTGGACTACATAAAAGCATTGCAGAGTGGCTGGAAAGGGCCCGGTGGAAAAGGACCTGGGGGTGCTGGCTGGCAGTGGCTGAACATGAGCCAGGTGTGCCCAGGTGGCCAAGAAGGCCAAGGGCACCTGGCCTGGATCAGTAATAGAGTGGCCAGCAGGACCAGGGCAGTGATTGTCATCCAGTACTCAGCACTGAGTACTGTGTTCTGTTTTGGACCCCTCACTTCAGAAAGGACATTGAGGTGCTGGAGTGAGTCCAGAGAAGGACAACAGAGCTGGAAAAGGGTCTGGAACTCAAGTCTGATGAGGAACAACTGAAGGAGCTGGGGATGTTTAGCCTGCAGAAAAGGAGGCTCAAGGGGAGACCTTCAGCAGCTGGTTTGTTTTTCCCCCTCAGAGTGCAACTTTCTTTTCTGGCACAAGGAATTGTAGCCCAAATAGTACAATACAAAAACAAATCAAGATCACTAGGAAAACTTCAGACAAATTCCAATTTCACTGGAATATAACTTAGAAGTTTTGCTAAATCATACAGCTGGTTTTAAAACCCTTCCCTGTCTCACCACAATTTCTGAGGTGGATACAAGTTGCTGGATTTCAGTTCTGTGAAGTTTCTCACACAGTGTATGCAGCTTTAACTTATCAAATAGTACCTACAGTAAGAAAAAGACAATAAATCTTTCAGTGTTTCAAGTGTTGAAATAGAAAGGAGAATTATTGGGTGCTTGAACTTAAACAGAAAACAGATTTCAAGGTAAATAGAGCGTACTGTAGCAAAGAGAACTAATACAGTATTGAAAGGACCAGATCTTTATTTTTGAGCTACTGACACAGTAATACATTTACTAAAAATAAATACATAATTCATGTACATACATTCAAATAGAGATTATTCAATATTGTCATATTTATGAAAAACTGATAGGTCCTTCATTAAAATCAGAAAATAAGATAATATAGAAGGAAATAATTCAGAAGTTGTAAGGATACACATACTTCCCAGTTCTTCCATATCAATAAATTTATAGAACTTACAGCTTAAGTAGAAATAGTAGTACAAGTATTACCTCTCGGAGTTGACAACTGCTGGTCAAAAGGAATCGTTCTCCAGCAACCTCATGAGCCTCCTGTTCAAGCTCTTTGAGTCGCAACTATAAATCAGGACATCAAAATTATTACGTTCACATCATTATTTTCTTCAATATCTGCTACTTCTAAGGTTAATCAGAATACTGGACTTTTATTTTAAAATGGAGTACTTGATATTGTGTAATCATTGCTGGCTATCAGCATTAGGTTGACTAGATTGCTTATATACTCCTTAATTTGTATTTCTTCATGATCTGTGAAGGGGATTTATTGCAGTAAGAAGCACCAATATTTGCGGTCAAGGAATTCAGGTTACTGAAGCCTATAGAGATCTGTGAGAAACAGAGCTATGCAAATTATTCTGATAAATTAGGAAACTGTCAGACCACTATGACTATCTAGTCAAATTTTATGTTACGAAGTGGGATTCTCTTGTAGCTATTTTTATCAAAGAACACTCATGTAAAGAGTGTATTGTTCACAAAAGGAGGGAGAGAAGTCTATCACTTCTCAGGAAGACAGTTACTGAAAACTGTAGGTTCAGAAAGAGTCATTACCATTTTTACTCTACCACACACAACCCAAAAGGACCTGTGCATTTTGCAATGCAATTTCAGTTCTGGGGCAAGGCTGATGAAGCTAATGTCTCCTTTCTACTTGTCTAAAGAAATAAGGAAGTATCCTCAAATGTAAACATACTTAGTTATATTTATAAGAATATACTAAAAAGCCCAAACTATTACACCAAATGTGACACAAATGTTCCTTCTCTTTTTAATCAGTTATCCTCAGTAAAAGCACAAAGATGATGCTATACAATTTTCAAGAAAAAATATTAATACAAAATTTACCCCTAGAATCTCTGATGTTTTTTTCAGTTCTTGTTTGTTCACATATATTTTGTGTGTTTCCATCACTGTAAATACAATTTTAGGTTAAGAACATTTATAATTGACAATTTCAATCTTACATGCTTCTTAGACCGTAAAATGGAAACTCAAACTCACACAGCTGTCATGAGGCTAAGATAACATTTCATATTCTGAGGAATTACATTCCACTTGAGCATAGTCAGCAGCTGTGTGAAAATAGTGAAGATTCATATTTTGAACTGAACTTTCATACCTGCCAGAATTTTGATAAGTGGAAGCTCTAATGTGCAAAATAAGTTCCACAAACCTTGAGCCTGTAAAGTAAGATATAAATACATTTTTCAGTACCAGCTTATTTTGATCTTAAAACATATAGTAGTGTCATTAGGTGAATGTATTTTCCAGCGAGCAGTATTTCACTTTCTGTATATTCCCTTTTTACATGACAACACTGTTTGTGGCACGAAATACTACCTAGTGTAAATTACAGCATCTAAATGCTGTTACTTCTTTTTGTGGGGAATAGGAATTTTGCAATAGTAACCATTTTGTACAATGATAATAAAGAAATATATATACACCTCTTTTTTTCTTAACAGTTTATTTTTAAATCAAGCTTCATTATAACAGAAAGTTATCCCTTTTCCTTTGTTAAACTGAACAATTAAACAACCATTCATAACTTCTTTTTCATTAGGAAGAAAATAAGAGTTGATAGGGTTATGCCCCCAAATTAGTCAGAGAATAGAAAGCCTGTTTTTTCTCTAACCACTGAAGCAATCCGAGTTGTCTAAAAACTCTTGTAGGCTGGATCTCAGTGCTTCTGTGCCTTTGGTGTTTCCCTGCTGCCTCCCTTCACAGAGTGTTCACCATACTGCTGGGCCACTTGGATATCCACATTAATATGGCTCCATCACCTCATGGTCTAGGCCCTACACCCACTACCAGCAACTTCAAAGAAAATCCCCACGAAACTGTGATGTCCCTTCCACCAGAACCTGAGCATACCCCTACATTCTGGCACTTTTCCAGGTGATCGAAGACAGAAAACAAACACATACACAGACACTAACAGACTTCTTGAGATGCATTCTGAACTGCAATAAGGTGTAAAATAGAATACAATAGTTCACTTGGGAGGGACCTACAAAGACCACCTAGTCCTACTGCCTGGCCAATTCAGGGCTGACTAAAATTTAAAGTGTATGACTAAGGGCACTGTCCAAATGCCTCTTAAACACTGATGGGCCTGGGCCATCAACCACCTCTCTGGGAAGCCTGTTCCAGTGTGTGACCAGTGCTTGGCTAACACAATCTAAAACAAAAGATACGCTGAGAGTTTTCATACACAAGTAATACATAGAAAAAAACCAGCCATACTAAGTTCTACCTCTGTTAACACTTTTCAGACAGTAACATATAGATTTAAAATACTAAAAGAAAAGTCACAATATTCCGAACCTTCATTGATCTCAGAATTTTCATTTAATTAACAGTTGTAAAGAAAAAGTTTCTTCTAAAGATTAACCTTGACATTCACCATCTCCTTCTAGAAAAAATGGCAGATTTGATGGGCAATTTGTTTTAAATGTTGACTACCAACATAAACCACTAAGGATTGAAGCATTCTATTATTCTAATTTGAATGAGAAATAGATCATTAACTCTCTTTAATTAAATACTTACATCAGTATTGCTGAAAAAATTCTTTTTATATCTTACCTTTAAGCCATCAGCAAGGTCCATCATTACATTATAAAGCTTTTCCAAGTTCACACCTAAGTTTTGAAACTGATACAAATAAATCAAAAATAAATCAATAACTTTATTGCTAACATAAAAATATTTCTTTTTAAAAATGTATAAATTGTAAAAATGTGATTTTCTGTATGCCTTCATACATTTTAGAAATGTTCTTAGATTTCTGTCAAACCCAAATCATTAACGCAGCACTACAGATTATGAACATTCCAGATTTTGCCTGTTCCTTTATTGACATCTTGCATTAAGTACAGAGAAATATTTTATTGATAAACTGCCTTTGACACTGAAGTCAGAGTTTTCTTACTACTTGTAAAACGAGGTAAAATTCCTTGCATTTTTCTTTCTCATACAAGCACTGCCACTTTCGTGCCAGAACAGTTCACTTCCTTCCCTTCCATTCCAGAGGTGCTCCACATGGCACCAGGCTAGAACACCTTCAACTGGCTAGAACACCATTTTGAAATGCATACAGATACTGAGAATGATGGTTAGCTTCAAGACCATGACCATTAAAACCAAACTTAGCAAAGACTGAGAAACAGCAGGGCCTGGCAGGTAGGATGCAGAGGGCTCTCTTCAAAGCTGAAATATGCAGATCCACTGGTGATGATCCTTGTTCTAGAACAGTCTAGTCCATACTGCAGTGAAAAGTCATCAACCTCTCTCCAGGAAACCTTGTCCATATCAACTGGAACAAACAAGCTGTCTGTGAAATACAGACAGCTTGCTTGATCCTTTTCTGGAGGTGGAAGAGAGCCCAGTGACAGGCTTCAACTGACACAAGATTCCTCACCAGTAAATGCAGCGATGACATGACCAGCATAATGCTTAGCACCTGTTCCAGCAAATGTTTCAGGGAACATGGACCATGACCACTTTGGCACAGCACCAAATATACAAGCAGCAAGCAGCACATCTTTGTGCTAGAGGTGTGTGGGTGAGTTGTGGGCTACAGAATAAACCAGCAGTCATTCCAAGTACTGTGGTGGGTGGACAAGACTAGCACAAGACAGGGAGCTTCACTGAAGCAGTGAAGCACAAGATGACGTATCACTTACCACAGATCCCTCCGGCAGTACAGACAAGTGCTAAGAATCTACCAGTAAAAACAGAGCAAGAAGATCGAAGAGATAAACCTGGCAAAGAGCCAGGATTCGCAGGAAGAACTGGGACTCACTGAGCAAAGAGAAAAGCCAAAAAGGAAGTGTGAGAGTACAGATGACAAATTAAACAACAAGGAATGGGGGGGAATAATCACAGGATGTTACAAGGAGGCATTAACTGGGAATTGAGTGAACAAGTCAGCATAAAGACACTGGAGATGGTTGGGGCAAGGAAACAAACCAGACCTGAAGTAGGATAAGAAGGAAATAAAATTTCAATGTTTAACTCAGAACTGGGGATCAGGACAACAAAGTTGAAAAATAGCTAAGAACAGATGTGATATCTGAAGGACAAAAGACTGAGTCAAGCTAAGGGAAGAGACAAGATTAAAGATGCTGACTCACAGCAGGGCCAGCACACATAGAAATAACCATAGATAACTTCTGTTCGCTTGTCTATTCCCTACACTAAAAACTTAATTCATGAAGTAGCTTCTGAACAACTGCAGTTTACAGTGTTTTACTTGCTCTGGTTTTCCCAGAAATGTCTACGCTGATGGGTAGGTGCCAATGCAACTGACATCTGTTCATGCTCTAGCCCCCCTTTGACATCTGTGGGTTTGTAACCTACAAGTCCTATGACCACGGTGCAATACTTGTTCTGAACAAGCAAAGTCTCTGAAAAGTGAATGGCATAAAAAAATCCATTATTTAGATTACTCTACATCTTCAAACAACCTCTGAAGGCTAATGTGTCCACAGTAGATCACCATGGCCTAAAACAGACACAAATATTTTATAACACTCAGGAAATACATTTCAATAGGAATACAGGAAGACATTTGATAAGATATAGGAAGAATTTTCCAGGGGATAACATCTCAAAAAGTTCATCATGAATTCTCTCACACTGAGAATTAAAATTCACAGTTTTTTCATACAAGTGCTTGAAGGTTCACATTTGACTCCCTGCTGTTTCTCAACCTATGATGTGGTGCCTTTACCAGCTGTGAAATTTAGCAAAATAGTTAATAACAATTAACTAAATATAGGATGGATACAAGTCCACATGAATTGGAGAACAAAGCATTAGATATTTTAGAAAGGAGAGCTGGAAACCATTTTACAGGAAGGTGAACAGAAAAAATATAAAATTATATATTAATTAATGTTGTTGCTGAACTTTACAATTTTGAAGGGAAATTTTACAGGTGCTCCTGGAGAATGAGCTACCATCTTTGCAGAATGCAGTGAAACCTCCCCTTCTCCCCTTTCTTCAGACTTCCAACACACAGCATTAATAGAATCATTATCTTCCATTAGAAAAGCACTATCTATCTTCTTCTGCAATATTTTTCTAAGCAAAAGCAATTCTATTATAATTTCCTTCCCTTCTTAACCCAACCACAAACAATTGAAAACAAACTACTTACAGATATATTTCTCAAAGTGCCAGTATCTGTATTTTCTGTTCCTTTTGAAAAAGGCTTTTCAAAATACTTCTGTATTAAACACTCAAAGGAAGGAACTGTGTCGCTGGGGTTTATCAGCCATGCTGCAATCCTCGGATCTAACACGACACTATCAGCAACTACAAAAACAAGTTATTCAAAATACTTAAATACTGAAAAACAGCTCTAAAGTTTTGCCCATCTTTCCTGCACACACATATCAGAAAAGTATTTACTTTACAAGAACGTTAAACACTGAATTTGCAGATCTAACAATCAATATCATGACTACACTGGAGGAAGTTCAGTATTGCATATTTTTGAAGAGTGCTGTTTTGTGAGGTTGGGGTGGATTTTTTTGGTTGGCTGATTTTTTCAAGTTTTTAAATATAAGTAAACTTTTGGCTCCTCAGATTTGGTTTAAAAACTTCAAGCTGAAGTTTTTCTTACAAGAGTCTCCTTCTAGTACAGTTTTCTTATTGTTGTTAACACTTGACTGATATCCACAAAATTACTATTGGGCATCAGGGAGTGATTTACTTCCTTGCAATCAGACCAAGATTGTTAACGTATATATGAATTCACATATGGGTGCACAATGCATTGTTTCCAAAACTCAGAACCTTTTGTCCTATAGGATCATATGTGCTTACACTGCACTCTCATGTTCACATAGACGGACAGGAGCAAGCCCAGTGCAGTTTCACTTCCCTTTGAACTACAATCTCAACATGTGTCCTGCAGCTCTACAAAGAACAGGAGGAACTAATAACTAGACTGCTTTGTGATATATTCAAAGATAAACCTAAGTATCCTCCTCAGTAACCCCTAGGTAAGTTCAAATGGTGACCTACAGGTACATTTATAGAGAACTCCACGCTACACAGCCTTACAGACTCAGTTACCCAGACGCAAATTTTAATGTCCATAATGCAAGTTACAGCTACAGGACTACTCCAAAGAGAATTCTAGGGGATTTATTTGTTTTGTTGGAGCTTTGTTTGTTTTTTCATAGCAGAAATAATGTGTGAGGAAACATCAAGTTTCAAAGTTTAAAAGCCTAGACAAGAATTCTTTTGGTTACTAGAAACTTCAGATTCAGATCTCATGGATCAGGTAGGATCTAACCTATCTAGTACTTCCCGTGTGTGTACAGGTTATAAAACTGTCACAACTGCCAGTCCCATCATGGCACTTCTTTTCCCACCTTTCCTGTTTCCAGTGCTGGTTTTCATACACATCTTCAAACCAGATTTTAAAAGAGCATCAGTTTACTGTGATTTACTGAAACTTTCCAGATGCTGAACACAAGTTGATGATTCTCCATAGAGGGAGCCCTTCCTGAAAGGTCATGTGTACTTTCGTAACTCACTCAGCAGTAATTTGATATGTGGAATCAAAAAAACCCCCAAGCCCCCAAAAAACCCCAAAATAAAAGAGATCATAGTTACATCTTATGTCCGTTGTTTGTAGTTGCTTTTAAATCCACAAAGAGACTTACTTGTTCCTATCAAAAAAACAAGGGCCCATTCAAGTGATTCCTAATTCTGACAACTATGAGCATCTCTGGGATTTATTTCAGCCTGTCCTTTGAGTAGAGGAAGTTTTTTTCTAGAGAATATGAAACATGAAGTAGTTCGACCTTTTCAGCTACCGTCAGGACTGTGTTGAGAGCTTTTGTTTCCACTGGAAGATATCCTTAAGTTACTCAGTTATCTGATTCCTACTCTGAGAATACATTATCTTGATACGCCAAGCCTCTGGCCACAACCTCCTCCAAGAAGGGTGTACTTTTTCATGGTACTAAACTCTGTTTTTCAATGTATTACTTAACCACCAATTTAGTTATTTCTACACTTAGTGTACTTAACAGAAACACCAATAGCACGGAGACTACAGGATGAGATCATAGACTCAGTACTTGCCTTGTTTCCAGCTGATTTCATTACCATAAACCTGTAGTAGAGTCCTCAGGAAGTCTTTTGCATTGAAGCAAATTATTGGAACTTTGCACTGTAGCATTCGAAACAACACTTGCCTGCACAGAAGTAGTTCATTAACACATACTGCATTGCTACCAGATTTAGTCAATCTATGGACTTTGTTCTTTTAATTAGCACCTAATGCTAAACAGTTAACCTAAGACATTTCCTTATTCCTATAAGAGCAGAATATTGCATTTGAATATTAAATTCTCAATTCAATAATACCCAAAGCTATGTTCTCTAAGAAATTAAAACATTCTAGCAGATACGCTTTATCACATACACATAAAGAAAACAAATCCCTGTTTAACTCTTAAGAGTACAACCTTAATCCAAAACACCAACTGGCATCCCTGTAATACTTCAATACACCCAAACAAGATCACAGAAGCTAAACTGATGTAGCATTATAAAACACTGATTTAAAAGTTACTACACATTCTAAAGTGCCATAACTGCCCAGTGTTAATATGCTGTTTAAATCCAAAATGCTCCATCTTTGTTGTGTATTTCCATACCTCTTGCAAATGTCTGTAATTCCCTCATTCATGCTATTTTAAATAGATGTAATCAACTACATACATATATGTATATATCAGTATATGGATTTACCAACTATGTGTGTCATTTTTTTTTAATAAGTTCTATTTTGGGAAATACAGAAAAATAATCATTTTATAAAGCATTTTTGATGGTATGAGACCACAATCTTAAGGGTTTGGACATATTAGAAATCACACAGATCACAAGGTATTGCTGTATGCATTATAGATCCATTGTTAAACAACTGCACTATTCTTACAATAAATAATTACCCATAGGTTTCATCTAAATGCTAATATCCTCATTCAACTTATTATTCAACTTTTACTCTTCATATGTACATGCTTTACTGATATGTTATTCTCAATTCACAACAACCTATATTCAAGCTGACAACATGCTAATAAACTACTTGCCATGTAACCCCAATATTACAGCTGGAGAAGTACAGGTCAGCAAAGCCATGACTTGTTTCAAGCCATGATTTCAAGCAGTGGAAGAGATGCAACTAACAACCAAGTCCCACATCTTGAAAATTAATGTTTTGTAATTTAATAATCCAAATTCAGCTGTTTACAATAAGACAGCTATTACTGAAAGTCATAAAATATTCTGAAGAATTTCTAACATGCTAGATTATTACATCTAAGAATCCAATTCAGTTCTCATTTCTCCCTTTATGGGATATGATTTCTAAGTTAATAGGAATAAAAATGGACTTCAGTTACAATAACTGGAAGTCTAAAACATAGTCTAACTTTTTATTAAAATTTAATCCAAGCATTAAACAGATAAACAAAACCTTTACTTCAAAATGATATTGTATTATTACTGAATATTAGTAAAACTTCATTTGGAATGTCAAAAGCCATTAAAAAACCTGTGCTAAAAAGATTTAAAGTATTAACAAAGCTTAGAAAGCGTGTTTATCACAATAATGTCCATCAAAAATGTACTAGATAAGAAATGCAGTTCAGGAAATGGGAGATAAAATACAAGAAAGATAAGCCTGGACAAAACATAATGTTTGGTGCCATCCAGCTTTAACTGCCCATGAAGGATTTGCAGGTGAATGGAAACAGCTCCTACCAGAATGCCAACCAAATTCCACAAGGGCTGGGGCCAGTGATATGCTGAGCCCAAAGGAAGAGTCTATTCTTATTTGGTTTATATTATGCCAGACTTGACACAGAACTAATACAGCCAATATGAAATTCAACAAGCCTGACAGGTAAGGAGATCAGGCTCATGCTAAGTAACCAACATCATTACTGCAGAAAGCATATCTAAAGCAAAACAGTATTTTTTCCTACATACTCTCACCAAGAAATTTTCTTGTGAGTCTGTTCTTGTTCCCAGAGAGATGACTGTTCAGTTTTTAAATAAATTAATTTATCGTTTTCAGTAGCAGCATTCTGAGTACAGCCAGCTGAAGTGTGACTGGGAGGACAACGGTGATCAGTCTGATTCTTCACCAGCACAACAACTCCTTTTACTGATGAGGTAGAGGCCTGTTAAATATAATTACAATAGTGTTTCCTCTGACAGATTTTGTGCAATCCTATAAAGAAAAATTCCCAAATATTTTACAATATGAAACCTATTGTGGATGCTATAGTTACTGCATACACCATTGACACAGTAGAGGAGCATGCAAGTGTTTCAGCCTTGAAATAAAAATCCTAGTGGTTCCATTTTCTTTAAGTTTTACTTGGTAGTTTAAAATAAAACGTAATCTAAATGTACATTTTGGTACATCATACACCAAAGTGCCCAATGGACGCGGGTTTGTGTTTATCAGTCAAATGCACATTCAAATGGTTCTTCAGAACTGACTCTAAACAAAACCTACCCTTCACTAACCTGCTCTGAGTTGAGCTGTGAAGAACCATCTTGAAATACCATAGTAGTTACAAAAGCCACTGCCTGTTTTATATTTGCAAGCAGTTCATTTCTTTCTTCACATCCTAAGCTGCTGATATCACAAGGATACCTTCCAGAAGACTCTGTTTTTCCAGGAGTACAGCTGTATCTTCTTTCATGTGAGGACATGTAGGTATTTACATGCAATCTTCTTGTTTTCTCTGAACAAGATGTAGATACATTCTGCTTTCTTTTAAGAGGAATAACTACTTTCTTTTCCCCATTCTTCAGGCTTTTTGCTTCTACTGAAAGACTCCTTTCTCGATATCCCCATTTTGGGAAGCCTGAATCCTGGTAACACGTTACTATTTTGGTATCTTGACAGCCAAGCATTTCATCTGTATGCACTGTCCTGAATATCTGACCAGCAGTTCTTTTTTCAGGGCTAGCAGTTGCATTTAATATGGCAATTCTGGAATCACAAACCTCCTGGGAAAATTGGAATTTTTTTAGCACACCAATTATTTGACTTATTAGGAGAAATTAAAAATTGCACAAAGTTAATTCAGATAAACTTTCAAGAAAGCAAAATTCTATGAAGAAAGGTTGATACTAACAAAACAGAGCCAGTTTAGGGGAACCACATTACACAAACCGAAATTCAAGTATTTATCAATAGAGATTATTATGATGACATATACTGTTTACATCCACAACCACTTTTTTTTTCATCTAATGGTAGTCCAACACTAAAAATGGCAAATTAACAACTGTAAGTTGCATCTAGCCCGGTAGCCTGTCTTCCATAATGACAAGGTTATTATTGTCTGAAGAGGGGAGACCATTAATCTTTAGCTTCAACATTCAGAGCTGTTTTCATGACAGCTTCATTTGTTATAGAACTTTTGGCAAGGGACTTTAATAACTGCTTTGCAAGTTCAAGTACATGAGTCAACTGGATCCCTTCAGGCAACTTACAGGATTGTAAAACATAGGAAAAATACCTAAGAAAGTTGCATTGAAGAATTGTTATCAGCTGCACGAGTAAGTATTACATCCTATTCAGTTTAATCTACTACACCCAGAATGGTTTTCCTGCTCCAGATAATCCCTAGATTCCTTTCCAGCAGCATCCTACTAAACAGCATTAAGCAAGATGCTGCATGGTAATGTTTGAATTCTACTCCTTCACCCTTTTTTCCTTCAGAAATTTCCTTGGTATGCTACTGGCCCTAGTACATCACAGAAGGGCCAAATGTTTAAGAGCCATAGAAAGACAACTAATTCACTCAAGTGTATTCTCCAGTCAAACTGCAAATAGTTTTACCATTTAAGACAGCAGAATTTGAATTCAGACACCCTAGTAATTACAGAATCAGGAATAAGCAATTCTCTTTTAAAGGTTAAAAAAACAAGAACAAAGCAATTTAATTATCAAGTCAGAATAATACAGCTGGAACTACAATTAACCACGGAGAGAAACAGCAGCTTCCGTGATGAACTGATCTTATGTTTAGAAATAATGACATGGCTGGAAGCAGAGAAAATTACTCCCAGGATGTAGTTTCATAATCTATGTCAATGTAGGAAGATCTCATTAGATGTAGTGAGTCAAAATTCAAGTCCCATCATTACAAAAAGTGGTTCCACTACTATCCACGTGCACCCACACCTCCATGAGCACCTGTGAGCCAACATCATTTGTAGGAAACTATCCCACTCCACACAAGGCAACAGTTTTCTGCATCTTTAGCAACTTGAACGGAATTGAAGTGTGCAACATGCACCAGAGTCAGAGTAAGGAAGGCTACAAAATTTGCAACTGGGATCAGCTGCAGCATCTGCAACTCATCAATCAACTCGATGGATTTTACAATCACAGCCTGAGCTGGGGCTGCCACATTTACCCATTCCCACTCTTGCACTGGCACTCACTCTCATGCACACCAAACCATATTCAGAGAGATGATTAAACCCAAAATTAGGCTTCCTAATACAAAATAATTTTTCACATGAATCAGCTCACTTTATGATTATTCAGTGACAGAAGTCTGAGAACATTTCTAAACCCTGGTGACTGATTGAATGTGGCAATCTCATTTCTGATCAATCTGTCATAGAAGACCAGCTTATTGTGAAAAGGGAACCAAAGTGGGGCCAAGAATCTCACAGGTAAATATAGGCCAAGTGTAAAATAAAATAGAGGAAGTTATCTGAACTGTGACTGTATAAAATATATCATGATAAAGCTTGTTACGAAAGAACCAGTCTATAACTTCAAACCTGCTACAAAAAGACTGCTTTTAGTGGTTTTCAATCTTACAAAGCTTGCCTTTTCATTTCTCAGATGTGCATCCTTATCACCTAGTTTATTTTCCTTTGTCTTCTCTATACCTTCAAAAAAGAAGAAACAATTTACAACACAAATGAATCTGCAAGCAGCCCATACAACTTAGGTTACATACAAGGTTATATTACTGACAGTTTTACCAAACCTAAAAGAATTGTAAAAAATTTTCCCTCGACAACCACTTATCAATTTGGTATCAAGTTAGTATTCATGCTTAAAAGGGCCCTGCAGGTTCCAAAATATGCATGGGCAAAAGCCTGCTCTGTCACCATAAAGAAAAAAATTACTTAAAATTCACTACAAAGCCAAAAAATACTTTCCATGGTATTCAAAGGAAGCATTAGTATAATTCCATAATTATGTGAATTTCCCTCTTTCAAGAGAACTCAGCTCATTTTGGTCATAGCAAAGCTCCTACTTTTATTTACTAGAACTGTTTTAAAAAAAACTTGTCTGGGCAAATCAAGACCTTTGCCTACAGAAGAAACTAAGCTTATTTCTACATGTTGGTCTAAGTGTATAATCCGACATTTAGCTCCAGCTCAGACTTCTAACCCAAACTGTTAGAACAGTCAGTATGGCACAGCTGTATTTGTAGTTTCAAACATTTTACCTTTGGTTTTCCCGGCACCTTCTACAACAATAAGATAATAAATTAAGAATGATAGTACCTGAATTTACATTCAGTGGTTTTAACTGTTTCACAGATAGACACTTTTCCTTGACAAATCCACCCCCCAGAGCAGGCGATGAGGATTACATTTCTCTCCTCCAGCACACAATAATCAGTATGACAGGTATTGAAGAGACCTGCAACTTCCAGTTTCTGAATTATGACAAAGTATCACTAGATGGCAGCAGAAACCCATTCTTGCCTTCCAGATCCTCAAGGCTTGATGGAAACATTAGAGCTTCACTGCCAGGACAACCACAGAACCTCACCAACTAGGTCAACATTGCAGATATTTGTTCTGTTTGAGCCCAATATTTACCTTCTAAAGACAAACAGTTTTTCCATTAAGCAGAATTTAAAATTTAAAAATCTATCTATAAAATACAGTTCATACAGTCTGAAACAGACCAACATCAGAGGTTTGCAGTTGTTTCTGTTTTTTTAAGGGAGGCAGAGTTCTTTTCTACAGACCCACACTAAAGATATATATATATATATATACAGAGAGAGAGAGAGAGAGAGAGAGATCTAATATATATCTATATATCTATAGGTAATGACAAGGTAGCAAGAGAAGTAACATATCAAACTGAGGCTAAAAAGAGACCAAATTTTCTTTAAAATCAACTGGGTTTTGGTCCCAGATATAACACATACAATATAACATTTTAAAATTAACTCATCCCATATTTCTTTAAACGTGTATCACTGATTTACACAGTGATGAACTACTACATTTGTCACTGCTACACCACCAGGCTCCACTGATCCAAAGCTTTACTGAAAGAGAAGCCTGAACCATAATTTATATAAAACAGAGGCTGCAAAAAACATAATGTACACAAGAATAAGCATTAGATTTAAAGCCCATTGATCAGATAATATTCCAGGATCTAGTTCTCAGGAGAAAACAGACAACTGAAATCAAGCAAAACTCTTAACTTTCTATCTACTTCTTTCCAGAACCACAAGATGAGAGACTGAGACTTGCATAGAACTGAGAATAAAAACTGCACCTTGCAAAACTTCCATAATATCCACAGTGTTCCAGACCTGCTGAGGCAGTTTTAACATTAGCTAATATGCTCTTTCACTGGGACTTTTGTTCACTCTTCCCCCTACAATTTCACAAGGAGCACACTGCTAATGAACATGTGTTTTAAGGATAGACATGAGTCTGGAGAGTTCACAGGTCGCCTGGTAAGCTCCAAGTACCTCCAGTGATCTTTAAACATCTAGTCCAGAGTCAAGCTAATGTATGAATCTAATTTATTACATTGAATAGTATTACTTAAGTAACAGTCTGAAATTCCCATATAATTCTGTACCACATAGCAGAAACAGAAAGAAAAAAAATTAAATCAGTGGTACAGTTCCTTGTATTCACATAACATTATTTAATCAGCAAAGTCCCAGCAAATGTCACAGTTACAGCTTAATTCCTTTTCTAAACCTGTAAACCTAAACTGCCACTTTTTCTTTTCTTCTATTTAAAAACAGGGACTAGAGGTTTGATACTGTTTTTTGTGTTTCAATTTTTTAACTGAAAAACACAAATAGGCTAAGATTTACTCACTCTGGTTTTCTCTGTTAGTCTGAACCTCTATAGGAATAGACTGCAAAGCTGCCAGAATCCTCTGAGCAGTATCAGATAAAGGCACTTTAGAAATCTCACATCCTATGTACCGCTCCATTTTTAAGATTAAACCTAAACACAGAACACATAAATTATGAATTAATCAGGGCCATGAGTAATCCCTACTTACACTCTGTTGAAATTAAACACAAAATTTAGTCAACATGTTCAGCCATTCATTCTCAACAGAAAACTACATTTGCTCCCAGACATGCCTATCAGTACTGTATTGGAAATAAAAATGTAATAATTTATAAAAACTAACTTATTTGAAGTAGTGTTTTAATATACTGATTTAAAAAATCAGCAGTCTTAAGTACAGCTAACTTGTACTAAAGAAAAATAGATCTGACAAATATAGCAAGAGGTATGTATGTCTGAGATACTTTCCCCCTCCCAGCAGCTTTAAACTAGTCTGTATCTAGCACATGCATAGATTTACTGTTACTAATGCTTGGATTTTATCAGGAAAAACACAATTAACTTTCAAGTAATTGGCGAAATTAAGCCAACACAAGATTATAGAAACAAGCATTGCTATCACAATATACAGCCATTACTTACATGTTGTTTCAGAAAATACTTACCATAAAAGACCTCTACTTTCTTAAATTTTGTATAATTGATGCACTCAAATACTGTTATGTACTGGTTACTTTAAAATAGCTACTATAGCTTGACAATTTAAGAAACTGGTCAGCAACATCTATAGTCTCTACAAGCTACTGTCGTTCTAAATTTTATCCTTTTCTGAAAAGGAGGTGGTTTCCCAGCTGACCTGTCCATATTCCGTAATACCTACAAAATACTTGGAGAATCCCTAGATACACCACACACTGGAGAATCACAAGTAATGGTGGCCACAGATGACTTGTTGTTTTACAGTTAGACCAGTAGCATATGTAAAACTTGACACAAGCACAAGAGAGATATCCAACATTTTAAAATATACTTAAATTATCTAAGCTGTACAAGTCAATCACGCTACCAAAACCTGCTGTTTACCCAATTATTCCTATACAGACGAGTAACTAGAATCCTGTTACTCTGGTCTTCTCCCACTACATTCACTGCATGAGCAGACTGTCAAACTCAACCAGCAGCAAACAACAGTTCCTCTGCCTACATGGAAACCTTTTTCTTTGTTCAAGACCACAGGTACATTGCAACTTTCAATACTTACAAGCTCAAACATTTGCATCCAATTCAAAGAACATCTATCATGCTGCATTAGCACGGGCTATATCTATCTAGCTCTAATCAGTAAGCATGTGAAGGAAAGGGTAAGAGGTGGAATGGCTTCCCTGACATTCCAGGAGTCAGAAGCACAATCCTTCCCCACACACAACTCCTCCTAACTTCTACAATTAAGAGCAACACTTCTTTCCTACACAGGGTTAAAGTGCTCCCTTCACTTCTCAGGCTGGGAAGCAGCAGTCACAGCCTCAGGCAGATCAAAATGAGAACCCATCAGACTAAATATAAACAAAACACCATGCCTGAGAATAGGCCTAGAAAAACCACAGAGATTCACCATAAATATTAACCACACTGAACGGAATTTATAAAGTTTGGCATTTAATAATAAACACAAAGTATAGAGTTAAGCAGCATGAAATCCAGACATAAAGAAACCCACCCAACCAATAAGCTAAAAAAAAAGGTACACATTTCAAAATAAGTTATAATCACATAAAAGTTAAAAGTCTGCCATCAAAATAGTTTTAAGACTACTGTTACTGAATTCAAGCTAATATACTAACCTTCATCAATATGTACAATGCTTGAAAGCAAGCACAGTTGATCCCGCCAAAATATAAAAGACTGGAAGTTATCATACTATAAAAGCCTATTTAGTTCGACTGGTATATTAGGAAGCAATACAAAAATTTGATAAACAGGCTAACAATGCACATGAAAGCAGAAGTATGAAAGCATCAGCACTCAGAATTGAAATGCCTATCATTATAAATTATAAGGCAAACTCTGAAGCACAAAAGATAAATTTAAAATTCTTTTTCATTGACAAACCCAGTACAAGTATGGACTGGTTTCAATGGAGAAGATAGGCCATAAGTTAAATTAAGAGATGCTGGAATGGTCTTAAAGCAGATGGTCTTGGTAGTTAAAACAGATTCTGGTACATATTCCAACACATTTTTAACAAAACAAAGTCTTCTTAGAAGAACTGTAAGGGAAATAATCATGGAATATCTGCCTTGGAGAACTCTCCTCTTCACCATGAGGACATTATATTCATGTTCCAAAATCTGGAATGCCTCCTCCACATTTATTCTGCAGTTCAATCAAAAGTTCTTAGCATGCAAGAAAAAACTCAAGGGTATGACACGTTCCTTTTACTGCTATGCTGTGTGCAGCAGAAATGAACACACAGGCCAGCAGAAGAGCAGCCTGAACATACTTCTTTCAAATAACCAACAGTTACTTCATATCCAAGAGTTCTGACAAAACTGAGAGTGAACTCGGCAGGCAGAAGCCATAAAGCAGCACACATTCCCAGCTGGTAACAGTGGCAGTAAAGATTCACTGCAGTGACAGGTAAGTGTAAGCATTGACAAGCTAATGCTTATTATTCCAAATACTCCTAGACAGTTTACATTAACATTTTCCTTTCTTAAGAGTACATTGCTGTTTAGACATTAAGAACTCCACTGGTTGTGAAATTCTCATCTTCCAGACCACTGGCTTTAGCCTGAGCCTGCTGCTCAAGCTTCTCCACCATCTCTTTCAAGTGATCTTCATCATTGAAAAAATACACATACAAGTCTCTTTCCATCTGATGCAGCCTATTGGACTCTAAAAAGCTTCTCTTCGACTTCAGATCAGCAACCAGATCCATAAGGAGATGATTTAGTTTATCTATATCATCTTCCAGTTGGTGAAACTGCTCAGTAAGTTCCTAAAAAAAATACAAGACAAAAAATTACTACTTTTCTACTGTTAATACACTAGCTGAACTAGAAATATAAAAGGTTTTTTGCTTTGGGAAGGCACTTTTTTGTAATCAAAAAGTAATCACAACGAAACAGAAACAAAGATAAGGAATTCCATTCAATTTATGTAATTTTTAAGCTCCATATAACAGAACTTGCATCACGTTATGCAAATGTAATTTCATTTACTTGTTGACCATAAGAATGTGACCCTGACCGAGAGAGATGAGTGACATTTTCTATCAATTACAAGTCTTCATTACTCGTCAAATCTTAAAAGGGAAAAAACAGACAAAAAAAAGGCCACAACAAGAAAGTCAAATCACTTTTACAATTAAATCATTAATTACCAGCTACAACTTTCCCAACTGGCATTCTTATGATGGTTCAGCATAAGCAGACTAATCATCTATTTGCACATTATTCCCTTATTAAGGAATTACTTTTCTTGAGAAACAGTAGCAGTAGAACGAGATGCCATATTTTAAGAAGAAACTTAAATCAATAGGAAGGTATTTCATTTAATAATGTGCAATCCCTAAATACGTACTGTTCCAATTACAGAGTCTCATTTTTTAATAAAATCTGTTCTATATGTTGCAAATTCACTTGACAGATGAATGTTAAATATATTTTTATGTAATTAACGAAGGAAGCACTATGTAACAGAAGATTTCCCTTGATGCATTTCTGAGGTATCTACAATAATTTAAAAAACGTAACATAAGTGCATTTAACAAACCCTGCTCCCATTTAAAAGATGTTCTAAACACAACACCTGAGAGCTGTGTAGCAGGATTGTCCTACCACAACGGTCTTTGAAAACTCTGGCATTTTTATTTTATCCAAATGATCCCGTGGACAGTACTATTGAGGTTTTAGGGGTAACAGGGGAGAAAGCCCATATGAAATGAAAAGCAACTTAAATGAGTTTTCCAGTGACACCCTATCCAGACAAGATTTCCCACACCACAAGCTTACAGGGATAGAGGACTGCACATGCCTTTGAAAGAAATTCAGTTAGATGCAATGGTTTGCTCAGAAACAAAAAAATTATAACCTGCCAGCATTTACAAAAATCCAACACTTGCCAAGAACAATGTAAATCCAGCATCCATCGTCATTATGTCAATAGATTCGTTGCTGCTAAGTGAGGACAGTTTGTGTGTCTAGAGCTTTCACACTATACTCTTACCAGTAAAAGAACATGACACATAATGTAGTAATTTTTTAAAAATCAATAAGGGCTTACCGGACTCCGGAGTCGTATCTGATTTGCTCCACAATAAAGAGCACCATGAAGGGCATCCACATCCCTTTCTAGGTTGGACAAAAGGAGAGACTGCTCTTGAGCAGATGCTGCCAGCTGATCCTGTACTGTAGCACAGTCCTGCTTTAACTTCTGAGCCATCTGCTCCAGGCTTTTGTATGTTTTAAACAATTGCTGTTTTTTATTTCCTCCTTCCAGGAGCTGATAGAGCCTGTAACAAGTGAAGTTAGACATACAAGCACTTTTAAGTTTCCTAAGCACTCTATCATCATTAGTTAAGAGAAGACGCCCACGTTGAGAAGTCAGAGGATGAGCAAGGTAAGTACAGCTGAGGGCACTTTTACTACACTGCTACATCTCCCACTGATTTCAGGATTCCACCTATATGTAGTAGTGATTAATAGGAATCCAAAATATTTCAATATCAAATCAGCAGCAATGAAATACTAAAGCAACAATTAGTAAGTACATCATGAATGCAAATAGAAGTTAACAGTGTGCTTTTGCCAACTATTTCCTGACACTTCAAGGACTGCAAAATAAGACAGATTTTTTTTAAGCACTGAAAGAAAGCAGACTTCAATGGCCAATGAGAAATAAGAACCAGCTTTGTAACAGTTTCAAGCTTACTGAAGTATTTCCTGTTTTTTATCTATGAAGAGATTGCTAAGAAATTCTCCAATTAGTTACAAGTCATGCAAAAAGACAGCATTACACACCATAGCAAACTGCACCCTTACACTGCACAGGAAGAGGGCAATACAATTACAGACAACTTTGTCCAAATGTTACTACCACCTCTGCGTAACAAAATCTTCAGGAGTGGATCCCTAATACAAAATCAGACTGGCTTTATAGAGAGCAGGAGCTATATTTCAGAAGTAACTGAATGTCTTTCAAGTGTCTTCTGTTTACAAACCCTAAAAGATTTTAAATTCTTTCAACTTCCCTTCCCTTTTTCTAAAAAAAAAAAAAAAAAAAAAGAAAAAGCAGCCAGAAACATTCAGTGATTTGGAGACTTTATAAAAAACCTGAACAAAAATTAACAAGTTGACAAAAACACACAATAGGAGTAAAATTAATGCTGCCTAATTCTTCCAGTTATTCACTGTTCCAAACCATACTAAGCTATCACCTATCAATTATTTAAAAAAAACAAACACTTAAAGCACCATTCTAAAGAAGGAGGAAAAGCCTGGCAGTAACATACCTATAATTATACAATATACATCATCAAACGCCTTGGTCTTGATGGAAGAGCAGCATAGCACACTTCCTTAACTCCATCACCTGAACTACAAGGAGACTTAATCACTCAGATGGTGAAAAAACAGACTCCTACATGGGTGCCAGGACACTCTAACCAGATTGCAAACCAAGCAGTAAAAATGAGCTAAGCACATTTCACAGCCCAAAGGAGTCGTTCCTCTCTCCTACCACAAGGGGGTTTTTTGCCGGCTCAGCGGATGAGGCCACGCACACAACCTGGGCAATCACTGTTATTAACATCTGTACCTCTAGAGAAACTTTCAGGAGGTGCTAGATGAGACAGGCTTGGGTTTAAACATTCTTCATGTTATGGATATTAATTAGGAATGCTTCAGCAAGATTAAAAAGACTGATAATTGGACAGTTTTTCCTCAGGCAAACCTGAAAAGAATTTCAAAGGACAGGGACAAAACAAGTTTCACATCTTGAAGGCTTCAGTTCTTGAAAATTCAAAATTCTAATTAGCTACAGCAAGTAACTAAGAACGTAGCAGCAGGCAAAGCTTAGCTTGCCTGAGTCTTCATCTCCCCAATATTATTTCAAAGCAAGTCTAAGTTCAATGGTGACTCTAATGCTTACCTGCAAGAGGAACTATCCTCTGAACTAATAGCGTTCCTTGGCTTTGCCTGTTGAGTTCGTTCTGCGATCACCTGTAGTCTTTTCTGCAACTCATCAGTGCTCTGTTTCAGAGATTCTACCAAATTCTCAAGCTGACTGCTGATCTCCTGATGTTTCTTCATCTCCATTTCACAGGCCAGCTGTATAAGTTCAAATGATGTTTTCTGTCTTATCAAATGCCTGCCTATTTTATCTTGAATTGCAGCATAACAGTTCTGCCGAGCAATTTGGTGATTTAAGTACTCTTTCACCACTGGTGCAGTCAAAAGCTGTGCATTCTTCTTAAGAAGAGGAAGCAGCTCTTCATTATTTACCTGAGCTATATCTTGTTTAATTGCCGAAATTTCAGCACTTAAACTAGATATTTTAGCATCAATGTTTTCCTGCTGTCCAATATCCTGCATAAAAAAAAAAACTTGTGAATTTCTTCATGGTTCTCTACAAACCACTCCCCAAACATTTCTTCAGTTCATATAAATTCATGTATTTATGTTACATTTATACACAAAATTAAATGAAAACTCCACAAGAAGTTTCACAGAATTTTACAACATAATGCAAATACAGATGAACAAAGTAGATAATAAATATATTTCAGTAAAAACTAATTTTATTCTATCACAGGGTCAGGGAACAGTTTATTGTGTTAAAAATAAAAGAGCTGCATTTTACCCAGCAACTATATTTCAATCATGTCTAACTGAAATCTCACGTGCAAAAGTAATTTTTTATATTCAGTCGGATGATCAACACTGCTGGCAGAATCAATCTTTTTCAAATTACCCTTATCAATCAAGTCCTATATACTAGTCATCCATAAATGAAAACATACAAACTGACATGATGCCTCAAGTAATTCCACAACTGGCATAAGCAAATACCTTTCCTTTCATTTTGATTTCTTCACAAATCCCACTAGCCACATCTCACTGTCACTCACTTGTAGAGAGACTTCTGGGGCTTCAACTACCAGATTCATTTATTTGGTACAAATACCTGAGTTTCCAGAGTAAGTGAACTAAAACTTTTTAAGGTTATGCTACGTAATATAAACAGGAATACATTTATCATATTGGCTCCTTGATACCAAAAAATTGCAACCAAAGCTAAGATTCTGTTTATTCTACAAAGAGCCAGTTCTAATTTGAAAATTCTAAGTTAAACTAAACCAGAAAGGTACTATAAGTTCTAGGATTTTAAAGGTAGCAATGCTGGAAAGTAGAATTAAAGGTACTGTGCCACACTGAAGAATTTCTAACTATGGAAACTGGAGCTATTTCACAAGAGCAGTTTTGAGAGCAAGACTAAAACTTCATAAAAGTGCAATCTCACTACATAAAAATAATTGAAATAACAATAACTCAGCAATTCCTTTCACTAGCTCCAGTGGAACATGCCTGTCTGCTTAAAACTCCAGTACCTTCTATCACCTTTTGTGCCTTACCTTGTCCCAGGACTGCAGCAGGCTCTCCGCACACTTGATAGCTGAATTCATGCCCTCCTCCTCAGCTTGCCGCTGAATTAGCTCATTCTGGGCACAAATATACGCTGCCTGGAGCCTGGCTATCTCTTGCCTCTCTTCACAAACTTCATTAGCCTCATCTAAAGTGACTTCCTTGATCAAATCTTCAAGTTGAAAGCTGCCTTCATGTGACTTTTCAGCACATTCAGACATACCTTTATAAAAATGCTTTTTTATGTGTGACATAAGTGCTGCAGTGCTTTGGTCTTCCAGAGACAAATATTTGTCCAAAGAAAGCTGGGAAAAAAACCCTGGCTGTACATCCGACTCTTGCTCTGAATCTGAAGCAGTGAAGAAAGAGGCAAATTTCTTCACTGCAGCTATAAGAGACTGCAGTTCATTGTCAAGCTTATTATTTGCTGCAGTAAACGCTTCCAGTCCTTCTTTCCATTCCTTATGTGCTTCTTCCTCTCTGCTTTGGAATGTTTGCAACACGTGGCTGTTTGTAGCAACCAGCAGTTGAAGCTTATTATGCCGATGAATTTGAAGGTTTTTTAACTTCTGAAGAGTTTGAAGCTCATCCTCTAATTTCTTCACTTCTTCCTCTTCTTCCCTGTCCTCCTCTTGGCTAAGGTTCTTCGAACCTGTGGGCTCCAAGGTTTTAAGGACTTCATCCAGTGCATTTCCTTCCAAAACAGGTTTACCACGCTCAAGAAGATCATCAAAATCTTGCAGTTCTTCTTCAGATACCACATGCTGCTCATTTATGTTCCCACAAAACCATTCCAGAAATGACTTGTCTTCTGAAGACTCAAACATCCAGTCAAAATCTTCTCCATTAAGCTCATCAGCCTTCGGATATCCAATTTTTTTAAGAATTCCCACAAAATCCTTTCCACAGCTCATGATGAAAATATTTTTGTAAGCAGAAAATATCCAAATACATGAAAAAATCTGGGGTATTATCCCAGATTTAATTTTTTTGCCATTTAAAATGAACATTCAGTATTTTAATAAAAAGAGTCTGTATGGGAAAAAGGAAGTGTCAGATCACAAAAAAATCCCCTGAAACCTGTTACGGATTAAAGTGGCTATTCAAAGACTAGAAACCAATTTTAATTTCAGAGATATCTTAATATCATTTGTTAATCAAATCAGGACATATTTTTTTATGTATTATACCCCAGATCATTGCAAGCACGTATGTTTTTCTTTAATTCACATAAACTTATTACGAAAATGGAATAGCATCATTAACTTAAAAGCAACAGGTGTTAATATCAAGCAACTCATTGGCCTGCAAAAGTGATTTTACTTATACAATTTTTCTCACATTCACTTAGAAAAATACCCACAATTATTTTAAATCTTCTAAAATGAGCACTGTTTTCAGTTTGTTCTAAAAACAAAACTACAGTGATGTTACACTGCACTTCAAGATCTTGGCTACAAGGGGTTTTTTTACCTCAACAGCAAGCAGAATCTTGTCTTCTAAATCTTTGTTTCAAAGTTTCCTCTGAAAATGGAACAAGAAATACTTTAACATATAAATATCACAACGTAAAACTACAGGGTTTTTGATCAATTACAGAAAATTAAAATTAAGATCAGTGTAAAAATACTCTCGTGAAAAACAGTCACAACTTACAAGAGAAAGGAGTTTGCTGCTTTTCTGTTTCCTAGCAGACAAATAAGCAGCATTGGGATCCTAAAGTGCATGTAACAGACAGTAAAAGATATAGGATAAGTTATGAAAAGAGTCAGGAGGCCTTGATGGCAATACTCTGGTAATACTAGGGGATTTTTTTCAGTTTGACATTACTTAATACTTTATTTCTAAAACATACATTTCACCAGACAACCCCACTTTGCCAGCCAGCCTGGAGCGCTGAACAAGTAAAGGCATTGCTCTGAAGTTCCCTATGTGTCTGACTTAGCTCAGTTAGAGACTGCAGATGACACAGAATGTTACACGAGGTTCGTGTCACATGGCAGGGCTCCAACCGCCCTCTGCCCTCCGTGTTTAAAAGGGCTGCCCTCAAAATACATAAATATGGGTGCCAAGAGGATGCTGCCACACTCATTTCAGTGATGCCCAGTGACAGGACAAGGAGTAATGGCCATAAACTAAAACACAGTAAGTTTGACTTCAGTATGATGAAGAACTTTACGTTGAGGGTGTCAGGGCACTGGAACAGCCTGCCGAGGGAGGTCGAGAGATCTCCCTCTGTGGACACATTCCAAAACAACGTGGACGCGTTCCTGGGTAACCTGCTCCAGGTGACCCTGCAGGGGGGTGTGGACTGGATGCTCTCCAAAGGTCCCTTCCAACCTTACTGATTCTGTGATTCTATGAAATAACAGGCTCCCACACAGCCCTGTGCGCGGGCATGCCCGGCCACCAACGGCACTGCCACCAAACACCACAAACAGCAACTGCGGAGCCCTGAGGGAGCACCTCCAACGCCCGTCCCCACGCAGGGCCGCAAAAGCGGCGCCCTCAAGGGCCACGTCCCGCCCGCGGGGCAGCCGCTGCCTCCAGACACACAGGGATCCCGGCCGGGACGGGAGGTCGCAGGGGAGCGGGGACGCGGCGGCTGATCCAGTCCCGCCGGGAGCGAGTCCCGAGCCCGCAGCACCGCTCCATACTCACCCCAGCGCTCTGCTCTGCCGCAGCGGCGGCTCGAGGGGGAGGGGAGCGAGGCGGGAAATGGCGGGAAGCCGGAGCACAGCTCAGGAAGGGCGACTTAGGGAGGGTGAGGGGAAGCGGCGGGGAGGCCGAGGGAGGGGTGCGGAAGGCTCAGGGAAGGCTGAGGGGAGATTCGGGGCAGGCTCGGGAAGCGCCCACAACTCGAACCGCCCNCCGCCCCACCCCCGGAGGCCCCCGCGCACGCGCGCCGCGTTCCGCCTCGCGCCCGGGCCGCTGACCCGTGACGTCATGTGGGCGGGGCTCCCCGCGGCCGGGCCGCGCTTCCCCTCAGGGCGGTCGCCTGGGGCCCGGTGGGTTTGTCCTGCCCCCTCGGCCCCCCTCAGGCCCGTCCCCTCAGCTCTCCCTTTCCCCTGCCCAGCACACGGGAGAGGGAGGACGGGGCAGACCTGAATGCAACTGATGTCGCCCAGCTTTCACCGCTATGCCCACCAGCTTTCCTGAAGCCCAGACCAGGCTAACTGGGGTCACTTACGCCATCCGCACCCAATGCTGCTGTGTTGCTGGTTTTCAGCTCTGCTTAATCCTTTCATAAGATTTGTGTCCATGGATTTGCTGGGTGCCTTCTTGACCATGCTGACATCTCCAAAAACTACACAAGGCAACGTCCCAGACCATCACTATGTTTTTTAGCTCTCTCTAAAACCCATCAAAAGATTCCTGATGCTAGTATGTCAGGATTTGGTCAATGCCACCTCTGCGTATACCTTACCCGTGGTATTCATGGCAATTTACAAACCATCAGTACATTTTCCTTCAGCTTTGTCCTCTCCAGTTTGGAAGGTTCCAAAACTTGGCCTCTGTAGAGCCAGGGCTCCATTCCCCGCATTGTTGCCAATGTTTCTCTGAACCTTTTACAGCATCGCTGTGCCTTGCTCAGGGTGCAGAGATGAGAGTGCAGAGTCCTCAAGGCATGGGTGTACCGAGGTTTTCTATGGAATCCTCACTTCCAGTGCCTGTCCTTATGATGCTCCCTGTTTTCTTGGCTTTTTGGCTGCTGCTGCCCATGAAGTCACCAGAAAGCTCTCGACACAGATTGCAGGACCTCTGCATTGCAAAGGCTGGTTCTCAGACGAGCATCATGTAAACTTGTCACTCACACTTTGAGCATCCTTTATCAGCCACTCCTGAAGTTCAGCCATCTTCACTTCCTGTTTGCATTTCACGTGCCACGTTTTTCTGGGCTTCCCCATGTGCCTTGCAATAGCCTCCTTAAGTTTCTCATTGAGTCATGCAAGGTGGGGGGAGGTTTGTGCCACATTTTCTGTTTATGTCAGACATTTTACCTTGTCTTCTAGAACTGTATTTTTAAGCCTTCGGGGTGTTTGCAGCCTTCTTGATTTCAAACTGCTTATTTAGGGGGGGTTTTTTGAGCATTTTTCCCCATTTTTGCATAGGTCATTTTCTTAAAATTGAGCATCTGTTTGCTTTATTTTTCTTGCATTCATCTTGGTGCTAAGTTTAATTATATTGTGGTTGCTACTATTGAGCAGCTCACCCACTCTTGAATTAGATCCTCTGCACTGCTGAAGACTAAACTGAGAATGGCATTTCTTTTTGTTGTGGTTCACAGGGCCAGTTATTCTGGAAAGAAATAATTTATTGTATCCAGAAATGTTATCTCTACATTTCACCCTGATGAGGCATTGACCCAGCCCCTATGTGGGTGTTTGAGCCCTCCTACTACTTGCCCTAAATGTGCAGCTTCTCTAATTTCACTTAATGCAATTGTTGAAATGAATCAACACAGGGAAATGAGGAACCTTGCTGCTCAGCACAGCTAAGACAAGCTCACATTAGGTTTTCTTGATCAAAATCAGCACCTATATCACTTGCAAAGTGCAGAATGTTGATTTCTGGTATAATGTGGTCTGTGCAAGACATTTTTAGACTAAACCCTGACCTGGCAGTGAGTTGTCATGGGTAAAAAGAGCTGTAGAGTTGAATTCCTCTCCATCAAATTACAGCCTGATATGCAGCTGCAATTTAGGCTGGCTCAAGTTTTCAAATCATCTTGCAGATAGAGTGCATTGTGTCTGTCCAGCAGGGAAGGAACAAAAGCATTCACCAGCTTATTTCATAAGACTCTGATGTTTCAGTTCAGTCAGTTACTTGCTCTAAAATCAACTTCTCCTACAGCAGTATTTTGCAGACTTGTGCTTCACAGTACTGTGGTTTGGGGTTTGGGGTTTTTTCCATAAATATCAGTGTTACTCATGTAAAAAATGCCTGAGTAAGAGCAAATTCTAAACACCTAGAAAAACTCCTAAAATTCTGCTGTCCAAATTCAGCTCTGCCAACGAAGTCCACATCCTAGATGAAAGAAAATACATCTGATAAAAGTTTGACTGTCTTTTGTCTGTCAATTTGTCTGCCTGGATTGCTGCAACGAATGCCTTCAGATCCCTGTGTGACTGGTTCTTTTCCCTCTTTCCAGACTCGCATAGCTACAATGTCCCACCTCCTTCGTGGCCTTTGCCAAAACCTGTGTCCCTATCTGTTTACCTGGGCAAGCAGCATTACATGCTCATTCTGTAGCAGGTTTGGAGCTATGTCTGTGCTGGCCAGTGGCCACCTCTTGAAAACAGGGAAGAGCTCATTTTGGCCATGTTCAATGCAGGAAATAAGTTTATTTTTCTTTCTACAAAGACATGGAATTTCCATGAAAGTTTTCATCATCAATTATTAATTGCAGCCTCCATTCTATCTCTGCATTGTCAAATTTGGTGAAAATTTGCCAGAAGGTTCAGAAGTTATCAAGGAAAGGAGGAGGGGAACAGATGGACGAAAGAGGAGTTGACAGACAGCATGATCTCATAATCCCCGCTGGCATAGGAATTCAGGCTAGAATTGAAATATTTTAGGTCCGAACACTGTGCACTTAAAATTCTCATTTTGGAAGAACAAGCCTCTAAAGGGAAACAAATTTTCATCTGTTAGACCATCGATCAGCTCTTAGGGCAGAGATTAAACAACAGCCCTCTACAAACATATTGTCGAAATTTCTGACAGCTCCTTTCCCCACCCAACCTCAGACCCATGTTCTTCGGCGTTTGCTTTTGCAGCTCCTTTTGGGTCAAGATTGTTTTCTTCTGATTCATTTTTTTCTTTGTTGTGTTCAGTCAAAACATAATTAAGGCTTACCTTACCCTTTTTTTCCATTCTAGGAGCAGTTGTTTTGCATCTGTTTCCTAGAACTGGAGAGGCTGCTTACATAGCATATTGCCTTTACAAGCCATTTTATGGTGAATTCCAGCAGATTAAGGCATAAACATTTCTGGAAGGATGTCTGCAAGCTCTGCAGTATTCCATCCATACCATGTTGTGTTTGTTCCACTGCAAAATATGATGTCATTGTGCCTGATGCCTCAGAGAGGAGCTCTTGGTTACCCATCGTCCGAGGCTGGAGCAAACAGCCAAGGAGTGCAGTGCCACCACACAGACATCGCAGATGCCCAGTCTAAACCCTCCCACTGGGATACATCTGTCAGATGAAAAACTCTTTTAAGTCATTTGCTTGTTACTGCTTTAGGGTTTTGTTGTGGTTTTAGTTCGGTTTTGGGGGGAAAAAATCAACACAAAGGAGGCAAGGAAATAGGCTTTTAGCTGGTGAACTGTAACTGTAATAGAAACTTTTTGATTTTGCATCATACTGCACATCTGCTGACAGCAGCCGGATGGCAAAGGCCCCTGCTGCAGACTGTTGAAGCAACAATCACTCTTTGGAGACATCCTGTCCTGAAAGGTAATTCATTGCTTTCAGCAAATTTATATTCTAGATTAAGCACAGCTTTTGAAATGCCATGTGAACTTTTCATTATAACAAAGTCAGAAGACAGGAATTTGGCACCAGCTTGTTTTCTCTCCCAAGTGCATGTATCTTCTCTCCAGAGGAACGGTAGATTTCATTCTGAGACCTTGTATTCCCAGAAAAGCAGGTCAGAGTGATTAGTTTCCTTCAGCTTTGTTGGATTCAGTACCATAAATATACAAGAAGCTCCTGCACATTTGGGCTAACACTCCTAAATGTATTTAAACATATAATGCACAAGGGGATTTTTTCCCCCCAGAAAATTGTTTACTCTCCTGACCCTGTTTTGAATGAAAACCCCAAGCAAGGCTGATCAGCTCGGCTGTCTCCAAAATGGGTTTTGTTGGTAAGAAACTGAGCTTGTGTGTGGGAGCATGCGCTGGGACTCAGCAGGGACCGTGCAGGACCAGAGCGCTCCCTCCCGCTCTGTCTGTCCCATCAGCCTCCCGGCACCTCGTGCGCAGTGGGGCAGGGGCGGCACAGGAGGACAAGAACAAGCGTTTGGGGGCTTTCCCAGCGCTGTGTCCTCCTCGGCCTGGGAAGTGTAAAATCCTAGCGGGCTCAAGGAAAGCAGCAGCAATGCCAGCCCTCCGCTCCTCCTCTGGCCACTGCACCAGAATAATCCCTTTCTTGCCATGCCACCGTCATTAAAAACACTGGGTAATTCACAGTTTCTAGAATAATAATACCTCATAACTTTGCCATTAAAACCACTTTAAAGTACCTCTTTTAGAGGAAGCTGATGGTTATATCATTATGAATTTAATTATAATTTAAGTCTCTTTTCTATTTAAATGGGTTTTGACAAAACATTTTCATCCTGATAGGCAAGACAAGCTTCTGGATGTTTCGTATTAAATTTGAAACATCCATCATTAGCAAAATGAGGAAACTTATTTTTTTTATAAACAAATGGTATGGCATGACAAATGTCAAAAACTAAGCTGTCCAGATCATAAACTGTACAGGATTTACAAAAATAGTGCCACCACATTTGTAATAATTTTTTTACCCAATGCAATTCTTGTGCTGAGAAAACTGGTGCTTTCACAAAGCACAGCACTGCTAAAATCTTATTATAGCTATTTTTTTTCTGTTGGAGATTAGTTTATACTAAGTTAGTTACTAAGTGCTAGATTGTATTTTATGTTTATTTTGTGATGTTAATTTCAAAGAAAACTGACAGAAAAATTAGTTGACTATGCTCTGTGCATGAGTATTTTACTGATTCAGCAGCTCAGCTTATTCAAATCAAACATAAACATATCAACAAGCTACTGGCCATGATTTCAACATAAAACTACTATTTCTGTATTTTTAAGATATCACTGTATTTAAGACCAACATGTGTGACAAACTGAAACACAAACCAGTGGATGTCACGCACTGCAGCTGAGAGTAAACAATGTAATTCACAGAAGGATTTCAGCTCCGTCCCTCCTCTCATCTCTCATCAACTAAAATGCTCATTTTTGTCTGGCTGCACATCACTTGTGATGTGACTTTCATATTTGAAAAAATAAACATGCAGAACTTGTAGGCTGCCTTTTAATGCTTTTCTCCCTGTCTTGTACAGAGCTGACATGATTTCAAGTATAATTACTTAGAACAGACACTAATGCATTTCAATTTGCACTTTGCGAGCAGGTTAGTTTGTCTTCAGAAATGTAATAGTGGAAATTTATACAGCACCTATCGTTAGAGTTAATGTTAATGACTGTTGGGGTTTCATTGGGCCAGTGTGTGTAAAAGAACTCTAAGTAGCACCCCAATCTTCATACCATGCTATTCATCTGAATTGCTAAAACTCAGTGAGCTCCTTATGAAATAGTTTGCATGAAATAAGCTGACATGTAAAGATTTGCAATATGTAAAGAACTGCGGAGAGAAGAAACACTATGCACAAAAAACAAGTGATGGAAGTTTAAAAAAACCTGAGTAACACAACAAAAAGGTATAAAAATTTGTATTTATAGTATGACGAGATAATGATACAACACAATACTCCGTGTGCTACAGAACGTAGCAAGCGCCATGTACGTGCGTACAAATGAATCTGTATAATACAGTAAAATGCATCTCACAGACTATGAACCATTCCTTTGGCTCTGGGATCCAGCGGCTCTGGCACAGAACCCACTTGCTAACACCTTTAGGTAACAATTTCACCAGTAAGCAGCAGAAGGCTCTCAGTCAGTGCTTCACCTGCACCAAAATTTCATCACTTAAATGTCCATACTGCACAGACCCTTCCAATGCCATAAATCCTGCGTAACCACAGTTTATGCCTCTCATGCAAAATGAAAGACAGGAATGCTGAACTTGGGGCACCTTCACTCTGCTTTGCCAACAGGCAAGCCTCTGGCTGGCCATGCCTCCCCAGGAGTCCTTTCCTGGGTTTATTTACAAGACTTCAGGCAAAGAGAACAGCCAAGGTGACCAAATGGTCTTTTCTGTTTCATATATCCCCTGCATTTTAATTCTGGGTAGCTACTAGTGGAACACACTTGGATGTTTTCTTTACAGCTGCCAATTAACAACAGTGCATTTAGACAGTCACTTAAGCAAATTGGCTCATTTCATTGCTGGCAAAATTAATTTCTGATGTGTTTGCCCCATTAGTATTTGTAGGGAGTACAGCTCTTCCTTAAAGGGTTCCTGAAGGGTTTCAATTATTCTTCCATCAATTTTGGAAAGTGTAAGTTAATGGATTAAATAGCAGCACTGTTACTGGCTCATACCACACACAACCGATGGCCTCTACTATTTAAAAACAGATTTAACAGATTTATGAAAGAGTAATTTGTTTTGCAGACATTTCTTTATCAGCAGCATCATAAAATAAAATGTTTAAAATTAATATTACTTAATTAAAAGCTGTGATGATGTGGTTCTTTTCAAAAATGTGTTTCTTTCCACATGGCTGATCCGCAAGGATGAAAAATTTCACCACTAATTACCAGTCTGCCAAAAAGTTGGTAAAATGGTGAAATAATCACTCGTCCAGGAGCAGAGACTGCTGTAAGTACCTCCAGCAAAAGCAGAAGTACCCACCCAGAGCAGGTCTGCAGGCAGAGCCCACACTCATGCAACTTCACATCTTTCTGTTTCCCAGTTCTCCTCTTTTGGCATTTAAGTTCATTCACTGAAATGGGTTATGCAAAGTTACAGTCAGACACTCAAAATACTGGTATTTATTACTGTAATTTATTTGTAGGTCAGTAGAAGCAACTTTTTTCTATTTCTATTATTATGTCGTTAGGCTGCATGTGGTATAGCCGAACCCATACTCATCCATGTCAAAAATGTAACACCACTTGAGGTCAGTCTTAATCCTGTAAGTTAGATCAAGTTAGATGTGTTAGATTTTAAGTCCTTTTTCTTCAATTCCAAATCTTAACACTAGTAAATTAGGATTGAAACCCATCTCTGAATACCACATGTAAAACTGTCCTTCTCATGGCTTTTTGGGAAGCTTTTAATTTCTGTTTTAACCTGCTAAAACTCACTCTGAACCAAGTTTGTTCTTTGCAGAAGACAATACAGGATCCAGTCTCTGGTTAGTAATGTGTTGCAGAGCTTCTACTGCCAAACCTGCTCTTTTCAGAAGGTAAATAAATCAGCTGCAATGGGCCTGGCAGGGTACAAGATGGGCAGAGAGAGGATGGGTGTGAAGGAGGATTCATCCTCTGAATTGCAGTGGAGAATGTGCAGAAAACACTAACAATTTTAGGCTGGTTTTTTTGTGCCTCCCTCCAGTGATGACAGAGTGCAGTCACGGAGCTGGAGGAAGCACTAATCCAGGAGCAATGAAGAGGCGTGTATCCTCCGACACCTGCGTGCTGCAAGGGAAAGCCCTTCCTTTCTTCTCCCCCAGGAACAGGCCAAACCTCTACATCTCCATAAAAAGAACTTTGCGATGACTTCATCCCTCCAGAGCCTCCTCCACAGAGAAAAAGACCTAGCAGCCCCGTAATCTTGTCCCTACTGCTTCTTTTCCGATATGGCAACTGCAGAGGAAATGGATGAACTGAGCAGTAGCACCTCCTTGCCTGCTAAAAGCAAGGTCATGACAACACGGCAGAGCTGCCAAGGTGGTGGCAGGATCTAATCCTGCAGCAAACAGTTTGCCTTCTGCAGTCCCACTGTGGGCACAGGTACACTTGTGCACACACACGGAGCACACGCACAAGTGTCCAGCTGAGAAAAATAAATGAAAATAACACAGTTTGCATCCCAAGGTGCTGTGGCCACAGGCAGTGCTGCACTGGCTGCTCAGCAGCAGAACCGCAGCCCTGAAGGAATGTCAGAGCCCTGACTGTCCCCACGGGACTGCAGCTCTGCGAGGAGGACAGACCAGTCCCCAAACCTGACCCTAGGAACTGCTGTGCCATTGCCTCTAACGGGGCTGCTGCTGTCCAGGGGCTGTGCCTGAAAATTCCACCTTAAATTGGGCTGTGCTTGAGGGAGAATGACACAGGCAGTATGGTGTCATTTTTCTTTACCAGCATAATAGCTCCCAGCTGTAATAACTGAAAAAGTAAAAACAAATAAACCCTTTTTATTTCCACTCAAGATTATTCGAGTAATTTTTATTGAAAATATAAGATCTACAAAGCCATGGATACCCAGCGTGGAAGAACTCATTAAGTTAGCACATTCATCTTTAAAAGGAAAATTTCAGGTTGACCTAAGGTACAATAATGTTCAATTTAAAGTCTCGTTTTTCCTTCTGTAAGTTTCAAATCTCTTTTCATTAGGAGGTTCTGTGCAAGAGCTGCTTGTCATGAAAGGAAACACTTTACAATCCATGAATGTGTTCATTATATAATAAATGAACAGCAACAATATACTAGCCTCTTTTTTTTTTTCCTGTTAACAGTCGTGTGTTAAAGTAAACTCTTTTTTTTTTTTTTCCATGATTTGGAAATTAGTTACATATGCACCAAAGGAGCTAGTAATTTCTGCTGCTTGTCAGCTACACACAATGAGTATATTGCTGTGTGCTTTCCCCAACAATGAGGATTTTAGTAATATGCAAGGTGTATAGAACGTAATACCAAAACCTGCATCACAGAAAAGGTTAATTGTTTTCTTATTCAGCTGCCAGAGTTGATAACCTTGGGCCCCTCCCCAGAGCCAAAGTAGGGGTGGCCATCCACTAGGTTATGTAAATTAAATGTATACGTTTCCTTGTTGGCAAGTTCCAAGCAGTAAGCGAGAGTGCAAACAAGGATCTGTAAGCTGCCACAAAATGTATTCATATTTCTACTCTGTGTTGTAAGAGCCAAAGGGAGGACACGTATGTCAGATGTTGAAAGAACAACTGAACCTTTGCTTTTGATCATTATGGTCAGTCTGTTATGAGGTCTTGTATCTGAATGCTAAAAATGGCACCACACTTGGACATCCCATAGCCTTACACAGTACGTTTGTGTTTCCCAAGCCACTGAGCGCTGGTCTCACAGAGACCCTGACTTTATAAGCTAACAAAAAATAGATTCGGGTGCTGAAGAATCCAAGGTAGGGCTCATACAAAGACAATTAACCCTCGCACCAAAACCTAATTCCATGATTTTACTTAAAGCCACACTGAATCAGTTGTGAGAGAGTGAAGATATAAATACACCTCTCTGCTTCATCCGTAAGAAGGTGGACAACTGACCATTTGAACAGAGGGTCTTGAAACAAAGCTTAGTTGTCCTTTAAACAATGAAAAGGAGAGGCATACATAAATGGTCACCAAGGCACAATATGACAAAGGTGAAGAGTCCCTGAGACTCTGGTCTGGGTCTGTACCATTCCCCTCCCTATACAAGTAAATGAGAACATTTAGGAAAATATAATACAAAATCTCTTACAGGAAATATAGACTACACTTGCTAAAATCACTTCCCTAAAAGTGTTTATAGCTTTTTTCTTTTTTTCTTTTTCGTTTTTTTCTTTTTTTTTTCTTCTTTTTAAAATTTTTTTTTAAAAGACCTTCTTTAAACAGATAATGCAAAGACTGGTCCATTTTTTCCTTACCCGGCAAGCCAAGCTCTAATGACTTCACTAAGCAGAAGTTGTATTAAAATACATCTTCATAGTATTGCTACAATTTGGGTAAATATGTTCTGAACAGCTTGATGAGTACTAAATAAACTTTGCTGTTTTACAGCATACATTTTAATTTTTTTGCACTTTTTTAAGAATAGAAAATGCAATTATAGTGTGCAAAAGAAAAAAAATTATCTTCTAGCTGAATACTGTAATTTTAAGCCATGCCTTCCATAAAAATGTATTGACATGTGTAAATAGAAGAAAAGAAAAAAAAATACAAGCAGACAGAGATTTCATTTCCTTGCAAGGAAAGATTAACTATCACAAACTGGATCACTTGAGTTCTGTATTCTTCAGAGAAATAAATGAAAACAACAACCCATAAAACCACTGAAATGCTTCAAATGTCATCCATTCCACGGTAACAGGTTAAAACTGCCATGTTGCTTTCTACTGCTCCCGTTAACATGAATAGAATGATTTGCTGCTGGTTGGATATTGAATACAAAAAGCAAAAGAAAGTTGAGATCATCCCACATGAAGTCATTATTAGAGCTGGCTTTTCCCCCGTTTTGAAGTACAGTAGTGACTTGTAAATATGACCTTTTCTAAAGATCATCTGAGATTCGAAGATTTATCTGCCTGCTTCACCCAAAAAACAACTGCTGAAAGAATTTACTCTATGGAGCCCACTATACAGCATTCAAAATGTTTTGGGTTTGGGTTTTTTTTCATGAAAAAGTACCACAAAAAGTAGTTTTAGGTTTTTGTATCTCTGAATCACTAACACATTGTAGATTCCTTTTATTCTTCCATGTTTGAAAATGGTTTCTGCAAAATCAAAATAAACTGTCAAACTCCCTTACGCCATGCTTCCAACAGTTTGAATTTAATACTTCTTGAATGGAATGACATAATTTATTTCCTTTAATTTGCAGGATGGCTACATCAAGCTAGCTTTAAGTCACAACTGTACCTAACCACAGTTCTCTGCAGCAAACCCATGATTTACAATATCTAATATTGTGGTTACAGTGCAGGGAACCGTGGGTAAGAAACCTCCATGTCAGAGTATTGTGGCTGGGGTTTCCCGGAAGAGTGGCAGTTGACACCTCTGGAATATTCATATATAAGTGCTTCAGTCAGATGGTCCTGAGTTGAGCAGGTAACTCAGGCACTATGAGAGCCTGGCATTCAGTCTGCGGGAATGTGTGTAACCTCCGTCACTCGAACCGCTCTGCAAACTGTAGTGGTCTTCAGCATCACTGGCACTTCCAATACTGTCCATTTCACCTGGAGTAAACTCCATTCCTTCAATGTCTACTTCTAAAGAAAACATAAGAAGGCACATTTTCAGGAAGTTGTAGCAACTAGTCATGGGCCACTGTCAATCAACGTCCAGGTGAAACGTGAATCATACTTCAGTTTCAGTAATAATAATAATAATAATAAAAAAAATTTTAAAATATATTAAAAAAACCTAAAAAAACCCTGGCACAGTAATTCTTGAGGAAATGATCATTTCATCCACCTGAGAATTAAAATCCCGTCTGTCCTCAGTCACATAAATATACTGCATGACATCAATACCAAATGCTTTCCCAGAACTGTTCCAACCTGCACATAGACACTGATTTAGAAAAAAGCTGGCCCTCAAAAGGCTGTCGTACTGCAGCACCGTCCACGGTAATTCCAACCATGCAAGTGTTGGCTGGCCATGGTGTGACCAGCTGTCCCCAGGTAACTGCACCGAGACCAACCACCCAACCCCCCTGGGCCCTGAAACAGCCAGCCTGGGTGAGTGCTCTGCACAGAAAAACTTCCAAATGGGAAAATAAGAAATGGCAACAGCCAGCTTGATGAGCACTGTCTTAAATGAGAACCAAGTGCAGAGAACCCTTGGTGATCATTGCACAGAAAATGTTTTAAAATTTCACAATAAATGATGTGGAATTAATTTATCCACACAAATGAATTAAGCCAAATAAGGGGGGGTTTTTTTCCATGAGAAAATATTATGCCAGCCTTACCAATAATTACACTAAAAATTCAAAACATTAAATGGTAATTGTTTAAAAAGCTGGCAAAAAACACATGCAAGATAAATAGCTTTAAAAATCCACACAATATTAATAGCTTAAAAACTGATTCAGAAAAAGACCATTTTTCAAAGAATGTGGAAAAAGATGTGGTAATTTTTAACTTTTCAAATCACGTTATGGAACAATTTTGTCTGGGTTTTGTGATTTTAGTTCTAAATTACATTTTCTTGTTTCCCTACTTCCCTTTTCCTTCTTGCTCCTGCCGGCCCCTTTGGGAAGCCCTGGCTCAATTACCTTGTTCAGAGTCAGTGGATATTGTTGATCCCATGCTGTCAGTGCGGATTCGCTCCATGCCCTGCACGGATAGCTGCTCCAATCTGCGCTTGAGGTAGCGGTGCTCCCGCTGTAATTGTTCTTTAATATTTAGAGCTTTTCGGTCCTGTTCTTCCAATTTCTTAAAGGGAGAGAAACACAGTAAGCTGATAGTTTGTACCCATGTCAAAGCGTAAATAACGTAAGGTCTTCTCGTAAACAGTAAATAAAAAGTAATTTAAATATTTTAATTAATTAATATAAAGTTAAAATTAAATTTAAAAGTTCAGTTTTTTAGTTAGCATTCTCTAGAGGTCAGTACAATTTTAGCAGGCTGAATTTGTTTCACGATAAGATATATGGTTACAGGGGAAAAAAAAAACAATAGTAATAAAAAAAAAAATCCCTCAGAGACTCTCTTGTCACTAACAGACGTTCCTTGGCTAAGACTGAATTATTGTTGCTTTGGTTGTGGGGAATATTTAAATCATTTTATCAGGCAAAACCAGCATCATCTTTGATAACTCGAGCACAGCTCAGGTTTCAGTGAGAACATAACACCTCTTTAGATGAGTCTCTTATTTCACTTATCACCATAAGGGAACCATCATGAGCCTCTGAATGTTCTCCCTCCTACCGCAGGCCATGGAAAATTTTAGCATTTAAAAAGCTTCATTAACAATAAGCAGCATTAATTATATATAGAAGGAGGAATTTACTAACAACTCTCTTTATTCTTGCATTTTTTTTCCTTGAATTTCTGCAGAGCAAGTACGATAATTCTGTGGTATCACCGACAAAGTTGGTGGTATTAATCCAAAATTTCTCAGCAAACAGCCTGTGAAAGGATCCTTCCACATACCTGCCTAAAACCTCCCCTCTGACAGAATAAAAGCAGGTATTAATTTTGCAAATAAAAAGAATACTGCGCACCCAGTAAAATGTGCTGCACTGCTGGTCCAAATGCAGTAACAGTAATCCTTTTAGTATTTGAACTGAGCCCTCTCCCAAATCACTGGTAGCCATTTAAAAAAAATTACTGTATAATTAGGGAAAAAAGTGTAAGAGTATGATGGGATTAAAAGCATGAAGGATACACAAATCAAGACACCTTTTATTATTAAAAAAATTATCTATCCGATGCAGTAAATTACAGGTTGTAGCAGTAAAAGCACTTGTCAGAGTGAGCAGATTTCTCTGTGAGCTGTGTTTACACGATCACTGAGATTTAGGAGATGTGCAGGGAGTGAGTGCAGCTGCTGAAGATTCCTCCCTGCTGTCTGAATGAACCTAGGCTTGGTTTTCTGAGGAGAGCGGGCTGGGACAGTGCACAGCAAACCACACGCAAAACCCTCTCACAGATTTTGCTGTTCCAATGCAAGCCTGAAATAAAAGTATTTGAAAAAATAATTGACACTCTTGAATGGGGCAGTTTCCTGGCTCAATGAAATCCACCTTCTTCCGCCTCATTTTGAGCCCCCTCCCAGGCAATACACTCTGTAGATACTCATCATAGGTGGATACACAATGTTATAATAAGAAAAGGGGTTGGTACATCCATGTACACAACAAACCAAATGTGCCCAATTGATCAGACTTCCTTTTCCTGTATTTTCCTGGCTGCAATCCCGAACTCTAACAACTATTTTAGGAAAGAACTCAGTGATTCATATCCAGGAGACTCAGAAACGTCCAATCTTTCAGAGCAAATTTCAATATACGGGGGGCGTGTGTGTGTGAAAAGTTCAGAACTAATGACTGTGTTCGAAATGCCAGCCGGGCACGGGCAAGCTCTGGCAGTGCAGGGGAGGGAGCTGACCTGACAAAGGGGAGCAATTAAGAGCTAACCCAGTTAGGGCAGGTTCAGTTAAAATCTTAAAAAGAAAGTTAAACTTCAGTCTCAGTTTTCAGAAAATGAGTACTTGGTGCTGTGCAAGACGGATCTGGAAAGAATCTGTTCCCAGCTTTTTTTATCAGCAGCTGAAATGGTAACTGCAGGGCTAATCTCGCACACTCGCCACTTGTAAAAACAGTTTTTCAATTTGTATGCATAAGCCCATGATAGGGGGGCAGCCCAAGACAAAAACCACATGCAGTGCCTTTCATGCATGTTAGCCTGAATTATAAACAAGAGGCCAAAATCTCAAATGGTAAAAACAGGGGTTGCCCAGCTGGAGTAAATGCGCTTAGAAGTGCTGAAAAAGTAGCTCCGTAAACTTGTTCACAAGAATGGTTTTGCTTAAATTAATCTTTAATTCTTCATATGAATCATGCCCATTTCTGTAACTGCAGTGAATCTTAAAGCTGTGGATCAGCAGGTTGTTCTCCAAAATATTCCAAGATTACTGGCAGTGTTCAATTTTGCCTGACACTTTTCTCGACCTGTTTCTCTGTAACACTGAAAAAATGCCAGATGAGTAATTATAGTCCTGGACACAGCAGCAGAAACCTGTTCTTTAACTTTTACATTTGAATACCTCTTTGTCTTATTTCTGCATATAACCCTGTTCCCTGAAAACAACAACAGTGAAAATGGGAGTGAAGGTATCTTTGGAGAGGCAAGGCCTGAGGAATAATTTATTTTGAATTACCTGTGCAAATGAAGAACCTGCACTGCTGCTGGATCATAGGTGAGATTTGAGGCTGGTTTTTGTTTTAAACTTGTAACAAGGGGAGCAGCAACTAACAGGAGATTGCATTTAACTTTTTGTTTCATTTAAATGAGAATCTGGTCAACAAAATGTTGATGGGGATAAGGCTCACTAAAAGGTATGATCTTTTCAATTCCATTTTTTTTTTCATCATGAATGAATGGATCAGGCTTTTTACACTTAAAACAATGCAGTACAATGCTAAATTGCTCAGTCCTTAAAAAATAAATATATTAATCAAAGAAGAGCTTTGACAGATTTTTTTTTTTTAAATTACGGTGTAAATCATTAAATATACTAGTTAGTAACTAAGCAGAAATCACAAAAACACTGTTTTATATATTTTAGATGCTAAATTGCAAAACACTAAACCATGACACTGTGACCGAAATCCCGGCAAGTAATAAAGGCTAATAAATCCAGAAGATTGGACATATGGATATGGATTTTGTGTGAAAATTTGTTTCCTCTCTATGGATACACATTCTGGAAGATTCTCCCTTAAAAGAAATATAAACATGGATGAATGTTTTTACCTTGATATGCATCTTAGCTCTTTTCAACAGACTTAGAGTGGTGTGTCTGGTGCTGTCCGGCCCGAGAGGCACAAGCTGTTTTAGCTGTTCCAAATATAGCCGGAGTTTAGCCCGCCTGCAATCATTAAAAACGAAGAGCGTTGTAGTAGGGTTGCACCCGAACAGAAATCCTATATGCAAACACCATCTGTTTGCAGGATCTCTGTGCAGAACTCGAGTCAACGGTGGCTTCCTTTCCCCTCCCTTTGGCAAAGTTTCAGACTGAAAGGTCACTTGAAATGCAGTAATGCTGCTTGGCACACTCAGACGGGAGGCTCATACCTGTATTTCAAAGCAGTTTGCTCGGCCTGGTCAGTCCCGTCTTAACCAAAGAGGAGTATGCTCAGAGATCTGAGACATCCAGGCAAGGATTCCTTACCCTATGGCTGAGTAAGGAAAAAAACCTGGGATTTTGCTCCAATGCAGTGATTTCTGCAGGCACAGACAGAGCTGTGGGCAGCTGCAGACCCTGATCCCCCTCTCCCCATTCCTATCCCTGCCTGCTGCAATAGGACACACTCCTGCTACGCAAGGCAAGGGCATCCATGCAGCTCTTCACAGCTCAGAGCTGTTTCCAACCATGGTTTATCAATGTATTTTAACAGGAAGGTCCTGATGCCCCTTCTCCTCCCTTCTACTGACCCACACTCTTCCTCTCACTGCACAGTGTTGATTATAAACACACAAGAAAAAACACTTCCAGCCATATTCCTCAAAAACAGGGTCCTGCTTTCTCTGTTACTTCCTTCCTAAGTATCACTACTGCTGCTCTCAACAACCTCTCTGCTACTACTGCCATTCATCTATCAGTAAAAGAGGATGAACAAAGTACTATTTCTACAAATGTTTTCCAAACCATCTTTGAGAAAGCAGCTGGCAATACAACAGTCCATGAAACAGTTGCTTGACCTATCCAAACCAAGGCTGTGGCCAACCAAAGAACAGCATGCAAGTGCGTTTCTACAGTTACATCCTAAAGAAAATCTCTCCTGGTTTTAATTCACAGACCTTGAACAGGAATCCACATGGTTCTGCAATGAGATAGAAATGGATGTGGAAGTGCTTCCACAAGTAACTACTATTTTCCTTTCTGCCAGCCTGTTACAGGCTGAGCAAAGCAATGACCTGGAGCCGACATCCCCCTCACAGCCGTAAGAATAACTGAAGCAGATCACAAGTGTGAGGTGAATAATCATCTTTTTCAAATTTGCTCGATGCTGCATGAAGGAAACAAACACTGAAGAGAATTCAATGCTTCTGGTCAAGAATGAACTTTCTTTGAACAATGAATTCAGAACCACAATCCAGATCAAAATGTAGCTGAAAAGGATTTAATATAGACCAAATGACAAACTGGACGTGTGTAATTGGAATGATCAGTGCAATGTGAAAAAAACTTGAGAATTAATGGTGAAAAAACCCAAACCAAAATAGAATCTAATACAGAACAGTAATGACTACATACTCACACATTTAGTTCTGTCTGCCAATAAATCGGCAGTGTACTAGGTAAGAAATCACAAAGCATTTCTAAAATATTGTTAATTTTTTCTTCAAGCCACTTAAGGAAAACGGATTTTGGGGAAAACATGATTCAAAAGATAAAATTGATGACAGACTTTTTGTTTAGGCCTGGGGTTTGTTTTTAAATACAAGGCTCTAAACTTAAGCATCTAAATGCTTTTATTTAACAGTAACAAAGACTGGCCTAAGTATTCACAAAAATAGCCCCATCAGATCCCCTGAGGCTGCTACCTCAAAACTGGGATATTTATCTTTAAAATAGTGAAATGCCCAAACTAGGGACCACTGGTATTTATACAGAAAATCTTAATGAGGTAAATTTTTATTTCTGTGTCTATAATCTCTAACAATTACTTGGCTGGGTTTGCATTTTAAATACAAAAACTTGCTTCAGGGACTAAATTCAAATAATCTTTTTATTTTCTAAATGGCCTCTGAACATACAACTGTCTGCATCACTCAGCCCAACCCGGCTGCAACTGTATTTAGACAGATGACAAGAAAGTGAGGACTGAAGATAAAGGAGGATATGGGAAGGAAGAGGAGAAGGACAGTACCAAATAGTAAACAGAGAGGTAAACACCTGAAAATGGAATGATCAATATACTTGGAGCAATTAGAAGTCTGATAAGGAATATACAGAATGGTTGATCTGAGATTTTTACTTAGTATTAATTCTGGAAAACATTAATGAAACCAGACTATGCACTAAACTTATCTGTCTCTTGCTATTTGAGGAAAGTCTGCTTACCACAGGGAGCAGAAAGTAAGGCTTTAGTGCACTCCCTTGCCATCAGCTGGGGAGTTCACAGAAATACCACCAAGGTTCAGGGGCATGGCTGTGTGCCTTTTTAAAGCACTAACTCTTTCATGTTACCTGCCAGCCCTGTAGAGCAGGACTTTACAGAAGTGCCAAGAAGAACATGGGACTGAATCTAAGAAGAGTATTTTAAGTGACCAGTGAGAAGAATTAAAAGAGCTGAATATTAACAAATCTGCTTTAAGACTTTTCCAGTACTACCAACTGATAGCAGCAGATATACCAAACACACTTGCTGAAAGACTTCCTCTAACATCACCTTTTTTTTTTCTTAAAAGGACTTTTTCTTTCAGCTAATTACTCAGCACCTATGAATCCATTTAAGATTTCAAAGCATAAACTTTACATAGATCTTTACATAAATGCAGGCATGTTTATGTAACTAATTCTTATATTACAATCGATGGCATAGATTGTGAATGTACAAGAAGAAAACCAGCCCACCACAATCCCTGTGGTACTGGAGTAAACATCCCCACGTTTTTCATCTTGCACATCTTAGAAAAAACTGTAAGAATGTAAGAAAACATTTGAGGCATGTTACGTTAACAGATCACACCAGCAGGAACAAGGGACTCAAACTTCACAGCAGATAAGTTGTCTCGTACAGACTCTGCCAGCACTAATTTCTCTCTTTTTCTGCAGGGACCTGACAGCTTTTGCTTTTCCTCGGCTGCCTGTGACCATAGGAGGAGGGAAAGGCACTCATAGAGGTAATCACAGCCAGAGCTGCTTTGTGTTTTGCAGCTCACGCCTAAATTCCACCTAAAAAATAATAAAATAAAATTTAAAAAAAAATAAAGGAGAGGAAGAAAAAAGAAAGAAAGAAAGAAAAAAAGGCAGCCTGGTGGCAGAGCAACGGGGTAACAGTCTCTGTGGATGAAATGTGGCTGAAGTTGGGTAATTATGCTCTGCTCCAGCTTCCAACCCCACTGCTTCACCTTTGCCCACACCAAGTGTGGTGTCAGGCCTGGACACCAGTGCTGACAGAAGTGGGCACTTTTCTCACCTTGTGGATGCACAGAAATATCCCCCTCATCACTGGTAATGAATTCATCCGGGAAGGCAGAGATCTAAAAAATGGCATCCAAGATCCAAATCAAGCCTGTAGCTCTCTGTTTTGGGGGTAGCCCCACGTATGGAGAGGTGCATGGGTCTGATTTACCACATCGTCCTTTGTGCCAGATGATAAAAGGGTTTCAGATGCTCAAGACTTCAGTGTTTCTCCATAAGCAAGTTCACAACAGGGAGCTGTGAGTCTGCATTACAGCTGTTCTATGCTTGATCAGCCCAGACTGGCCAGCATTCCAGGGCAGTGGCCATGTCTAGCAGCTGTCCGGTGGTTCCTCACATTCACATAAAGGACAAAGCCACCTGCTGACAACTGACCCAAGGGCTGCCAGCTGGAATTGCCTTGAACTGGTTTGGAAGCCATGTAAGTCATGATGAGCTAGAGTGGCAGGGATTTCAGAACCCATGGCAGAATGAACCCTGGAGCCCCACGAGATGGAGGGACAAAGCAGTAAAAAGGGGGCACTAAGAATTTTCCTACAGAACAAGGACATCCACCAGAAGTTCATAGGAAGACCACTCACTGACTCTAGTCCTTGGAGAGCCCAGTTTGCTCCAGTGTTTGGCTATGGAAAGGCAGGTTCACCACTTCTCAAAGAAAGAGTTGCCACATAAAGGTAAATTAAGATCTTTGACCCTAATCAATTTGAAAATTGTTTTATATGAGTCTCTTAAATAATGGTCAATAAGCTTTGCTGCATTTATGAAATCCCAGATGCAAATCCATTGTAGCATACCAAGAAATGGAATACCAAGATGCAGAGAAAAAAAAAAAAGAAACAAGAAAGTCCATTGTTCACCCTGGATAATCTTCATTCCAAGGAAACTGCAACAACTCCAAGAAATTCCTACAACTACTTGACAGGCAGTTGCAGTGGGAACAAAATACTTCTCTGTAGGGCTAAATAATAGAACAAGAGGCAATGGCTGTGAATCTGGAGGTTCAGGATGGACACTGGGAAATAAATTTTTTATTGGGGCAGTGGTGCACAACCAGAATAGGTTGCCCAGAAAGGCAGTCCCTGGAGGTGTTTAAAGATTTACCCAGACAGTGCCATAAACATTCACAGACACACATTCATGTCTATGAACATGTAAATCAAAGATTGCCTGTAACACTTCAGCCTTTGACTCACAAGATTGCTCACATTCATGTACCACCAAAACATCCACAGCTGTGTGGCTTAAACCTGTGCCACTCTGATTGACAGAATGCCAGTAGGTTTGTGGAATGACCCAATCCACTGCAGCCTTTCCACAGGGGCTCTCCAGGGCTTTTTCAGGCCCAACATAGCAGAGAGAAATGGCCTGCAGCCAGTCAGACAGCAGATAGCTGTTCAAGCAGTAGTTGCACAGTTTTTTGACAGCAACAAAGGTGTGTTTCCTAAACCATTCAAGTAGAAATCTAGAGACTTTATTTGGAGGCCACTGAGCTGCACACAGACAGCTGCAAAGGCAAGGTGCATATCCCAAACAAGCTGCTCAGTCCTCAGCATGGCATGCCTCAGCCAGCCCCTGGTGACATTAAATGGCCACAGACACTCATGATACAGGGTGACAGCATTGAGTTCCTGTGAAATGTGTGCCTGTCCATCCTGCCACCCCAGCTGGGCACTCCCTGCAGACAAGCTTCCAACACCCTCCACGTGTTTATGGTAGGTAGCACAGGGTGGGCATTTCCTGGAAGCTGCATGCAAAGACAAACAGTTCCCACTGCTAACATCGTGTTCCTGACTGCCAGAGGTCACTTGCTGGAAGAAGGGCCATGCTCATCTGTTTCTGAACAATTGTGAGCAAGAGCATAAAACTCACTAGACAGTAGTGAAATTCATGACAAGTGTTCACCTTGCTCATCCTCCAGGTCTCACTCCACAGCCCCCCCATAGTACAAGAATGACTCTCACATGTACCCATTCTCTGCTGACCCAGAGCTGGCTGTAGAAAGGAAGGAGCAATTCCATCAGCAGTTTGTCATCCTTTGGGAAGTCCCAGAACAGTTCTGTGGGGTCCACACCTGCTCCCCACTACTAGCAGATTGCCCAGTCTGGCAAAGGAGCTGTCCTGGCCATACTGGGAGGAGTCATAGCCATGCAGCACCTCCAGCTGATGGGCAGCAAGGATCTGGAAGGTTAGGAAATGGCCAAAAAGCCACTAAATGTCCACAGTCCCACACTGCATGCCCTGAATTTCCCTTTGTGCTTGCTCCAGCAGTAACTGCCTAGGTTAGACATGATGTTGTTGCTTCCACATGCACAGCCCATCGTACCTCTCACCACAGTGCGCCACCGAAGCACGTGTGGGCATGAAACAATGCTGGCCTCACAAGGAGGCCCCAAATGTGCTTTCTGTAGGGTGCCTTAGTGCTAAAAACACTTGTGTGACTGAACATGTGTCTGTGTTTCAGATGCCCCAATTTTAGTCCACTAAACTATCTCTGCCTACGGGAGGTTGACATATTCTCGAACTGCTAAATGTATTTGTTTGGTGCTCTTCTGAAAAGGACACTATAGATCAAACTCAAGCAATGCAGTCACTACAAGCCACACTAGTGAGAATAACAGATAGATTTGAAATAGATGAAAAATTAAAAATTTGTCATTTCTGTACATTAACTGTTTCATTCCAAAAACCAGACAGCATCAGACCTTATCACAAGGCAAATTCAGTACAAATAAAAACTAAGACCCTACTTCAAAGAAAAGAAATGTACTTGAAATTAATCTGGAAGAAGACACATTATTACAAACTGGACGGAGTTACTGAAGCATTTCAGATTCCTTCTCTAGTGTTTCACATTTTTTCCTACATTCAAATTCATCCTGGTGGTGTGCAATGAAGTTAATACACAAAGATTTAAATATAGAGCAGTTACTAAATGTTTCATTGTTGCATAATGACTATGTAATCTGGCTTAATGATGTGCATAGGGTAGAGTCAGAGAAGAATCTCTGCACCAAAAATTCACTTCTGGAGTCAAATGTTATCCAGGTACACTATGAACCAAAATAGTCTGGCCACAACTTTGTGTCAGAGACACCAGCAGTGAACTAATGGTTGTTTCCTCCTTAAAACAAAGTGATTTCATCTTCTTGCCAGACATGAAATTCAGCATAAAATACAGAAGTGAGCTAACTGCAATTGTAAGACACTCGTGTTTTTACAGGAAGACTCTTCACAGATTTATTTATGAAATGCAAATACCTGCATGCAGGGAGCACTCGAGTTTTAGACAGAATCAGCAAACAGAAGCTCAGGATACTTTGTGACATGCACTGGGTCATGATGCACACAGACAGCATCATTACTCATAAACTTATCATTATTTCAAAGTTTTTTAAAAATGCAGAAATGCAGCAGTAAAAACTTTCCCCTTGTGACTTCAGGGTTCACCTGCCACCAAGGTAAAATGAGGGTGAGAAACTGCCTGCCTTCTGATACCAGCTTCAATCCCTTCTTATTGGAGCTTGACACAACAAGGCAACATCTCTTAAGGGCTGCAGCTCTTTTTATTCTGTGCACAGTCACACTCTGAAGTGGTGACAGACTTTTGCTGCAAATTGTTTTAATGGTACTGAAAATTTAGTATGTTCATATTATCTTGCACAGTCCTGGATATCATGGCCACACATGCAATGTAGGTAATCAGGTAATTATATACCCAACTCTGCTTAGTAGAAGCTGGTACTTAAGCATACTTGCCTTGCTCCTCTTTAAGCTAACACTTTTATTAAAGTGTCAGGAATTACAAATTTACAGCTCTGCAAGACTTTTTATAAGCTACCAAAGACGGCTCTGTGCTAATTAAAACACATTTGTTTACAAAGGCATTTAAAGAGATTATTTATAAACTTCCATCTTAAGAAATCACAGAAATTCAATCAGATAAAAATGGTTCTACAGAAACCTATTTATTAATGTTCCAGACAGTATTTAGCATATCTCCAGCAAAATATTAAATATAATGCAAGATAACAACCCTCCACTGCAATAAAAAATCCTGTTTCTTTCAGATTTATTTCACTCACAAACACTTCTAATACTTTCTCCTCTACAAAGGATACCTCAAATACTTATTTTTTTTCTAAAGGATGCTCTAGCTCACATTTGAGCTGCACAATCTATTTCAACTACACAACAAATTTGCTTTAGTGAAAAGGAAAGAAAACCTCTTAGTATTAAAGCAGTGTACCATAGCAAGGCACCCAGTGTGCCGACTGCTACGAGATGTATGAAAAGCTTGCTCACAGCTGAGTGCCTTGGAGTCAAACCCAGAAAATGCTGTCTTGCTTTTACAGCAAACCTCTTGGATTTTATTATCCAAGGAAAGAGAAACCAAACACCAGTGTTCTGCAGTAAGCTGAGGGTCTTTTTCATGTTAAAAGCAAAATCCTGAATTTCTGCACTGGTGAAGATTCATCCAAGGCATTTTTTGTCTAATGCCTCATAGGGCGTCTGCAACTAAACTCAGCAGTAAAGCCCATGTGGAAACTAACAGGCAGAAAGAGCGGCGAGTGCCTAATTGCAGCGATTGTTAGTGAATTAAATGCAACAGCCCTACAATCAGTGCAACCGCCCGCTTTATTTACTGTGGTATTAACTGGGAGTTTCATCCTCAATATGCATTTCAGCGTGCTGAATACTTGTGTGCATCTGTTCTGCTACACTGAAAGCAGCCACATCGCTTCAGCTGCCAAGTGGTCTTGGGGTACCTCGGAAGTGTCCAAACAACTGCTGCAAGCGCCTCTTACCATCACAAGCTTTCACACAGTCCGTGCTGCTCTGGACTTATCTGCAAGTTTCCATGTGAATAGTGCTCAGCAATGTCTAGTGCTGTTCCTAATGCTAAGGAAATAGAAGAAAACCTCTGCTGCCTGTTAACACAGCTTATGATGTCCACGTTTTGCGCATTTTATCGCTCTGAATAATATTTTAGTTCTCTTTTACACTAGATCTAAATGCACATTACAGCAGTTCCAGTGCATTTTATTTACTTTCCCTTAGTGCCACTTCAGCCCACTTGCTCAGTCCAGACTCCACACTTGACCTTTAACTTTTTACCTTCCAAAAGATGCCACTTGTTCATGTTTTAGAACATATACATGGAACCAGAACTTATTTCTCCACCTTTCAGTACACATAAGTTAATAGAAGCATCTGCAGTGCCACAAATGCATGCATTTTTGGCCAGCTAAGCCTCTTACCAGCAGTGCACAGAAAGTTAGCTGGGATGCAAATGGGGACAGGTGAATAGTGGCTGGTCTGTGAGAGGGAAGCTGCTGACTCCTAAGAGACGGAATGCCTGGGAGACCTTGCTGGCCATGTTGCCTTCTTTGTCTCTCCCTCCTTTGCCCCTCCCTCCAGTAGCTCCTTGCTGAATGCAGTGATCGTTGCCTGTCCTAAGTTACAAGCACTGGGCTACATCAACATTTCCTCACCTCTCAAAATGCAAACAAGCAGACTTTGATGCACTGTATGCTCTGGTTCCCAGCAGAAGGTGAGCTGTGGTGGCCCATGTGCTGCCATAAGCCAGGGACAGCAGCTGAGACAGGCAAATGACAACAGCTCCTGAGGCTTGTTTCGGGCTGGAATGACCCTGCAAAGCAATGTGGACAATGCCAGCACAAGAGACCTGACCCGAGCCTCAGCAGTTGGTGGCTGGCCAGACTGCCCATGTGCTGTCCCTTCAGGAATGTACCCAGCAGCAGAAGCAGACAGTCTGATGAGCGTCCCAGAGTCACATCTGACTCTGGCCAGCAGGAGAATAAAAGCCCTGTGGCATAGTTAGTGCCTGTTGCTGTATTGCTCCTCAGCCTTCTCCCACTCGAGCTCTCCTGCCTGCAAAGTGAGCACGAGCTGTCAGAGGCGTGCGAGGTGTGACAGAGATGTGTCACACGACAGTGCACGCTCACCCACGTACCCACACCGCCCGCAGACCGAGCCAGCAGCACGGGAGGCATGAGAGGAGCACTTGGGCAAGGCAAGGCACGGGCAGGACCATGCCAGCAAGGACTCCAGGACAGATGGAACACCAGCAGCTCTGACTGCTATCTGTTTCACCCACTGGGGAACCACAGCCTTAGGCTCTGCAGTACTAAGAGCTGCAGGACTGCATCTGACCACTCTCATCTCCTGTTCTTGAGTTTTTTCTAGACTCCTCCCTGCAGGCAAGGCTTTTCCTCACAGCTTTCCCCATGCTTCAGCCAACTCATTGTCTCAAGGTGCTCTTACTCGAAGAGCAGCCATGAAAGGTTTAAAAGCCCTTTATTGTCTTGGGTCTCAGCAATAACTAACAGCAACAAACAGAAATCTGAGATGTACTTCATGGGAAATGTCAACAGGAATTTAAAAGCTATACAGGGATTCTCAAAAGCTTCACAAGCAAAAGTAATGGCAGCTGGATATAATTTGTCTTTCCTGGATGGTGTCCATCACAAATTTACATGTATGAGATTCTACATCCTTTGACCATAGGCAATAAATCTCTGACCTTGCAAGAATCTGAGGCAACAGAAATCAAACATTATGCAAACAGCTGAAACCCATTGCACTATGTTTTTGCCCTTGTATGGATTTCTTTTCTTCTGCAAAAAGGAAAAAAAAGGAGATTCCAACCTATATTTTAGCATTTCAGCCTTTAGGTTGCGCTCATCTATAAAGAACAGTTTTCTGTATTTTAAACCTTCAATGTCAGACAAATACGAACAATTCTTAGAGCTATAGAAAAGGAATTTCTTTTTCAGGCATCTTCTATTTTTAGCCCTGTTATCTACTGATTGTCTCTAACGTTTACCTCTCACTTCTAAGCAATAGCAAGGGAGGTGTCACCTGGTACCACGAGCTCAGCATCACACAGTACCGACCTAATCCAGGCAGATGAACAGCAGTGCCTTGTGGGGAAATATATGAGTGACGGAAATACCATTGTACATACCGAAAACAGAGTCCACAAAAAACTAATCAGCCCTGCTTTTAATAAACTTATTTAATACTTCATTCAGCCAGCCTTACACCCATTTGTTTCGCACATTAAAATGCTCACATCGCAATGTAGTAGTCCTCCTAAATTAGACCTCTCAAACCCATCTGTCTTACTGGCACTCAAGTTTCTTAGATTACACTGCAGGGAGACTCAAGTTTGTCTGCTACCTCAGAACAGTGTCAGACCCAATTAGATAAGGAAAGTGCCGTCACGAGATCATGCCACTACAGGATCAAGCAGTTGTAATTCCCACTTGAAGTTACATGGAGGCACACACGTACTCACACACGCTGCCCATGGAAACCCGAGGGGTGGATTAGGATGTGCAGCCATTTACATGAGAGCAGTAACACTCTGGCCCTCGCTGGCAGTGGAGCACCACAAAGCAACTTCGAACAGCACATCCAAAGCCATGGCGTGTCTGCAGATCTGCAAGAGGTGTGCTGGCATTCACCACCTGTCACAGTACTCTTGTAAGGCATTTGTCAAGGACTGCAGAGAGTGGGTCAAAGAGAATTACATTCATTTAAACATGGAAAAGCTACTTAACAACAACACGTTTGCACTGGGTTTACACACAGAGGGGAACAGGATGATAGTGATAATTTTTCACACGTTAACCATTCACCAACAGGTGGCTAGAGAGGATGCAGTCTGTCTCCCCCAGAAGCGGCTCCTGGGAGCTGTATGTCCCTCTCATGTGCAACTTAAGGACCAAGGTGCAGCTCAGCTCCGTGCACATGAGCTACATGTTCATCGACTGACAACACCTCAGAGCAAGTCACTGCTTACAAATCAGCTCATGGCTTGAAACCGGCTTTAATTATCAGACTGTTTCCCCACATCAAAATGCTAAGCAAGAACATCGTGTCTCAGGACAGCTGCCAACAGGAAGGATCTTAAAAAAAAAAAAAA
>VZRR01003976.1:3332440-3353083 GCA_013398015.1 Oreocharis arfaki | reverse complement strand
TTTAAAAAAAAAAAAAAAAAAAAAGCAGGCGGGGAGACTACAATGCTTAAATAAGCCTAGAGTAGTTGAGCTGCAGCACAGCACTAAGCCAAGAGAGCACAGTTCTGGGCCTAGTGAGCTTTTTCTGCCTAATTTTAAACCTCCCTATAGACCTAGTTATTTTGTGCGTATGTCAAATGAGGGAAGAAATGTGTTCAAGATTTTTTTTTTTATACCACCGTATGATGCCAAATTAAAGGAGAAGCAAGTCAAGTTGAATTATTTTAGCTAAATTAAAAACATGCATTGCTGTCACACACTGAGCACAAGGCCTTGAGATAGCAGACAGCTGGAATTTAGCAGCCTTTTCCTGCATCAACTTAAATGAGTGTGAAACATTAATATCTGCAATACTGGACACCTGTGACTGTAGTTTTATTGTCTCTTGTACCTCCACATCCAAATACCAAGTATCCAATTTAAGTAGCCTGACAAATGCTGTAGGGACTCCACGCTCCCATGTGCACAAGGCACCAAAAGAAACAACAAAAATTTACACCACAATTTTAAAACCTCATCAGAGGCAACTCTATCTCCAGTTCAGCACCTTAACAATTACTTGCTCGTTCACAGTCGTAGGAAGTTTTAAGCTCTGATCAGGAAACTATCAGAAAGGAGTATTCAGTGCTATGTGTTACTTTCATTTTTGCTTCTGCTATTACTTCCTCAGCACATGCACTTACCAAAGCTTCGTGGCCATCTTAGAGGGAGCAGCTAATGATGGCAGCTTGAACATGAACAAATGAATTGGCTTTTTTGGGAAAGGAAGTGGTGGGTGTTGCTTTTAACAATGTAGATGCTTGAGATGTGCTCCAATGAGACAGCTGAGGTGCCCTGGGACAACAGCAGGGTGCCTGTTCCAGCCAACACAAGGCTGGTTCAGACCCCAAGTGAGAACAGCAAAGGAAGAGAAGAAAAGAAATCACACTGCAGTAATTAAGAATACATGTCCCCAAATGTCTTGTTGTATGTCTCCAACTCCCTCATTTCAACCTTGTAATTAGAGGTGAATAGAAGACAGTGAGGTGTATGTATAAACAAATTTAGGGGAAGGATTAAATGCACTGACTGTAATTAAAGATGGTCACTTCCAAGGCTGCAGTGGGTACTCTTACTTTCAGGAGAATTAAAAGCTGAGTAATTCTCCCCACCCCCCCAGCAAAAAGTGAAAAATTCTGGCATCATGGGACAGTGGAGATATACAGATCTGACAGTCCTGCCTCCAGGTTTAGATATAGCTTGCCACAGCACAGATAGTGCCTTGTTTATAATTTAATTTCCATACGATTTGCCTTTCCCTTGAGCAGTACAACACTGGTTGTCTCTGAGACAGATAGGGTGCAGTTGAGCAGAATCTGAAAATGATCCATCTGGGGATGACAAGGTATGGAACAGCTTTTCAAAACTCTCTCCCCTTCCCTCCTTCTTGTTTCCCCCACAAAACTCAGGTCAGATTTCTTAAGTGCAGTCCTGAGGTTATCTGACAATGGAAGGAAGCGCCAGGAGTTTGGACCCACTTGCCATGTGAGTATGTAAATTCAGGCAGTGGGAACCAAGACACCCAACAGTCTATTTAAAACACCTCTTAGCACCTACACCCAATAACTGCTTCTAGCAAACATACACAACAAGCTCTCAAATTTCCCTAGCAGAAATTATTTGCTCCACCCATGCTGTTCCTTGCAGCAGTCAACACAACAGCACTTACCAATCAGGATTAAGTCAGCTTTCTTAGGGAATTACAGGGTTTGCTACCTTTATGTTTTGTAAATACCAGCTAATATGCTATGTAAGACACAGAGTGTCTGTGCAGCCGGTATTTGCAAACACTCATGGTATTCCCAACTTCAATAGAAGCTGCTGAGCCCTGGCAGCAATTACATGCCAGGGAGGTCCCTTATTTAGCACTTTGTATCTTCACTTAGTTACCCAAATTGAACCATCAAGGAAAGAAAAGCAGATAAATCTGCTAGGCATCAATCCCAAGGTGGCATCTGGGAGAAGAGGACTCACCACTACTTCTCCAGCCTTTTACAGGCGTTTCACTACATTCAGATGTAGTCTTTGACTGTTACACAAATCTGCTTTGTTGCTGTAAGGCAGAATCTAATAAAGGCTTTCTTAATGTAAGGCATGTAGCCTGTAACTAGAGTTATTAGTTTTTCAAGTTAGAAGCATTGCAACATGACCTCATGTACGTACATCCAAGCCCAACACCTCTTCTGTGTCGGCTGTGCCAATCTCCACACGCTACAAAATTAGTCACACTAATTTGTGTAGGAAAAAGCTTGCGTAACATAAACTAGCATTAAACAACAATATTGGCCAATTGACATCCTTTGACAAGTCCTGTCACTCTGCTCTAGTCTAGGAGGATGTGTACATAGCTCAGCATATGTATTTCCATCTCAGAAGACAGCACTCTATCTAAAGTCCCAAAACAGCTCTCTCCTTCCAAACATAGGGAGGGGTGGGTAGAAGGAATATTTTATCCATTCTTGTGGATAGCACAGTTCTTTAGGACAAGAGGAGTCAGTTTTTAACTGGATCCCATGCACAGCGAGGGGGTGGGAAGGTGGTGGGGGGGGAGTTGGTTTTGGTTTTGTTTTTCCAAAAAAGGCCCAAATTAAACTTCTGCGAAGGAACAGCATTATGTTTTTTACATTTATGATCTGCTGTCCTAATGCTCATGCCCAGAACAGTTTCTGGAACCTTTCCTGCATCCTCTGCAGCTGCCCGGATGTGATTCAGGGTTAAGCCTGCAGGCAGGCACAGCTTCTACTGAAATTCCCTTCCTGGGCGTGAGACAGAGTTGGGCCCATAGCCTGCCACATGCTAAACCATCGTGTGTACCAAGGAGAAAAAACACACAATAAAAACTACTTGACCTGCAAAGGAATTCTGTGCAGTAGATCTAAGCACAAGTGTCTGCTGACAGAGACCACAAGGGAAAAGGAGCATGAGCTGCACCAGGGAAGTACACACCGTTCCATTCACAAAGAGACATTTTGAATTTGGGACCAGGCCACGGTATATCCAGTACCCAAGTGGGGTAGCCACTCCAGGGAAAGCAATGCTAAAAATAGAGCTACAGATACCAATACAGCATGGAGGCAGGGAGAGGAAGGGACAGGACAAGCAACTCACAGAATACAGCCACCTCCTCCAGCTGAAGTTGGTTCCTTTTCGTCTGCTCCAAGCAGGGACACTGGGACATGAATGCTTGTGACATACTTGGCAGAAAGTAAGCCAGCCTCCTGCAGATTTGGTGTGAATCCTATGTGCAGAGCCAACCTTGCCTCAAAGAGCTGGAGCTGCACTCCTGGCTTTCAGGCACATTTGCCTCTTCTTCAAACCACAGCAGGTACCACTTCTGTGTATTGGTCTGTGGGCTTCCACAGACTTGACTGGCTGGGATTCAGCCAAGGATTCCCATTGCATTATGTAAGACTCATTTCAGAGGCCAACTTCTTGAAGTCCATTAGCTGCCTAAATACCTTTAAAAAAAACAAAAAATCAAATTCCAGCTCACTTGTCCAGATGTAGCTAAGCAAGCTTGAAAGAAAACCTGGGTTTTTTTTAAAATACCTAATTCAAATTATTTTTTTCTCCTCCAATCAGGAGAGCAGTCACCATCAGGCTCTCTTCCACTATATTCAGGGAATCAGCACCTAACTGTCCTGAAAAGTACCAGAAAGTCTGGCCCATCCATCTCTACTTTGTACAAAGTCCAGCCCACTCTCTCTACCATGCTGGATGAGGACTAGCAAGGTCAATTAGCAGATGCTGAAAACATAAACCACCTTCTACATAGTCCATTAGAGGCTGACACACAATGGACTTATGCTCAAAGAGAGGGATGAACAAATTCAAACGGAAAAAAATGGATGCACTTGGTTTCTCACCCATCTGCTCCCTGCTGGCTGCTTGGCTGGCCAGGAAGCACACAGCTTTCTGGAGCCCAGACCCAGGACTCCACTGATGCTCCACAGTTCAAAGCTGACTTCAGCAGGAAAAAGGACATTACAATTGAGAACAGACTGTATTTTAGTCCCATCTTTCATTGCAAAATAGAAGCTTTGTCCAAAGCATGAGTACTTGTACATCTCTGATACCTGTAATGTAACTTCCTGAGCAGATTAATTTTCAAGCTTCGTCTACTTAATATACCCCTCCTTTCCAAACCAGCAGTGTAGGTAGGAAGACACATTTGTTGGGAATGTATCATCAGGTGAGCTGCTCTGTGCACTGAAAAGACAACAGTTCAGTGCATAAATATTTACAGCAGCTATTGCAGCAGATACTGCAGGACAAGTCACAGGTCCAGACATTTGCTGACTGCCCAGAGATGGGGACACAGTGAGGAAAGAACAGCATTTCAGTGCAAAATTTTAAACCTTCCAATTTCTTTAAATCCACAGATCTGTCAGACTCAGAAACACGGGTCACTTCAGCAAAAGCACAGGATTAAATCTTCAGTTCTGCAGGTCCAGTTCTCTATAGACTTTGCTAAACAAGCTGCATTAAAAAAAAATTATTACCGAGATCTAAGAGGCAAACACCCGGCAAAAGGGGCTTAAAGCTGAGATTCAGCCTTGCTGGCTGAGGCAACACATCACCTATCCACTACAACTGGCACCCTCAGAGAAGCAGTCATAGCTGGGGAGGGGGAGCAGATGCCCAAACCACGGTGGCTGTCAACTCACAAAAGGCAAATCACACTCCTAAAACATTACCTTGCTTAATCAGTGCAAAGGTATGTTTATTGCAATTCACTGGGATTGTAATAAACCACTTCACACCAACCAGATAGTGTAAAAAAAGTTATTTTCTTGATGAGAAAACCAGAAGAAAGATCTAGTACAGAGGTTAGATTCCACTAGCAAGATGATGTGGTTCCCACCACTAAAGTAGCAGCCACATTATCTGAATGGTTTATGTATAATTTGGACAGATCCTAGAAATGGCAGCAATTTTTATAGACCCATTATAAGAACGAGATCTGTCCCAGGTCAGTGAGACCCATCCAGCACAGCACTTTCCAGGCAACAGCAGCCAAAACTGGATGCTTAGGAAAAACATTAAACTGACAGAGAAGTGAACTGTAACTGCTCTGTACTGTAAATTAACACTGTAAATTAACACTGCCACTCAAAGAAGCCATCCCACCCCTCTCCCTGTGCTGGGAGTGTGCCTGTGGCAGGGAGCTGGCTCAGGAAGGTGACCTGGCCCAAGGAGGAAGCTTCTCCCCTCCTGCTGTGCTGGCAGGAATCAGGACCCAGCAGCACCAGCATGCAACCAGGGCTGGGTTAAATTCCTGATGGAAGCACAGTAGTGAGTCACTGGGTGATCCTTCCCTGGAAGGACGTTACATCCAGCACCAGTTCAGGGGTTTCCTCAGTTAGTGGTGGCACCACAGCCATTCAATGTGATGGATCAATGCAGTTACAACTTCATGCTGCATAACAGTGCTAACCACAATGGTATTTTGTGATTTTGAAAAGGCAGCCCATCATAAAAATAAACATTAAGCATTGTTTTGGTATGCTATTATTTCAATGACCTTTCAGTTCCAAGTTTATCACCAACTGGCAATTACATGCTTTTGTAAAACCCTGCAGTTTACTAATATGAAGAGCCACAGAGAGCATTTCAAGATGTCCATCTAGGCATTCTCTCAGCTTATATAAACTTTAAACAACAAGCAACTGTGGTGGGTAAAACTGATGTACCAATAAATGTAACTGTGCTCTTGCATTTGCAATTCCTCCATGAGAAAACCACCTATCAGGACTTCAGAGGCATCTGCTGTATTTACTGCATCAGCTAATGTTGTACATCATAAGGCTCCCATCACAATATATATTGCTCATCAAAACCTATGTTTCTGTAGAGATATCCATTCATACACATGATGATGCAATATAGAAGCTTCTTTCTGGCAAGATTTTAGATTTAAGGACTGCACAAAACTCACGTCAGTATTACCTTCTGTGCACATGGGAACACTTTCAGTCTCCCCCACTCAGGGTTCCACACAACACATACATTAAGCTCTTTTGGGAAGAAAGAAAGGGTTGGGGTTTTTTCCACCTTTAAGGTTTTGCAAATCATTGCGTCTCATGCATTCCCCATTCTGGTCTTGCACATCCAGAAGTTCAGAGCTGTCTCACTCGGTTGAGGGAACCTCCATGGCAGTCTCAGCTCAAACAGCAATACCTGGTTTTACCTCCATCTGGCTCAGCTCACCAGCTTTTGCCGTATCTAAGCCTGCAGACCAGGGACCTAGATCAAGCCATACCAGCGTCACACAGCACTTCTTCAGCTCATATGGTGCCAGTCTGGGGACAGCAGCATGTGGCTTGCTGATTTCAAGTACATCTATTCATTTCCTCACTAATTCTTAAAAGCTGTTCTCTAAAATCATCAACTTTCACAAGCTGTTTCCAAAGACTTTACCAGGGAAAGGGTAAGACCTTGAACCCCTCCTGCAGCAGAGCTCCTCATGGCCAGGCAGGACTGAATTATTTTGTCACTGAAGAAGTCCTGAGGGGTTCATCCCAGTATCCTTTGTCAGGGCTCCATGGGCTTTCCCAGGAGGTGTCTCTTCCTCGCACAGCCCTGCACAAGCTGGGGGACAAATCCATGGGTGAACAGCTGAGGGCAGGTTCTCCCTGCCTCCACAGAGCAGCCTGGAGATCTCAGCACAGTCTTCAGGGAGGGATGCACCTTGGCTTTTTCCTTCTAATACAGAACTAGTATAAATTGATGCAAATAAATGAGATTATGCTGTGTCTTTTAAAGAAGCTTACGTCTCTCACAAATTCTTGGGTGTTTTTTTATACTGTGAAAGTTGAATTCCTCTATACAGCTGTCAGGTCGATTAAAAAATTTCCTAGCAAAAAGTCATGATTACTAATTTACTTACTATTTATATTGTTTTGTGAAAGCCTACCGACCTAATGGTCTGTCAGGAAACACCAAAGAATACCTACATGAATATACATGCATACGTTTGTCTTTAGGAACTAGCTACATCCAAGTGCCACTCTGACGAACCTGTCTCTAATTATTAAAGTATCTTCCAGCACCTCATCTGTCTCTAGGACAGAAGATTTCTTGCCTTCCTACTTTTTATTTAGGGGGTTTCACGGCTCCTACATGCACACCTTGATCACACAGGACCAAAACAAGACTGCCATTAGAGGGGTAAGTCCTTCCAGAGTTTCCCTATAATGAACACACACTGAAGTTCTGAGCAGGTTATTCTAGGGAGACTTAAAGCAGAAAAAAAGGAATTTCATGTATGAATCGCTGAAAAACACTTTACCATAACTGTAATCTGCATTCTATCATATAATGAGATCTTTTTCTTGGAATTACATTTCTGCTTTCATTTGTCTTCCTCTGAGCACCCGCTCAAGAGCGCACAGAAAAGAGACCCAGCGGTAGAAAATGCAAAATAAAGTGGTGGTGCCAAAGGGCCAAGCCAGCACACACAGAGGTCAACCACTGCCATTCCCAGCGACCGGAGACAAAACCTCTGACGTGCAACAGCTGCGCAGAACCCAAAACAGCACCATGTACAGTGCATGGCTACCATGGCTTTCCAGTTAGTAGCATCTCTGGCCACCCTCACGCAGGACACAATGGCCCTGTAAATGAGGAAGCCATTTCCCTGCCCTCCAGCACGGGGTGCAGCCCTCAGACACCACGTGAGGGACTGGGCACGGAGGAGGACACACGCAGCCTCTCCTCTCCTCCTCCTCGACAGGCTCCTGTGAGATAATCGAGTGTGTCTTGCCAGAGTAGCATCATGGCAGTGCTGAGTCAAAGGCGCTGGTCCTGAAAAGGAGACACCTCCAAAATCAACATCCAGTGCTTCCCAGCTGGCAGGGCAGGGCTGCACCGGAGGGAGAGGACAGGCTCTGCTGCAGGGACCAGCTGCTACAGGGACACACCACGGCTGTGAATCTTCCATTAAACCGTGCAAGACACTTGATAGATCTTAATGTAATTTTAGTAAAACACGGTGAAAAACACTATAATCGGTCTTATCTGCTCATACACCCACAGTGCTGGAGGAGGGGGTTGTTAAAAAGAAGAAATAAAAATTGCAGGAGTCCTTCACACCAACACATCAGACAGCTAGAACTGTACACACCTCATCTGCTTCTGTGAACACCCATTTGCACATACAAGGATCTTGCACTAATTTGCAGGTTCTCACCAGGAATAATAAAAATCTGGCTTCAAGTATAGTTTAACTGCAGGAGGCACAGCAAGCAGCAGCAGTTAGAAACATTAGTTGTATAATCACAAGACATACTGTGCAGTTTACCTATTTTGACCTTGAGATGGCAGAGAAAGAAAAGGTAGCAAGTCAAGTACTACATGGTCCAGCTACTACAAAGATACAACACAGAACTGAAACTGAGAACAGCGATTGAACAATTAATAGATTCTCCTTCTGGCCCTGCATCTGCTGCAAATGCTGCTGTGCCTCATTTACTGTGCTGCTTAAACATGTTAAGAAAGAACAGAAGGAAGAAGAGGAAAATAACTGAAGGAAAAAGAAAAGGAATATGCAGATCACAGTAAATTCGTAATGATGAAGCAGGAGGGGAGGAAGAAATGTACCAGAATTAGACAGAATCATAGTTGGGGCCAATTGGTTTTTTTCTTTTAAAGAAGTGTGACCAAAGGACAGAATTTTACATGCAGTTATTTTCCTGAAGACTCTGTCAGCAGAACTTCTGCTGGTCGACGTCACTGCTTTAGCCAGTGCGCTGCATTCTACAGCCCAGGCCTGTGTTTGTGAGCTTGAGCCTTCTCCAGTTCCTCTCATCTCTAGGATGACCACGTGGCTATTAGGCAGAGCTATAGTTTACTCATATTACAATTAAACTACAGGAAAGCATGTAAGCATGCAAGGGAAGTGATGGTCTAGCTGCTACATAACTGCAGCCACAGAACAACACACAAAAAAACCCCCACGAGTTCAATCTTGTGGTGCCATCAACCACGTTTCACATATTTAGAAGCATGCAAATAAGTTTAAATCATATCCACACACACACCCTTTGCTTTCTCTGGATGCGTGAAACCCGAAAGACCACAAGCTACACAATAAAAAAGAACAAAAAACCACCCGAATGGGAGTTTATCCTGAATGGTGAGTGAAAGGCAGCGGCCCCGCAGCGAGGGTGCCACAGTGGGGAAGCGAAAGGCAGAGCCAAGACGGGCCCCGCTTGCTCCCTGTGCTCCCTCGGAGCAGCGCTCCCGGAGCCTTCCTACAGCCCAGCGGCCCAGCTGCAAACACGCTCTGACACGGTACAACACACGCTGAACACTGCCTCCAGAACGGGGCAAACGAGAGCTCTGCACCACGCAGGGCTGCAGGGTCTCGCGTCTGTCCGGGGTAGGTCCGGCCTTTCCCGGCGCTGGATTCACGGCGCAGGCTGCGGCTCTGGAGGTGCCCGCTCCTAGCTCACACACAGCTCTCCGGACAGGACACGCACCAGCAAAGGAAGCGGACGGAGGGGAAAAACGGATCTGTAGGTACTTACATGCAAGATGAAAATTAACTGGGCTTTAGGCATACTTTAAAAGAAACATAGAATAACCCTGTGTGACACATTGTTCCCGAAAAGCATTCACCTTAGTCACAAAAATACTTTGTACTTATAGCATTTAACACCTCTAGCAAACAGTTGCTGCAATCAGATTGTTTGTTAGTAACAATTCGGTTAACCAGTTACAGCATTAATCAGTACAAAGCTAATTATTAGGGATGTTTCAAAAAGAGCATACCAAACAACAGGGGGAAAAAAACCGCCAAATAATACTATAACTTTGGATTTTAGTTGATAAAAAACCCCAAACCAACTTAATAGTGCAGAATCAAAACAATTTCAACAAAATGTTCTTCAATAAACACGGAAACTAAACTGTCAGCCATACATCTTTTAATTAGCTTTTTTTTTCAAGACTTACCTATGTTTTTCTAGTTCATTGTGTGATGACCTATTAAAAAAAGAAAAGAAATATTAGAGAAAAGGAGAAATAAACCAAGATTTAGAATATTTAAAAGCCAACACCTGCATAAATTGCAAAAGAGTTCTATGAAATATGTATTTAACATGGATTATGAAACAGCTTTTCTATTAAATTGGCTCACTTTTACATCCCTTAGATTCTTCAGGGTATCAACTTAATTTCCACGAGTAAACTGTAGGTTTGGGGGGGAATTATAATATATTTGCATTTATTAGTGTTCAATACATTCAGAGATAGAAATGAACATAAAAAACTGAGCAAGTTAGTAATAAAAACAGCCCACGAGATTTTTATCTGTGAAGAAAAATTATGAGGAGGCAGAAAATGTTAGAAGATCTAAATGGTAATGGGTAAGAGCAAAAAGCACCCGAAAGGCCAGCTTTCAAGCCCATGGAGAAGCAGAAAGAAAAATCAGCAGCTAATCACTGCTGTTGTTGTTGTTGACATCTTAATGGCAAGAAAAGAGGAATCGTCTTAATTCTTTTGAGTCTACAAACAGAAGATAAAACCCCAAAAAATCACAGTCCCTGTACTGACCAAAGCAGTATGTTATCCTCTTCCAATCTGCTTGGATTAGAGATTTTTTTTATTCCCTAACCGATGCCTCGGGTTTTTTGCCATTAGGAGGCAGCTTTAAATTCTTGAAGGACTTTTTTTTAAAAACTGATTCAGCTAAAAATATTCATTTTATTTATTTACACAGCTCAAATTAAAAACATTCCTAAAATGAAGTTACTGTCACCACTTCAGAACCAGCAATTTTCCATACTTTCAGTTTTGTCCCGCGGAAAACATGCCCAGCACATAAGGATCAAAAGATGCAGAGGCGGTGGCAGCTTTTAGGGCTGGCAGATTATGTCAGAGCAGCTCTGCTGGAGCCTGCTGCAACCCCAGCCTGCAGCTGGGCACGGGGTGCAGAGTGAGGGGCCTTTGTGGAGGGCAAGTGCACAGTCCCTCCAGAGAGCAGAGACATCCCAAGGGGATTAGAGAGCCTTCCCACACAAATGCTGCCCGGTGCCAAGCTGTCCTGCCTCCCCCTGCACACACCCGAGCAGCTGGATGCTGTACCTGGGTGTGACTGGCGGCAGAGCATCACTCCAGCCACAGAGAGGGAAAAAGAAAGAAAAGCTCACACAAGAAACATCCAGTGAACAAACCCACGAGCAATTTATCTCAGGCCAGTGCAGCTCCTGATCCTGCAAGGAATTAAGTGAACTGCCCCTCTGCAGGTAAAACTGAAATGTGTACAAGGTTCAGCACTGATGCTAATCCACTCTGACCAGAAAGCATCTCAGTGCTGGTACCAAGACATCAATTATGTCAACCATTACCTGGCATCTTTTTCTCAAAAGCCTATGAATTCTTTATGTATTTTTTTAAAACTTGTTACATCAAGTGAGCCACGATCAAGTAATGGGTGTATTTCTACAATGCCATTTAAGTGCTCCTCAGCAATGCAGCAACACTAAAAGTGTTATACACATATTCTGTGCTACATTAATAGTGCAAGGTGGGCTTGGTCATTTGGCTATCTCAAGAGGATATTTGTTTTATCTTCTACTCTCTACACAGAGATCAGACTTTTTCTCCACAATCATTTCTCCATACCAGTGTTCACAAAAATTGACAAAGTCTATGCTAAATCCACCAGTGTTGATGAAAACACGTGGAAAACAGAAGTTAGGAGGGAACCATTGTCCCCATACACGCTCAACTGGCCTGTCAAAGGCACGAAGACACTGTTCATAGGGAACTTTGCAAGGGAGAGGAAATACAGGCTGGCCTGGATTCACCCCTATGGCATGAACTCCTTGACATTTCTGGCAATTAGACACAAAGGAGAACACAATCACTCCAACTGGCCCATTCTGAGCTGCCAGCTCACAGCAGCTCCAGTGAGCACATAGAGGGACAACACGGGAACCATTGGCCAAGAAATTCAGCCTGCACGGACTATTTTGCTGGGCTGAGAGAGGATGCAGTGAGCAGCTGGCAGTCCTTCTGCATGCAGCACACCTACAGAGCACCTCTGGTGCATGAAGGGTGACCCTGGTGTTCTCCTGAGGTATGTCCTGCCAGAGCAGCAGCTCTGGAGCGGCACAGCCGTGGGTGTGCCAGCTGCCAAACAGAGCAGCAGTGACCATGTGCCTCTTGGCAGAGCTCTTGGGGACACAAAAGCCTCAGCGACGCCTGCAGTGTGCAAACGTGGGCACCAGCCACACATTTCGGGAGGTGTCAGGGGCTGACTAACGCCTCAACTATCAGGCCCTAGGCAGGAACCAAAACCAAGAGTCCTGACATTTACCTGAGAATTGTTCCGTCTACAGAGCAAGTTAAATACCCTATTACAAAGCATGACAGGGGTTTCTTTGGTTGGGTTTGTTTTCAGAAGAGATGAACTTCTCTTGAAATACTGGGGTTTTTTTCCTTCACTGTCTACAGCACAGTATATTGCAAGAATATCTATCTCCTGCTGTTCATGCAACCTAAAGTGAGAGAAGAAAAACGTACGAACTGGTCTGCACACAACCCAGCACCCTGTTTCAAAATGGAGTCCTTTATTACTTTAGTAAAGATAAGATGTAGGCCACAACTAAGAAGATACATCTACATATGTATTTATATGAAAGAGACAGACACATGACTGTGGTTTTCAGGCAAATGATCTGTGGAGCCTTTCAAAAACGGTTGCAAGAGAAAGAAGACTTCTGGTGTTCAACTTAGGTTCACTCTATTGAGTTTCAATCTTCATGCAAAGCTTTGGGAAGTTAGGGGTAGCAGTGATGAAAAAAAAGGTGTCAATAAAAAGGTTCAGATAAAGATAAAGGAAAAAAGCCAAAAACAAAACAAAACCCCAAAAACCCCCCAAAAAACCAAAAACAACCGAACAAAAAAAATCAGCAAAGTCATAGATTCAGAAGGAAGGGATAATGAACACTGCTCAGACTACACTATTGATCTGAGACAGCTCTAATATCCCTTTTACAAATGCCAGGCAGTTCACTGACTGTAAATTTTATTTGTGAAGAAATTCTCAAAAGAAGATTTGAAAGAACAAGGAGACAAGTAAATGCAGCCATTGGTCTGCAAGATGCTGGGCTACTTCCCACAGCACGTCCCCAGAGCCATCTCCCTCCACCACCTTCCTTTCCCCAAACAAGAATTCTAGGTATTGGATTTCAGCTTTTGGTTGATGCAACATTCAGCAGACACACCTAAACAATTCAGACAGGTGCTAATTGAGATGGCAAGACTAACACAGAAAAGGCAAGGGCCCCTCCACGTCCACTGCTGCCAGTTTATGGGTGAGCCAGCAGGAGCTGCTCACATGCTGCTCTCCTCTAGATGGAGATTTCTCTGTATGCGTGATGCACGGCCTGTTTCAGTATTAAGACACCTTCCCTACTCCTCCATCCATTTACCCCACCAGACGGGGCATCTGCTCAGCAGGAAGCCAGCAGCTCGTGACAAAAGCAGGGATGTATGGAAATGCTGCTGAAGTTTATTGCCCTGTGTTAATGGGAGCAGGTCTAGACCGTGACCCACCAATACACTACCAGTTGCCAATGCATTTTAAAGCACAGCATAGGGACCAAAGCAGGGTAGTTAACCAAGTGCTTCAAACAGTGACAGCACCTTACCAGTGCCAGGGCTTTCTGGTGCAGGCAGGGCTGTCAGGGTGTTATACAACCCATGTGCAGGATACAACTCCACCTAAGGTCATGCAGCCATGTGAACTACGCTGCCAGCACTTCACCTTTTGTCCAGCCCAAAAGAGTAAGAACAAACAAAACAAGAAGCTTTACAAGGTGCTACACCTTAAGTGTCTGCATCCAGTTTCCACTTCCAAAAGTGCAGCTGTGTAAAAGCACAAAGCTTACACCTGCAGTCTTGTGTGAATGCAACTGCTGTGCAGCTTTTCATTGAAAGGATCCAGATTCGCTTCCAGGAAATTCCCTGTCCACATACCTAACCTGCCATGGGATGCACCTGAAAATACTACAGTTCCCCCTGCAAAGCACAGATAAACCTGAACATAAGCACACGTCCTCCCTGGTATTCACTGCTCCTGGGTTGTTGGTTTTTTTCCATTTGTTTCAAACTGGACACATTGCTTACAGCCTGTCAAAGAAACAGCCTGTACCGAATGAATCCACTAAAAATTAATTTTGCATTCTCCTCATAGCAAAATTTAACCGGTTCTGCAGATTCAGCTGGGATCTGGGAACCAGGCATACTGGCACAGCCTTGATGCAGAGTTCTGGCTCCAGGATTGCATTCAAGTTGGTGCTGCCACATGTTTGCAGTGGCCAGGTCTGAACGTGCTTCTCTTACGGTGGCAACTTGTTTTCCACAACTGCACAAGCAGTGCAGCTCCCAAACATCGCAGACCTACCGCAGTTCCTCAGGGGTGACAGGCCCGTTGGTGGAATCTGTTCTAGTCGGACCAAAATGCATTATTTTAAAATCAAATGCGGCAATATCAATTGCTGTCCTAGCTTTAGGAGGGCAAACCCAGAAAGATCTACCGAATTCAGAAATCCAGTAAAAAATCAGAGGAGCTGTGTCTGCACAGTCTGATTTGCAGTGTTTTATTCTCGGCCTCTCACCAAAAAAAAAAAAAAAATTTAAGGAAAAATAAAACAAAAATCAGGCCCCAATCCCTAAGCTGCTTAGTGTGGGCACAGAAAAACATCTGCAGAGAGCAAGGGGCTTGCTCTGCAGGCCACAGGTTCACCCTCACCATGAGCCAACATCAACAGAGGAATTCGGACATTAGGCTCTGTTTTTATTTGAAAATCCAAATGCCGCTTTCATCTTTTTCTACATATAACCCTTTGCCAGAACACAGCACAAAGTACATGTCTATTTATATAATACATGAGCAAAAATATTAATTAATTAATAGACACAGAAGATATATTTATAAACCAGCATTTATTTTGCTCCCTCTCCTTCAATAAACCAGCTCCTAAATTAACAGGCCAAACACACTGCACCACCGACATTCAATTCCTTTCTCTGAAAGTAAATTTAACCGTGACCTCAGTAGACTAGCATCTAACACTAAGATTTTGGGTTTCATTTTACCTTATTTCTGACCCTTTCATGGTGAAGCAGCTGTCTGAGCTCTCTGGTGCATGGGCAGACACACACCTCAAACCCACACAGAGCTCAAGGTACCCAACACCAGGTGAGTGTCACTGCAGCCAGGGCAGAAGAAAGCCCAGTTATCTGCAGGATTGCATGTTCCTCTGTCAGAGTGCTGTGCCTTGTGAGCAAACGTCACCAAATTTCAGATTTGTGTCGCATTCCTCCTCGGCACATTGCACACGTGTCACCTATCTGTTTCCTTGGAGCAAAAACCAAGCCTGACTCTCGAATATTTGCTATTAACATTTCCAAGGTACAACAGCAATAAATCCAGATGTTTGCTTTATGCAGTTTTTTAATTCTATGTACACCTTAACAAGAATTATTAGACTGCATGGCACTGCTTTAAGAACTACATACAGCCACTGCTCTGCGGAGACATTTATTATACTGTAGTCAAGTACCTGATAAGTATTATTGTAACAAGAAGATGTGACCTAGGTTTACCTCCCTGCAAAAGATAATATTGTGTCTTTCTCTAATCTCCTGTCCTCTTCATAAAACAAGAATCCAGTTTCATTTGCCAGAGGATTTTGGTCAAAATTACTGGGGGGAAACAAGTCTGAATCTCAGCTGAGGACACGGTACGAACAGCAAACCAGAAAGAAAACAAAGCAGTTTGGTTTGTGTGACATGGGAAAGGGCACATCACAGGAAACTGAGAAGAAAACACATAACATCAAGACATTTTAATGTACAAGTGAAAAAGAAATGGCAAAAAACTGTGTCTGACTTCTACCAATAACACCGAGAATATTGTTTATCAACAAACTGCTAACAACCACTTTCAATTTTGATTCAAAGCTAACAGTGGACAAAGCAAAAATGTTAAATTCCTACAGTGGACAGAAAGCTTATAGATTTTGGTTAATTAAATGTAATTCTGCTGGTATTTTTCCCTGCATGAATCAAAACCTGCCAAAATTACTTCTCACTCAATTGCAGTCAAGAGGCCAGCAACCTTTCAGCCCAGACCTGAGCATCCCGTCCGAAGGGCGGGCAGCCTCCTGCCCCTTCTCCTGCTGGTCTGGGCCTCACCAGCCATCCACAAGGGATGGAGGTCTCATCCTACAGTTTCTTGCATGAACATCACCAGCACCTCGGCAGAGGAAGGAGGGGTCCATCCGTGCCCTTGCTGAAGCCCAGGGCAGCTGGAATCCATCCCTGCCTGTCGCCCAGCCCACGGCGCCTGGCCAGCACACCTGTGCCACACAGGGTACACTCTTCCCCCCACAGCCAGGCACACAGGGGGGGAAACACAGAACAAAGAAGAGCACAGCACACCAGGCTTCCTCACATCTGACAGTTTTTCTCCTCCTCCCCTCTCTTCTGATTTTCCAAGAATAAGGAGATGTTTTTCATGCTTTTATATATGTATACCTCAAAAAGCATGAAAAAAAATGTATGTGCATATATACATCTCTCACTTTTTAATCTGATCAGATGCTGCAAGCAGCAGGATACAAAAATAGATAATGAAAACAATGCCCCTGCAGATTTGAAATGTGCAGTTAGCTGCTCCTTTCCTACTCCTCCAACCTTAAGTATGTATTTTTAATCCAGAAAAACAATGAAATAATAAGGCATGAATTTCAGACATGTATGCAATCCCCTGTATGCAATCAGATGCCTCCCTGCATCTAACACTCCAAATCCAGTGAGTCTGGAAAATGGTTAAAGTGGAACAATATGGACAAACACTTTGCCCAGTGGTTCACATCACCCACGACCACTCCAGATCCTCTGAACTTTGGCCAGTCATCTCCCTCTGTTAATCTTTGAGTTGCTTAGGAAGAATTAACTGTGTTACCAAAAATTCACTCTAGTCTGGGGCTCAGCCCCTATAGCCTCTAAGCTCCAGATAACAACAAGTGATGCTGGTGTACATCATGTATTTTGCACTGCATGTTTAAATGTGGGGGTAATTTCTCCCCTGCAAATCTAAGTGTGCAGGCAAACAAGAGCAGTGATTGCTGGACATGGGTACAGAGCCCGTAAGGACAATGCAGAGGTGCCATAGGGCACTGCTGTTGCCCCTCTGTCCCTGAAGGAACTGGGAGGTGCATTAAAGCAAGGTGCCTCTGCTTCCCACACCGGTCAGCAAGCCTGGTGTCTATGCTGAACCAAGCCAGCCACTGTCCCGGCAGTGTCCATGCTGGAAACCATTCCCTGACAAGCATCGTCCTGTCCTGTAAAACAGATGACCCATCCCTCATGTCATCACTGCAGCTAGAAGAAAAGAGAGTGCAAGTAAATGTACACATTGCACACTGCAGGATGGCATTTTCAGAGGTTGCCACTGCTACGGAGTGAGAACCAGAGCTAAACACTAAACAAGTAAATAAATGTAAATCTGCAGGCAGAAAAAAAGCAGGAAGGTAACTGCAAGTGGATGTGTGTACCTCAACTTAAATAACACTAGCAAATTTGTAACCAGAAATCTTTTAATTCTGCTGTATTTGATAGATTACAAATCCTCTCCTAAAAACTCCTGAAAGCAGCTTATAATTCAGACAAATAACTATTTTGCAGCGGATGACAAGAGCCCTAAAAACGGAAACGATGGAATAATAGCTCTGTAAGTAACACAGATTTCTTGAATGCAAGAGGCAGACAAGAAATCTGTACAATTCAAGGAGCAATTTACAGCTGGAAATCCTATGAAATCTGTTTTGAATTTTTTTAAAGGCAGTGAGCATACTTTATATGAAAATAATTAAAAATCTTAAGGAGCAAAGTGTCTCAGGACACAAGATACTCCTCCCACTCCTGATGACTTTCTCTTTTAAAATGAACTGACTGTTTTCTCATGCTCCACGATGAGACAAAGAATTCAACTAAAACTAAAAAAAAAGTAGGAGTACTGCAATTAACAGCCCCCAAAATGGTTGCCTTGCTCGGACCAGGGGCATGGGAGCACAGTTTGCTCCCCCACAGTTATCTTCGAGACACACTGCTCGGCCGCAGCAGGCACCACCAGGGCGCTCAGCAGCTCGTGTTTCTGCTCAAGGAGAGAGTTTGTCAGCTTTTGATTTCGGTTTGCACCTCCGGTGCCCCACGAGCAGCTCCTGGCCATCTGCCTGGCACCTCCCCAGCACCATCCGACCCGGCCGCAGGATGCCCGCTGGAGCAGCGAGAGCGGGCCTGCCGAGACTCACTGCTCCTTTGGAAAACAAGTCACGTGCAAACCAAGTTCATTTTAGGCTATTCTACAGGAGCCACCATCCAGCATGACCATGCAGAGCAGAGCCTGCGCTGGGGAGAGCATCGCTGCCCCGGGACGAAGCAGGCCCAGCAGGGCACGGTCCTCGGTCCTCTCCGGAGCAGCCCTAGTAAAACTAAGCAGAGCAGAGCAGAGCAGGCAGAGCCCAGGGCTGGGCTTGCTCCCGGGCAGGGACCGGCAGTGTCCCTGTAAGACAGACAGCCTCCTGCACGTACACAGCCGCTGCCCGAGCAGCAAACAAAGCTGCAGAGCCTGCGCACAGCAGCGCTCGGCTCGTGCCATCGCAGCGCAGGTAGCGGCTGCGGGGGAACAACAAAACCGCGGCGGCGGAGAGGCGGATGGGCGATAACCGGGATAAACAACAACCGAGCCGCGCACCCCGGCGGATCTGCGTGCGGCGGCCGGGCGGAAGGGCTGGCGAGCCGGCGGTGCAGCACAACCCGCGGGGAGGTCAAGCTCACTCCGGCACCTTCTCACCCCGCACCTCCCGGACAGGCTGGAGGGCGTGCGGAGTGTCCCCCCCGCTGCCCCGCACACGCTCCCCGCCCCAGAGCCCAGCGCCGCCGCAACCGGAGGCTGCATCTGCTCGGGCTGCCATGGGGGAGGCGGCCGGCTCGCTGCCTGTGGTTTATAAATAAATGCTGGGGGGGAAATTAGGTGCCATGCAAAGAGAAATCTGGGTGGCGATTATGGTGTTAAGGTCTGCAGCTAAAGCCGCTGTCGGCGAGCGCGGAGCAGAAGGAGCGATGAGGGCGGATGGTTCAGAAGTGCAGTGAGTACTAAGGAGATGGTGTACGCGTGGCAGTGTTTATATGAGAGATCAAAACAGAGCCAAGCCCATCCAGGGGAAAAATGGCGACTACCGGGATGGGGAAAACTGAGACACTGGATTAGTTATTATTTTTCATAAATGTATGCACTGCACATAAGCTAGACACATTGGAAAAGCTGACGATTCATTCTGAAAAAGCGGTGCGTCTATTACCTGTTATTCTGGGATTTTCTGGCCATGGTGCCTGCCTTTGTTTTCTTTCTGGAATAGTCACTATCGAAGGGTAACACTGATGCATAGCCATGTTCTGCTTCTAGGGACAAAGTCAGCATTAGTGGCAATATATTTTTTCCATGCAATTTTTTCCTCCTTTGCAGGAACGCTAGGGTAAAGAACAGAATTTTTTCCGGTTGATTTGTTTGGATTTTATTCTGGCATCTCTTAAAGAAGCGAGACAAAAAAACATAACTCTGTAAACCAAAGGAAAAAAGAAACAACACCGAAGTGTCGAAATTAGGAGGATTATTGGAGTGCACATTAAAAACGAGGCGGATCATGCAAACCCTTGTCACGCTGCGCTGGGGGAGGGGAGCTGCCATACAATCACCGACTGCCACACACGGAGCGGCGAGAGGGATCCTGAGCGCTGCCACACGCACCGTCCCCATCCAGGGCGGCACGAACAACCCCCTTCTGCTTTGCTTGGGGTGTTAAATATAAAAAAAGCCAAGATCCGAGCAGCGATGCTCCCCCAGCGCGCTGCCGCTGGCGCAGCCCGGGTCCCCCCCGGGCAGGTGCGGGCTCGGGGCCGCTGCCCCGGCCCGGCCGCCGCACAACAAAGGCCGAGAGCGGCTGGGAGCGCCTGCGGGTGCCTGACCGACTGCCCGCCTGCGCCCTGTACCTCGGTCTCTTCGCTCCAAGTACTCGGCCGCTTCCAGGAGGATTAACAGGGAGTTCAATTCCATGGCTGCCCGTCCCGAGCCCCCCGCGCCGAGTTCACGCGCGGGGACTCCCGAGCCCCCGGTTTTAAGGCACCTCGCTCAACCTACATTTGACACACAGCGGACGGGCAGCCCGCGCAGCCAATCGCGAGCAGCGAACAGGCGTGGGGCGGGACTCGGGGAGGCGGCCGGGCCAATCGGCGGCCAGAGCCCCCCCCCCGTCGGCGCAGGGGATGTTGACAGATCCCCGCCGCCCGCGCCCATTGGCTACCCGTGTAGTAACAATTTAGAAGCCGAAGCTTAGCAACAGCACGTGGTGGCCCGGCCCCCGCGCCCGCTCATTGGCCGCTTCCTTGCATGTTAAGTAGGCAGCAGCCGCCCATTGGTGCGCGGGACATCATGCAAATGAGGGTGGGGAAGGGGCCAATGGGGCTGGAGGCGCGTGCCGCGCGGCA
>VZRR01003976.1:3322317-3332415 GCA_013398015.1 Oreocharis arfaki | reverse complement strand
GGGAGGCGGGGCGCGAGGCGCGGGCAGCCAATGGGCGGGAGGGGGCGTGGCGTTGCCGTGAGGAAGAGGTAGGCGGAGAGGCGGGGCTGCCGCCGGCTCCGCCCCCTCGCACGCGCCGGGTGGGACTCGGCGGGCGGGCACCGGGGAAGCGTGAGGGAAAACGGGAAGAAGGGACAAGGCGGCGGCGGAGCAGCCCGTAAGGGAAAGTATGGCAAGAAATGAGTGGGAGCGAAAAAGACGGTACAAACGGGATGCCGGAGGGGCTGTGATAATGTTCCTGGCACGTGCATTCGTGACCCCTTGCGGTGCTCAGGCGAGGGAGGAAGACGGCAGCGCTGTAAAAACAGGCACAGGGATGTAAGAGAATTACTAAACTCTACACAATGGCCTAACCTGCTGAAAAAGAGAAACAGTGGAAAGCTCTCAGAAATGGAGCCAGAGTTCCTGCCAGCCTTCCAGCCCTTGCCAGCATATTCAGCTGCCTTTCGTCATCTGGATACACAGAAGCCGTGTACCAGAATAGCCTGGCTCCCGGCGCGCAGGCTGAGCAGGAAGAGCTCAGCACCTTTCCTGTCCACACCATCCTATTTGCGCTGCTAACTCTGCATCCTTATCTCAGATGGCTGCTGCACAGCTGTTGCTAAAACTGGTTGGTTTTAACACAAGCAAGTGTAGATTTAAAATAGGCATATTTTAAGCTGTGCTGTGATCACACATTGGTACATCTTCAGGCCAAAAGTGCTAAAGCCTGTAATCAGTCCTCCTGCAGGATTGCGCTTGGACACACAATTGGTCCCATTGGTTTTAATTGAACTGTTTAGGTATGAGCTATCCAGCATATAGGATGGATGCAGAATGTGTCCTGTGCCATTCCTTGGCAAATGATGTCAGCCAAAGTTTTCTTTTGAGAGGATAATAGCGACTCAGACTAAAACAAGGATTATTCTTTACTGTTTTTACAGCATTGTGGTAAAGCCACATACACATTACACCTGATCTTGTATTAGTCTGTATCTTGTTGCCCCAGATGCACAAGTGTAATGTAGCTCTTGAACATGGCTGAAACACAGATCACATTTTACTGCCATTTGGTCTAGGCACCGGGCATAAGAGAAAATACAAGCCAGTCATTGTGATTGTAATTTAAGAGAATTTTGTATCTGTTTGGAAAAAGTCTGGCTCTTTGAATTACAAGGCAGAAGCAAATTTGGTGCATAGATTGCAAAGGTAAAAAAAAAAAAAAAATTGCTGTAACATTTTCCACTTGCTGCTTGAACTGTTGAAATCCTGCTGCATGTGGGTGAGACAGCACAGTTTTTACTGTAAACCCATGGAAACTTATGGCAGTTTTGCTGTTAACTGGAAGTAGGTTTAGACACTATTTGACATTGCCTTTTGTTACGAAACGGCATGAAACCATGTATGCATAGGTCTGCTTTGTCCACACAGGAAAGAAAGTTCCCTTTGCCTGACCACATGCATAGGGCACTTAGTGAGGAAGATGTAAAGATGCACAGATAAGGCATCGTTGTTCTCTACTGCATCCACAGCGGTACCTCAGATCTTCGGAACACCTATACTTATTTGTATACAGGTCTAAGTGTATCTTAAACTGTTTTGTACATGTTCTGTGGAATCAGTCATACATCCAGAAAGGCAGAGGAATGTGCTAGGTATGTAAATGTTTGTGTGAAAGCCCAGGATTCAGGTTTGGATTTACTTAGGCTCTGGATGCCAAAAGCTCTGCCCCACCACGCTGTGAGCACACAATTTTACCTGGAAAAAAACCCTGGAAAAACAGTGGTATGAACAAACACTGCACAAGACAGTGCTTCAGGAGGGTACACAGCCTGAGTGAGCACCCTGCTGAGCACTGCCCTCACCAGACAATCCTTGCAGCTTGGACTGATCTGACTGCTGAGCCAAAGCTGCTCTCAACCTCCTCTGCACTCCCCGGGACCCAAACTCAGCACCTCTAACCACTCCCAAGGTAAAAACCATTGCTGTCTCTGCTTTCCGATATGGACAGAAGTATTTTGAAGACAGCTGTTTTAAGATGATGGAGCACAAGTTCACATTGATATTGGCACTTTTCAGGGCCTTGTGCCTCCATACTTCCCTGCATGGAAGGACTGCTTTGGGAAGGGAGGAACCGCTGAAGCCAGCTGGACTATGTGCAGGAGTAAGCGTAGTGCAAAATAGGGGCCAGTGTGGTCACAAAAGGCAGCTGATTTCTGGTCGTGGTGGCTCTCGGCTTCAGGAGTCGTAAACTGCGTTAGTCTGCTGGAGCTGTAAGTGTATATGGAACCCCACATACTCACAGAGCCCCTGCTGATGAAATCCAGGCTAAATCCACACACATTTGGGAAGGACAGGGCTGGCTATGAGCATAACAACCACTGACACACTTTACTGTAGTTGCACTGAAGGAGCAACAGTGTGCAACAACGTGTTAGAGAGTGCTGAGGAGTTTTATCAGCATTATTTTTCCTAGGGGTGAACTCAACAGAGTCCTTCTCAGGAGGCAGCATAAAAGCTTTTAAAATACCTAGAAAGAGTCATTCTGGATCTGGTTTTATTTGTGCCAGGGAACCAGGACTAGCTTTGGTGGTGTCAGCGTGCGTGCAGAGGTGTAAAACGGGTGTGGAAGAAGATCAACCAAATTAATTTAAGGACTGAAGGACGGGCTCTAAGATAGATGTGTGCTCGAAGGCTTTGCAGATTTGCGTCTCTAAATAGCTTTCTTCCATTTCTGCGAGCAAGCAGCAGGAACAGCTGAGTGCTAAAGAAACAGCTGGCCTTCAGTGATAAGGGGTAGCTGTCACTTCATGGTGAAGTTTGAAAAACTTTATATTTAGAAGCAAAAGGGACAGCCATCAGCAGCCACACCCTAAAACCTGAACTGTTTCTTTGCTGCCTGCACTTGGTGATTGGAATGCTAGTAATTGCAATTTTAAACATCACAGTGCCTTTCTTTTCCAACATCCGTCCTGTAGCATGACTTGGCATGTGAGATCAGTGACATCAGAACTGCTGACTGTCCCAAGCTGTGGTGAGGGCAGAGATCTAAAGCTGATGATCAATAATTCAAGCAACTTCATTCACTATTTCCCACGTATGGCTTTAAAGAAATAATTAGCTTTTCAGATTTGGCTCATTGTATCTACTGCATGTTTCTTTCTTTTTTTAAAATTCCATACTATATCATATCCCTATGTCCAGAGATAAGCCCTTAATTGTGCCTTGGACTCCATTCCTCTGTTTTCTTGGGTGTTGCAAGGTTTAAGTAATTAGCAAAGACTAACTCATCTGCCCACACAGGAGGGGATCTGCACTCAGGAACTGACAAGTTTCATCTGCCTGACTCAGTATCTCAAATTCCATTTAATTTCTCATCTTACCTATGATTCAGATCATGAACTTGGTTTCCTAGATGCAGAAACCAAAACACCTGAAAGTTGAACAGAAGGAAGGTTCAGAAGTAACAATTTTGTCAGTGCCCAAGCCCACTTTGAGACACTCTGATTCTATTTACTCTGCCAAGTAAAGCAGGTCTCCACCCCGATCTCAAATGGGAGGTGTCACTGCATCTGCTTGGCCCTCTATCTGGACTGCTACTAGTGCACATGTGGCTTTTAGTCATCACTTTATTTTATGTGTGGTTTGCTTTTAGTTTGGAGTGGTTTCTCTAAGTTCAAAGTGCCTGAAGATAGGTGGCAGCCCATCAGAGAGCCACTTTCAGACCTTAAAGCTGAGGTTACATGACATGAAGGTACATGGGGTGTTGGGGTTAATGAGTTGCTGCTGCAGTGTTGAGGGACTATGTCCTGTGGAGGAGTCACGTCTGCGCAACCTCACCCCAGGAGCTTTCTGGGTTGGTCCTTAACCTGTCAAACCCCTTGAGCTGCAGCCAGGCATTGGCTTCGAGAGGAGCTTGGTCCAAGTACCACAACAACAAATAGTATGGATACTGTGGATTCCTATGGACCTGAGTGGCTTCCATGCATTTGATGAGCTCTCTCTGTGAAGCTCACTAGCCCAGCTTGCTGCCTGGCCTTGACCAGTTGTTTGCTGCAGTGTTTGAATCACTGTCTTTCCCAAAGCAATTTAATTTTTCCTGATTTTGTTTGGGATTTAGCAAGGGCTTATGTAATGCTATGGTACACACATGCTTGAAAGCCAAATCTAAAATGAAAAAGTACTTCAAACTGAATGCCAGTCCCTTGTAACATTCTTTTCTTGTTAATTGCTGTTATTGTGAAAGACAACATTTGTATCTTAGCGTCCTTGAGAGTTTGGCTGCAGGGACCTCGCACGCCCCTCTCCGCCAGCACTCCCCGACCAGCGAGATGTGCAGTGCCCTGACGCCAGGCCCTGCAGCCATTCCTGTGATCAGGCATGAAATTATTCTTAACTGATTGAAGTGAAGCATAGATTGAAAAGCTTGAGAGACACTGATTTACTCCATCATCCTGCTCCGCCTAAACTGTGCCTGGCAATTTTAAATAGCGTCATCCCAAAAATCCCCACTGACTTTCAGCACACTGGAAGTGCTTTACAGAAGGCATTGGTATCGCTGCTTTCATTTTAAAAGACAAAAAAGAAATGAGACAGGGGCAAAACAACTGGCCAGTACCACTCAGCAAAGGCAGGGGAAGGGTTGGGAGGATGGCTGGATATCCAGTGCCTAGTCTGGTATGTTTGGCATTATGATATACTACAGAGTAAGGATTTGTTATATTATTTCAGATCTGAATCTCAGACGCATCATGGCCTTATTACATTCCCTTGGTGTAGGAAAAAGGCTTTGTATTGCATTAATCTTCCACAAGGGGCCTTGTGTACACTTGTATTGCATTAGGCTTCCACAAAATATATAGACTAGTGCAGTGCAAAGAGGCTTTGAAGAAATCATGGCTCAGACCCACTTTGTTAGAGTGCTTTTGCAGGGCATGGGCATCTGCCTGGGGTCACTGCTTGGATGAGCTGGTAAATTAAACATTTCTCCTTTAGCTGATAGAATCAGGCCTTCTTGTTGGGTAACTTTAACAGAAGCACATCATATAGAAGTAAAAGAATATTGTACCTCTCTGCGATCATCTTCTAAGCTGCCTTGATGCTTAGCACCCTGCTGTAGTCCAGGACAGACAGAGAAACAGAGCAGGGTTGTGCGTATGTACTACCAAACAGAGCTGAAACCAGCTTGCCTTGAGCAAACAGAATGTCCACTTAAAGAGAGAGGCAACTATGAGCTTTATGAATAAAATCAGGCAGTGGTAACACAGTCTCAATTACACCTATCCTCTGAATGTAAAAAAATAACATTTTCTTACCCAAAGTACCTGCATCCTATGTATCTGTCAGTTGTGTCTTCTGAGTTTATAGGAAGAAGCTCCAATGAATTTGTATTTGTCTTTGGTGTGAAAATCCATCCAGATACAGAAGAATGAGTTCATGCATCCTATGGAGACCAACAAAGTAGTTAGCAGCCATTAATTTATACAATATTCATTACAGAAGAGGAACCAAGAAAGAAAAAGTTATATTTACAAATTTAAGCATGGAGATTTCTTACCTGGGTGCTTGGACATGCAAAATCTGCTAATGAAATGAGAAGGAAATTAGAGCTGTACCTGCAATGTCTTTCCATAAACCCATTCTCCAGGAACCAAGTGCATGCATACCTATATGGGAGAACAGGTTTTATCGGAGGACAGATATCTGTAACATATTAATAAGCCTGCAGCAATTATGTATGCAAATTGTTGAGTTCTGTTCCCAGTAGGGAAAAAATAGTACCTAATGTGGCTGATGCAAATCTGCTGCCAGCCATAGGATTCTATCATTTGTATCAGCTGTGATGGAACCAAGTGAATCTGTGATGGGAAGATTGCAGGCACATCCCATATTGTACAGTAATGATAGTACTCTACATTTCTATAGCGTGTCCAACTCACGCATTTTAGACTGCTTAGTCAAGATTTTCCAGTTCAGGCACTTAATAGATATTAATAATTAGGCAAATAAAATGTTGTTCAGCTGAATGATGGAGGAATCAGTATTGATCCTGAGCCTCATGCTGCTGGTATAGTTGGGCCAGTATTATCATGGTAGGGATACGAGCGCTCATCCATCGATACACACGTTTGAGAGAAGATCAAAACAGCCCAGGTGGTAAATAACCTGGACGCTTGCCTGCAGGACCTAAAATTAGAGATCAGCACAAAGACTTGGCAGGTGAATACTCAGCAGATGCTGTCTTATCTCTCTATTTGCTTTGGAAGATTGGGGCCGACATGTTTTGGGGCCGACCCAAAACATGTTGAAATCAATTTGTATCTTCTCCTTTATTTCAATAGGCTATGCACCAGCCTCTAATCAGTTGTGGGCCTAATTAAATGATTTTTCTCATTGCCAGCTAATTAGTCCTATGGAGAAATGAAACTGAATGTTAGATGAGCACTCTGTAGGAACTGTAACGTATGGTTTAGAATAAAAATTATGGGCTTGATTTCACACTGTCTTATGGTCTCTTATTCCACCTAAAACAAGGACAATTTCCCATTCTTGTATTGGTATGAGTACGGAAATCGAGTGAAGAATCAAGTGGAATGACTGTAACAAGTTCCCTCCCTTATGCAACAAAAAAAAGCTACTGCAAGCAGGAAATCATCGGCTTTCAGCATCCAAGAGAGGAAGAAGCAATGCATTTAAATTACAGCAAGAAGGCCGAATATCACTAAAATGTTCTCTTGGTGAGGACAGCGACGCGTGGGGCTGGGACATGTGGGGAGCCTTTGGCACCTCCAGCTTGGCTCCAGCCTCAGACAGGGGATGGAGCACCCAGAGACTTCCCGGGCCATGGTTGCCAGTGCCTGGTTGGAGTTTTGCCACAATTTGGGGAAAAATGCAAGGTACAGGACAAAGACAAATTCAGTGCCATCACTTTGTGGTGGCGGGCCATTTGCTGGTTTTGACATATGGCAAAGCAGGAAACGTGAAAATGTGAAATCTGCAATTAGTTAGATAATGGGAAATCAATCATGCTAATGAATATCTAATTGTTGTCAGACTCCAACTATAGCTGTGTGGATAGGACTGATCTAGTGATCACTTTCTTCAGGAATCACAGGTGGGAGGTTGCTTAGGTGTGGCCAACTGATTCTATGTGCAGCTTCCTTGTAATAATTCCCAACTAAACCTTTGAGCTGAGTGTTGGGTTTGAGGCACTGCATGAGGCACTGAATCTCAGCAAAGGGAAGATCTTTGCTCAACAATCCCAGAAAAACTTCTTTGACATCATGGAGGGGAAAAGGAATGGCCTCCACAAAAGGCACAACTTGCTGAAAGCAATCTTGCATGCAAAGAAAGAAGCCACTCAAACTGCACTGTGTGTTTGTGGACCAGAATCTGAGATGCTGTAGCATGTAGTGGTTATGACCCAGCCTTATGGGACCCATACAGCACTGTGTCTGCAAAAGGCAATGTATGCAAAATGCAAACATTCATATGAGCCAGAAGCGCCCTGGCAGCCAGGAGGGACATCCCTGTCCTGGAGGGCAGCAGACACAGCATCGCCAGCGGGACCAGGGAGGGTTTGTCCTGCTCTGCTCTGCGCTGGGGCAGCCTCACCTTGAGGCCAGGGGCCAGTTTTGGGTGCCACAATATAAGCAGGATATAAAGCTACAAGAGAGTGCCCAAAGGAGGGCAACAAAGACAGTAAAGGACCTTGAGGGGAAGCCATGTGAGGAGTGGCTGAGGGCACTTGGTCTGTTCAGCCTGGAGGAGGGGAGACCTCATTGAAGTTGCAACTTCCTTGTGAGGGGAAGAGGAGGGGCAGACACTGATCTCTGCTCTGTGGTAACCAGTGACAGGACACAAGAGGATGGCCTGAAGTTGTGTCAGGGGAGGTTTAGTTTGGATATTAGACAAAGGTTCTTCCCCCAGAGGGTGGTTGGGCACTAGCACAGGCTCCCCAAGGCAGTAATCACAGCCCCAAGCCTGACAGAGCTCAAGGAGTGTTTGCACAATGCTCTCAGGCCCATGGTGTGATTCTTGGGGTGTCCTGTGCAGGCTCAAGAGATGGACTTGGACCCCTTCCAACTCAGGATATTCTACGATTCTATGATTCATCCTCAGGCAGATGTTTACCCTTCAAGTGTCATGTAGGGTGCCACATCCTTTTTGTTGATTTTAGCATTGGGAGAAAATTTCAGTAACAAGGTGCTAGTAAGATGGAAGAAACTGGAGGGCAAGATGGTGACTTCAACTTACTTGGTTTATTTGTTTTCTTTCCAGCTTTCCACAGATCTATTTTTTTGCCTTGTACTTGGCTCTATGTCTCTGATCCCTTCTGTCCTGTTTTTGTTCTCCTTCCTTTGTTGCTGATGGTTTCACGCTGTTTCCATTCCTCTCCTTTCGTGTGACACAGATTCTCTGCCTGAGCCCCGTCCAAGGTGTTGGACTCCCTGCAGTTACAGCACAGAGTCTCAATACCGGGGGCATGACTTCCTGCTTCACAATGTCTGCATTGTGTAAGTAAATATGTGTCTTATCAGCCCACAGAAAAGAAGTTTCAGGGCATTACTTAATGGATTCTCCTTTTTCTACCTTCTCAGGACACTGGCAGCTCTTCACCTCTTCTTCATTGTTACTGGTCTCCTTGTATCTACAGGTGACTACTCTAGATGATCTACACACAGCAAGAGAGCTTTGCTTAATGTGAAGACCTTACAGTCAACACAGAGAAAACAGCAAAGGTATGAGAACAGTGTTATGAATAAACCTTGACTATGCAGAGGGAAGTAGAAACACAGAAAAATCCCTCAATCTCATTACTAGAGGAATGAGATACCTGTAGTAACTTGGATACCTCGCATCCAGTTCAGGGCTTTCACCACAAAATGGTCCTTCTGTTCACTGGGACCAGGGTAACACAGGGATGGATTTTTACTTTTTTCTCCCTTTCAGATGTGCTAAGGATGGTGGAAGGTAGGACCTGTACCAGACAACTGACCCAGCAGTAATGAGACAGGGCATTTCACCACTCACTCCCTCATGTGGGAAAGTCTAACTCATGCCAAGTCAGTCTGTCACCTCTCTGTTTTTGAATGAAATGTTGAGGGTTGTTTAAAAGTGTTAAGTATATTGGCAGTTATCCCAGGGGGTGAGAAGATCACTAGTAGTATATTCTTCTATATAAAAAGATAGGTGTAATATTCAGAGGTGCACTGATGAGACTCAAAGCTTTAACTTCTAACAGCCATCTGTCTGGAGTTTGCAGACACCCCTGATCTACAGCTACAAGGTCTCGGAATTAGCATCCAAGTTCCTGTGAACTCAGAAAGTCCTGGATGAGAGGTAACCTCTGATTTCTGAGCAATAGTACTGCTCAGTTCTGAAACACTGACACCAACCACTCTATAGCTGTGCATGAGCAAAGGCTGACACAACCACACAAAAGGTAACTATAAGTCTTTTCTGACATCAGGTAGAAAATCCTTATCTTAGGTCTCATTCTTCTGTTTACATCCTGGCCTTTGCTTCCCAAACTCAGATACATGCTTTACACTAGACAGGCAGTATGATGGCTTAATGAAAAAGAGGTCAGTACTATTTCCTCAGTGTGACCTCTGTTTTCATTGTCTCTACCTTTGACATCTAATCAAACACATTAAACTATCCAAAATGCACACATCTGGGCTCTTTGTAGAGTATGTTTGTTTTATTTTTTATAGCTTTGCTTACCTGTGGAGTCTACTATTTATTGTATGATGCTTTTTGCCACTTAGACACTATGTTTAATCAGATTTGTAAATTAATTCTCTCCTGGGGTTTCTCTTTGTGTGTTCAGAAAGCATAAAAAGTGTTCATGACACGCTTCAAAACACACACTGGTTACATTAGTCATCCTCTCAGCATAATAGTTTTATGGAGAACACTTTCAGCTAAAAAAACCCAACACATTTCCTTTAATCCAGCTTCTTTCCCCCACTTTTGATCCCTAGAGTTAGGCTATGTGTTAGTAAACAGCTACTCAACACGCAAAGGCTGTAATTGCCTTTTTTTTTTTTTTTGTTATTGCACAAGCGCACATGT
>VZRR01003976.1:3187959-3322166 GCA_013398015.1 Oreocharis arfaki | reverse complement strand
GGTTAGGCTTTGTTTAAGAAAACAGCTTCTAAACACGCAAAGGTTGTATTTGCTTTTTTTTTTTTTTTTGCTAGTGGAAAGAGCTACTGTTTACATCTTGCAATATCTATTATTACTTTTTATGACATATTCCACTGAAAAAATTTTCATACGGGAACTTTGCCTTGTTCTCGAAGATGGAAAGCTGGTTGTAAAAATGAGCATTGCTGAATTACAACATGCCTTCCTCCTGCTCTCCCTGAGCTGCTCCCCCAGGCCAGCAGTCCCAGCCCATATCAGGGCTGAGGCTGGATGGGAAAAGGCAGCTTGGATGGGGAGCACCAAACTCTCCATCAGTGCTGCTAGTACCTTCATGAACAGACCATCCCGCACACACCATGCCCCTTCCTTGTCAAGCTGTTCAAAGCACCTCCTAGTGAACAAAACCCTTCTGTGGCAAATGTTGCAAAGTGGGAAAGAATTTACACAGCAAAAAATGTCACTAATGTTGGTGAGGAGAGGGTGCTTGGGCAGCACTGCAGTGCCCTTTGGCAAGAAAGGAGGATGTCCATGGCCATTGCACTGCAGCCCGAGAGCTGCAGTGACAACGAACTGCAGTAGATCTCCTCAAAAGTGAGGGGTACTTCCCAGAAATCATTTTCACAGACAAGAAGTCCACATCCACAGACAAATGTGGCCACAGTCCTCATTTTATGCCAGTGGACCCAACAGAAAATCTCTCCTCATACAGCACACTCACCCCTGTAGTCTCTAGGAGCCTTATCTACACTCCCCACCCCAACCCACACACTCCCCCAGTCTCTCAGTCCTTTGTGTTTCACAGGAAACAAGTAGATAAACCACAGCTTTCAATTTCCTAATTATGCAAAAAAGTAGAAACTCCTAAACTTTCAGAAACTCAAAAATGCTGAAGTGGTTGGAAGAACAGGCAAAGGGAAGACCTGAAACCAAATGGGGATTTCACACTGGGATGTCATAGGCATTACAAAGATGTGGGGTGGGCTCACAGCACACTCACGTGTTTTTGCTGAAAGAGAACAGCAGTGGATGGTAGAGAGAGCCCCGTCTTTGAGGAAGGACCCAGCAGGAGCAAAATCTTTTGTCTGATGGAGCAATCCATGATTCTGCGAAGAGAAAACATTGTGCTGATTGCTGCAGAGAGGAACTTGCTCAGCTCAGTGGGGAGGAACCTGGCTCTAGCACTGCTCTACAGTGGGACCCTGGGGATTTCTAGACATGTTTTTGGCCAGATCACTTCTTCTCTCCCAGCCTCTCTCTTTCCCTGGATCTGTGCTTGCCTCAGAGCTGTGGGATAACCAGGACTACATCCATTCTGCACCAGTGCAGGCACATGCAACTGCAGTAAGTGCATGCAGTGGAGCCCCAGCAAGAAGCCAGAGAGCAGCTATGCCTGTGCTGTTGCTCCCCCATTTCTGAGTGCCACAGTCACTGCCTGGCCCGTTTCCTTCACAGTGGCTGTCACGTGTTTGTGTTCCTGGGACACCTGGAGAGGTTGAGCTCATCCCACCAGTGCAGCTGCTTGTTCCCCTTCTCCCTGGTTCCACATGTTCACTCTCAAATCTTCTTCTTGCCAGTTGGTTCAGAGCACATGATTTAACCCTTTCCAAATTTTCACGCATTTGGTAACAAATTTGGGAAATGGGAAGGGCATCTGAAGAACTGAACCTGCAGGGTAGGTGGGCTGGTGGTGAGTGCAGCCTGTCAGACTCCACTGCTGCAGCTCGTGGTACCAGTACTTACAGAGCCTCTTTTCCCCCAATTCCCGTATCGTAACAGCTTGTACAGGTCTCTAGCTTCTCACTTGCTATTTCCTTGTTCAAATGTCTGGGTTTTTTTCTTTTTCCTTGGGAAACAGCAGAGTGACGTGGAGGAAGGAGGATTCCCTGATTCTGGTGAGTTCTGGGAATGAGTGCCACAGTTGTCAGCCAGATGCCAAGAAACCCATGTCATTCACAGGCAACAACTCATATTTGTTTCCTTAGCAGCTCTTCAGTTCTCTGGCATATTGTCAAGGACACAGGGAGAGGGCAGGTTCGTCAGGCACTGCTGGCTAGGCTTGCAGGCAGCTTGCAGGCTTGGAGGACTGTCTGGACCAGAGCATGGGCAGGGCTTTCTGCAGTCTGTGCTGCTGCTTTGGCATCAAACTACACAGGTCCTGTAGGCTAATATGGTTACCAGTTCATATATAGGAAAAGATGTGTTAAAACACCAGTTTAAAAGACAGGACTGTTGTGAGGACCTGAGCACCTTCCTCTTGAGAAGGACGCTTGGCCTGGTAGAGCTGTGCTGTCTGCAGGGCAGCTGCACTACCTGGTCCTGGATGAGGACCTACTGCCTGTCCTGTCCCAGTTCTGCCCCAGCCTCCCTTTCTGTTTCCACACTGGGAGCAGAACATGAGACTGGTGTTTCTGTGGCTCTCCAGCCCCTGCTTTAACCAAGAGGATGTTTGTTTCCTGCAAAGGAAAGCACAGTCAGCTGTCACGCTAGAGGAAAATAAAACACAGGGCCAGACTGGTATATTTTACACGTCTGCACAGAGATTTCATCAGAGCTTAACTTGGCTCATCAAACCAAGCCCTAATTTTGTACATCACTGGTAGACAAGCTCACGGAGCTAATGCAGGGACAGGGAGATGCTCAGTTTGTTCCCAGTGTGGTGTCACTGGGCACTCTCGCATGAGGCAGTCCCACTTGGAGTGAGCATTGGTTATCCTGTATTAAAAATGAACACTGACCATGTGGAGCTTGGGAAATTGAAAAATATGATGTTAATGCTGCAGATATTACACATTCCTAGCGATCTGCTACTGAATGGTGCCACATGGCTTCACTGCATGGTGCTTGTCCGGCACATTTGTTGCTCTGGTGAAGGTCTCTCCAGAACATCCCAAAGGCTGAGTCATTGCAGGTGGTCCTGTATGACTGTGAGAATCAGAAATTCATGGTAGCATTGGGTGGATCAGGAACATGGACTTCTTGGGTGGGGAAGGACTCACTGTCCACGCCTAACGGTGGCCTTGGGAGTGGATTAGAGAACCACACAGCAAAGCATCTTGACTCCACAGGGCTCTTGAATCCTCCTGTTGTTTCTTGCAATTCCTTTACCTGTATCCATTGTGGAATGGGTAATCATGCCCATTTCAGCCTAACATTGTCCCATTTTCCTTTCTTTACAGTCTTACACATAGCAATCATTTTTGGCCACATAAATTTTTATTTTTTTAATTGAGGTATTTCTCACAACAAAAATCTTTCTAAGTCTGGTTACTGTTTTCCCTTATTGTGAATATTCATTCAGCACTTACCTTTGCCAAAGATGATGTAGTGCAAGCAGGTGTCACAGCCGTAATTTCAGCCATATGGAAAACACATTTCATTTCTGACAGCGATCCTGCTGTTTCAGTAGAAGGCTACCCCATGCAGAGATAGGCTGGTTAGATCAAACTGCACTAATTGCAGAGTGATTTGGAAATCTGTTCCACTTGCAAACAGAATGAATCCAACACTTCGTAACATTGAATTAACAAAGGTCACATTTCATAAATATTACCAAGCAATTTTCATAGATAATGCAGCAGGCTAGTTAATGATTAGAGCAGTAAACTCCTGACGTAAAGCCATGATGAATAAGGGACATATTTTACAGCCTCCGTTATTATTGCCTCAGGGATCTTAAGTAAAGGCAGCAGAAATTATTAGGGTCCAACATATCTTAAAAATCTAACCAATCAGGCTATATCTGGTATTCCCAATGGCTTTTGTGTAACAAACTAGAAAATTCAAGAGATTTTAGGGCATCAGTCAGATTCTCAATGGGGAAAAAGAAGCATGCTGGTTTCAATCCAGTTCTGCTGGACTCTGCAATGTAAAAACCAGCTTCAGTAACTGGTGGGAATTGGCATAGCTCAGGTTAAGAAGGGATGGAATTCTCACTCTTGCCCCAGCTTCTGGATCTGCTGGATCAGGGCAGGAAATTTTAGTAAAGGTCTAGTTCTGCTTTAAAGACTGATCCCAGGGACTGGCTCCCCTCCTGAGACTGGGTCCAACACCATTTCTTAGATGGGAAGGAATTACCTGAGCAGTAATCTTGATTAAGTCTGTGGGATTAGCTCTGTAGAGAAACAGTGTTGTACATTTTGTAAGTAAGGGAAAGTGGTGGAATGAATCCTGGGATTAAACAGAAATCTTGGGCCCAGGTATAAACAAAGGGCTTAAAACCAGTGAATGTAATTTTCCAGGACTTAATTAGGCATGCTTTTTTCTGATAGCCACATACCCATAGATAACCTGTATTTCTCAGGAGGGTTTTATCTTCTGTGAGCCATTTGAGTCCGAATTTGCGGGGTTAGAAAATCTTGGTATACAACTGTGGCAAAACTGTCATCCAGCAGTGTTTAAGGGTGGAGGGCTTGGGAATCAGAAAAATTCCAGCAGGAATTTTATTTTTTTCTTCATCCAGAAGAAACTGACAGGGATGAAAAGTGGCTAATGCCAGTCTGTAATGCATTTTTGAGAGAAATGATGAGTGAAACATGCAGCCCTTTGTGAAACATGCAGTGATGTCCAGGTGCTTGGATGAAGAGGTGGAACCTGTTACATCTTCATTTGGGAAAGCCGTTTGATGAGATGAAATGTGAATTGTCCATGCAGTGACACCATTTGGACATGACAGGTTCTAATTTTCAATTTTTAGATGTTCATGCTCTGAGGCCATTCAGAACCCAAACCTAAAAACACAATTGCTTGAAAACCTAGTGCAATTAAAGTGATAGAAAAAACCCAAACAAAACAAAACCCCAACATTCATGCAAGTAGCAGCTCAACTAAACATAAAATAACCCTAATTGTGAAAGCCAGCCCAAAGCAAGATCAGGGCCAGATTTGGAAGAAACCTAGAAGGCTTCTCCCACAGCCGGACCCAGGGGACCCTGACAGGCAGAGGTCTGCAGGGCCACTGCTGCCTGGAGAGCTCACCCTGCCTGCAGCCAGCACTTTCTCTGGCCCTGCCTCCATCCCAGCTGGAACGGGCTGAAAAATAACTGGAAGTTTCTTGTCAGAACAGACACACAGCACAGCCAGTTCTTCATTGACAAACGAGCAAAAGAAAACAAAATATCACACTGTCATTTAAAAATAGCTTCAGCAGAAATACCACAGGCAGTGCTTTCACCAAGCAGAGATCGGCGGCTGATTAGGGAGGGTTATCAGTGTACCTGGTGCCAGATAAAACCCGATCCCGCAGCAAGGCGCTCTCACTCAGCCGGACGGATTGTGGGGTTGTGATGAATGCCTGAGAAACTCTAGAAGTTTTCTGATAATGCAGGAGTTTGAAACAAGGAGTTTCTGCTCCTCGCCTGCAATCAGCTTTAGGAAAGCTCCATGTGGTCTGATGGTGCCAAGTGGCATTTCTGGATTTCGGTGGGACAGGGCCATTCCCTGTTCATGCCAAATGCAAGCTGGCTTGGTCCACTGCCAGAGTGGGGAGAGCTGTGCAAGGGTGATCCCCTCAGTAAATGATAGTGAAAGGATAGACACCACTGCAAAGTTCAGCCCAAGTCTGGGGACTTCCATAAGTGACATCTGTGCCTTGTGGCCATGATCTGAAGTGGTATAGTTTGAACACAGACTTGACCATACGATTTTAGGAAGTCACTCCACTGAATGTTTTTGCAGGGTCATCAGTGTCATTTTTAAAGCACAGCGTGTGCGACATGCAACAGTTTTCCAATGTCAGAGCTCAAATTGCATGACCTAGGATTTAGGGTCATGGCAACTTTTAACATTCCTTCTAGTCTTCCACCTCTTGATTTTGCTTATACAAAGAATTCAGGTGGTAAAATGAATGTATTTTTCTTGATCTGTTTCTTGTAAAGTACTTAGAGCATCATTTAATTTGCAACTGTTATTTGGGTCTATTTGCATTATTCCAATTATTTCATCTGATAGGGGAATTAATATTCACTAGCTGAAGAAAATCGTGCAATGAACAAAAACATACCAGTTTGCTTAAGAGACTCTTGACTGTATTTCAAGACAAAAGAAGAAATTGATCGAAAGAGATCAAGAGCAAGTCCTGAGCTTTTCTGAGATGGTATAATTTGTTAGTTTACCATAGTCACCTCAAGACATACCTTGACCCATCACTTGCCTAAAACTTCATATCAGGAGCCATGGCTAAAATCCAGAGGCTTGAAACACTGTCGGTACTGAAGAAAGAAAACAAGTATATTAGAAGCAAAGCAACTGGATGAGTAGCTTTGCTAGGTCAAGTGTCATTCTCATGACCCTAAGATTAAAGATCTTTCCTGTTTTTATGTATCCTGACTGTTTTTGACACGTGACTACAAAAGCAAAGCACAGCACAATGGAAATATGTGCAAAACCATCAAAACCACAGAAAGAGACAAATCTGGTAACATGGTGACCTACACTAAAGCAGGGAACCCCCAGCCTGGGGCTGCCCTTGCAGCTGGCACCTGCACACAACTGAATGTGTGCCCTGATGGTTAGATCCCATCACAGGCAACGTGCTCGGGAGGGCAGAGTCTCTGCCTCTGCACTCGGGATTCAGGACACGGGATCTGCTGCCTTTTCAAAGCCACTTCATGGAGTGGGCAACACCCCAAGAGCACAGCAGTGCTTGCAGTCAGCATGGCACTCCACTGTATACTGCCCCAAGGTACAGCTGCCTACAGTCATGTGCAGCAAGTAGGGGGATGCAGAAGCCTCACTCTGGGTCTCCTTGCAGAAGCATTGGGTCATCTTGCACCCATCCTTTCCCCTCCTTTTGCCCCATTCCCGAGATCTGGGCCATGCAGAGTTCTCACCATTCTTGCTCTTCCAGGCTATTTTCAAAATGCTGCCTTGGGTGATTCTCTAATCTCCCAGGGAGCTGCATTTCTGAGATTTCTCTTCCTGTGCAATGTCCATTCCTGGTGGAATCCACATGGGCCATTTCTGAGGGTAGTGACAGATCCATCACACAGCTGTGATTCCTGCTCTCCTATCGTGAGGCCAGGGCATTATTTGGGACTGGTTCTTTACTAAAGCAATGAGTTACTGTTCTTCAAGCTGAGGGAACAGCAAATGATACCTTAGGCCTTTCACTCCCAGGTCTGTTGCTTCTGCTCCAGGCACCACCTGAAAGGAAAACCAGCTGCCCCAGCTCACCCAGGAAACCAAAGGTGGGAAAATGTAACTCCCTCAGCACAGCCTGTAGCCATATCTACTCAGCGTGGACCAGTGACTCTGACAGTTCTGCTGCTGAGATCCCCTGCAGGAAGGAGAATACTGAATACACGTTGTCAAAATGCCTTTTAGCATTAGCAGGATACTCTGCTCCAGGCAGAGGAGGAAACATACAAAGCCTTAAGCTGTTCCAGGCTTCACAGAGCAGCAGACAGCAAAATACATGTGGCTGCACTGGGACACATTGTTTTCAAAGCCCTGTGTGATAGCACCAAGTGGCATAAATCAGAATTACCTGTCACAAACTGTATATCTCCATGGCCATTTCTCCATTCCCAGCTGAGCAGCAGCTCAAACTCTCTTAGACAGTGGTTATGCTGGAAAGAAGGCAAAGATGTAGAATGCGGGAGGTGAGGAGATGGTAAAAAAAGCAGTGATGCCTGAAAAAATGTTGAAATGCATCCCACTAGAAAGTAGTGCCAAGGATGTGCTAAGGCAGGAACATGAGGGGCTTTCCTGCTTCCTGAAAACCCAGAACCGGCTCTAAGAGCTGCTTCCTTTAGCATCAGTTTCACATTCTGGGTTTTCTGTATGAAGAAGTGGAGGACTCTGCCCCAGTATGCGCTTTCTGCAGCCCTGGGGTGTCCAGTGTTTCTCTAAAACACTCTGCAAAGTGAAAGCTCAGCCCATCCCCAGGGAACTGGTGGATCGAGGCCAGCAGCACATCCTCCTGGAAGCAGCTAATGACTGAGCTGCTAAATACTTCACATTCCTCATGGACACCAATCCAGACTCGAAGATGAACTGGAAACCTGACACGGAGGTTACTTAGCATAAGACATTTGCCTCAGGGAACTCTTCTGAATAGCAACAAGTCAAGTCAAAACCTCAGTCCAGACCTCACCTCCAGATCCAAGCCATATCCTGACCAGATTCAACAGCCTAAATGTGGGGAATCACAACTTGGGACCTCTGCTTGCTTTGCAGACCAACCCTTTGGCTCTGTATCCCAGGTGTTGAGCTATTGCCCACCTGTGGTATTTAAAGGCCTTTTTCCTAATTGCTCTCCACAGCTCAGGCTTCTGTTGGGGTGCCATCCTCCTCTCCAAAAGTCTCTGCCTGCCTTGGTTTAAGTAACTCATTGCAAGACACTCTAACCATGTCTTAAAACATAGGTAGGTGTTGGTTTCTTTTCACCCTCCAGTTTGGGTGAAATCACCATGGTGTGTGAGCAGGTTGGCAGTGAAAAGCAGCCAGGCTGGGACTTACCACTGCCAGACAAGTTCTGAGCACTGTGCTACAGTAACTGAACAACATTGCAGGGCTCTCAGAAGTATTTCCCATATAGGAGGTCAAGATATTAAGAGCAGATTTTGTAGAGTTCAACACCAATACATCCTACTGAGAACAAAAGATGTTGCTGTAAAATCAGGTTAAAAGTAATTTGTCCATGAACACAAGTTTGGTGCTGGGATCAAGGTGCCAGGGCTCATAGCTACTACCCCAGCCCTGCTGCTCCAGCATTTGAGGGTCAGAGGCTGTGAGTAGCTCTATTTTTGGAAAGAAGTCCTATTCTTAGCTGGATCCAAGCATAGAGCAATCAGGAAAAGAACTTCATAAATTCATTTCCTTCTACCTACCTCACTCATCACTGACTTGTTCCCACAATTTTTGGCAGCCTCTAGCACCATTTTTCTTCTCCCCACAGACTTCGGTGCTGCTTCTGTGCAGAGGTAAGCTCATGTAACAGGCTTAGGCAGAAAGAAAAACAGCCAAGGTCCATATTTTAAGAATCATTGAATACATTCTGGTATCACTTATTTCTTAGAACAAGAAATCATTTGATTATGTCAAAAGCCTAAAGAAAATCCTGAAGTGCTGAATTTTCCCTTTCTAGCGTAACAGTTACTAAAGGAAGGTACCATTTGCTCTCTGCTTCTTACAGCACTACACCCAGGTGGTCTTTCCACTTGTCCCAGAGTTTGTCCTGAGGTGCTGTTGTGCTTTGCTCATTACTGCTAATGCTGTTGTTCTGCGGGGTTATGACAAGATGAGGCAACACAGACCTTTTCAAATCCAGGTTTCAGGAAGAGGAGAGACACGTATCTCTCCAGTCTGTCAGGGGAAAGAATGAAAAATAAATTGCTCTGGTGATCTTCAGTTACTGGCTATTAATTCCTTTGAGGATTTTGTATTGCTTCCAAGGCAAATACAAGATTAGCTGATGGAGTAATGGAGTAGTATGGGATACAGATCACATGGGGGTTCTTGTAACACAGATGTTATTTATTTAGCCTGTGCAGAGCAAACCTACTTACAGATGTAATTTTGTATGTTCAACATGATGTCTATGTGCCCAGTAGCCCCCCACCACAACTTGAGAAGTCAGGGATCCTGCCTTTGCGAGCCTCCAGCTCCCAGGCAGGGACAGCTGTCCTTGCACCCACCCCTGCTCGAGCGGGTGCCCCTTCAGGGAGCCGCGGTGCAACAACTTGGCAAAATGCAGAAGTGAGCAGGTAAAAAAGGAACCTGGCTGCAGGAAGGCAAGTGGAAAACAGGTCTCAGTCACCTGAAACTTCCTGCTGATTCACCCAGCTGCAGGGGCTGCCCATCCCAGCTGCACCAGTCAGTGGTGGTGCTTGGAAAAATGCTGCTGCTGTAAGAATGCCGCTATTTTGTAAAAGCGTTTTCAGGACCTTCCAGTGCCAGATATCCAGACGTGCTAATGCAAAATGCATTAGCCCAAGCAGCAGGAGCTCCAGGGCTGCTGGCGCCATTGAGTTCCACTCATTTCATCTTTATTATAAATACTGCATTGTCGTCTCATTCTTTTCTCTCATCCTCTCTTTAGAAAAGAATTATAAGGCTCTAGTTGACTGGTCCTTTTGACTTAGTACAGTTGTTAAACCACAGGCAGTAAATACCTCTTTCAATTGTTTAAGGCGGATGTATTTATTTCATTGGAACAACCGAATGAAATCTGTAAGAGCTAAAGAATCGCTCCTTTCATGGCAGCTCTGCTTTTCTACCTCTGAGCTGAATGCGAAAGGAACTCTTCCTTAAACCTGCCGTGTGAAATCAGCCCACCTTCAGGCTCCCCACTCTCAGCTTAGTTTTTTGTGGTTCAAGAAGTCTTGCAGGCTCCAAAGGCTCACCGCCTACTTGTAAATAGTGATCTTTCACCAGGCAGATCTCAGCTGACAAATGTTAATTGTTATGCAAACTATCCAGAAGATGAGCTCTTCTCCCGGGACTGAAGGGCAGCCACCTCCCAGATGAAACAAGGCAGCTGTTTAAACAGTGCGGGGTGCGCTGCCCCGGCTGCCAGAGCAGCGGGAGAGCCGAGTGGTGCGAGCGGAGCTGGAGCTGTGCCATGCCACCATGGTTAACACCCCCGCTTTTGTGGAGAAAACCTCCACAGCACAGCTTGAGAACTTTAACTGACCCCACGCCGTCAGGAAGATGATGCTGTTTCAGTGGAAAACAGATATAAAAATTGTTTCTTTGCGCTCATGCGGCAGGATGCTCCCCCCTTCAAGCAGGAAAAACAAATTCTGATTGTTGGGGCAGGATAGGGATGGGAGAGCAATGCTTTTCCCAAACCAGAGGATTTGAAAGCGACCAGGGATGCTGAGAATGCCATGCAAACCTTGTTCTTATCAGGAGGCAGGTCCTTGCCTGAGGCAGGTGATGCTGTTGGGCCGTGGCTCCCACTGGAGTCCCCTGGGAAGCTGGGACCCAGCTCCCCTTCTTGTGAAACGCTCCATTGGTGCTGCTTATAACTCCACCATAGGCTGAAAGGAATCTTGGACGTGCTATCAGCTCATTTTTCCTTCCAGACCCATTCCCTTGTCCACTCCTCCAGTGCAGGGTCTTTGGGATCACTATGAAGAATAAGAGTCATCTCGAAAAACCAGAGGGACTCACCACAGCTCGTAAAAACTGTCCTGACAGGGCTGGTGGTAACTCTGTGAGCAGCAAGTCTTGCCCTTTGCCTGCGCCTGTCCAGCACACAGAGAGCACGGCCTCGGTGCTAGGGAGGTGGTTCAGCAGTGCAGAACAGCTCCAGGAGTGAACGGTGCCACTTGCTGTTCCCATGCCTTGGATCAGGCTGGCTGCAGAGAAAATTTGCATTTCAAGCCCTGTATGAGACACGCATAGACAGTACTACTGTGTGTTGCCAAGTTATCTGTTATCAGCCACATCATTGCACTTCTGGGGTGAAAACCCCACTTTTCTGGCCACCAGATAATATGTGAAAATGTTTATTCCCTGGCAGTTACTTAAGATAATTTTCAGGGGCTGCTGTGTTCCTGATGAATACGTGGAGAACTACTTCTGTATGTGGCTGTGCTGAATTTCTGAGCACTGAACCAGGGCTTCATGCCATCCTGTACTCCTTGGAGTGGTTTCAGAGGTTTTGTTGTTTGTTTGTTTTCATTTTTAAGATAGCTTTGTACTGTTGCAGCAAGTAACCTCAGTTTGGTTTTGTTCAGTTTGGGTTTTTTTAATAAATAAAATGTTTTATCCCTCCTGTACCAGCATTGTCTTCAGCTGCATAGGACTTAACGAGTTTGACCCAGAGCATTTTGAGACGAAAATACATAGAAAGGAAGAACAGAGGAAGGACTAAGAGTTGAAGGTTCAGACAAGGAAAAGTTTGCAATGATTCTTACTTTCTTGAAATTTAATAGCAACATTGATTTCAGTGGCAGCAGGACGGCAGTCTACTTAAAAGGGGAAAAAATGGCATTTAACCAAAAAAATCTGTTCCCTCACATCTCCTTCCTTGCTTTTGCATCAGTTCCCAGTATCAGGCTGAGCAGAACAGCCATGTGCTATTTCCATGCTCCACTTCGCCCTTCAACAGCTCTCTCTGTCAACTTATTTTACAAAATATAGGAAAACTCCTTCCCCAAAGGGCTGTAAAGTCATGGATTCAGTTGCCAGGGCAGGCCACCCATTCCTCTCAGCAAGGGCACTTGGCTCAGCCCACAGTGTCCATGGTTGTTTTCAACTGAGACTGAGCTGATAAGGGGATTTCCTTTCAAGTAGAAAAGCATAAACTATATTTATATGCAGATAATTTCCTATTTGTTGGGTTTAGCTTAACAGGCTGAATTTCTGGCCTGTCTCTCCAGTGCTCTCCGACCACATGAAACATATTCACAATTGTCCGGGTGGGAGTTGTTTTGCCAGAAGCTGGAGAGATGCCACAGTGCAGCTGCTGTGGAAGGCAGAGGTGGAAGGACACGGCCAGTCCTCCTTACTCTGCTTTTTCTGTAAGGAGGTAACACAGAGCACAGCACCTGCTTAGCATTTGCTGCCGTGTTCATTACAGGTACTTGTGCCACTGACCCATCATTTGCCCATTATCTGGGCTAAGTATATGTATTGTGATGAAAAATTTTAAAAGAGAAATCCCTGAAGTATAACTAATGCCTGCTGAGCCACCTTCAGGACTCAGTGATTTTGCAGGCAAGTAAGACCATGCTCAGCTAAGGAACAGGAAAGGTTGAATTACACATGTAGCAGAGAAAGGATTTACAGAAAAAACTGGTAGAAGATTCCCAAACTATTAATTCCCAAGAGGAAGGGAATATCAAACCAAAAGTATTTCATGTTCAACTGGGAAACCTACTCCATTCTTCTCTGCAGGGATTTCCAGAGGATGAGACCCCAGTTCACAGCAAACTGATAATTATTAGTCTTCTCTGTATCCATTTACACTTGCAAAACACCTCAGGATCCCTGCCTGCAGGAATTGTTCATGTTTATTGTATTATCTGGGGGTTTTATATTGCATTCAGTTCACTGACTGCCAGGGGAATATGCTCTTGAGGTTTAAAGATTAAGCTTTTATTTAAATATATATTCCTCTAATGTTGTACATCTGGTTTTGTTTAAACTCATTTTAGAAATCCTTTGTTTTCTGGGTCCTTTTCTGCTGGACCATTTAAATCTCAGGCTGTGGATGTCACCAGCAGCTCTGCCTGAGCCAATGTCCTTTCCAAGATCAGGATTCTCCCAGTTTCACCTTCCTGATGACTCATGTGGGGTGGATCAATGTACACAAAGGTTTTGCAGAGGAATATCCTAAAGTGACCTTTGTTTTATACTCTGAAAGTCCAGAAAATAATAAAAAACATCTATGAAAAACAATAAATACCTGAATGTTTTACCCTCTCTGGGAACCCTTAGTGCTTCTTAAGTCCTTTGGTGTTTGGATTGGTGTCCTTCAACAAACAGCACATAGCTCTGGCCCACCCATCTCCACACCTGAATCTTCAGGTTCTAGAAAGAGTTTTTTTTCAGTTTTGGAGTGCTGCCTGTGCCTTCCGAAGTAGGATCTTTTCTCATTATGTCTTCAGTTTTGGAGTTTTCTGTTCTTTTCTTTTGAAATAGAAATGTTGTATGAAAACCCCAAGATCTCTGAGGACAGTGCTGATGGTCTTTGATGGCTTGAGTTACAGCTGAGATAAATCCTCTGCTGTGAAATGGTCCTTCATCAGCCCTGAAAGTTAAAGTTAATAGAAGAAGTCTTTAGAATTCAAATAGAATTTGTGCAGACATAGGCAGGTCCCCCAGGCCTTGTTTGTGTATGTACATAGAAACACATATGTACATACTTATGTATGTCTGCATTTATACACATACCCAAACATGAATGAAAAAAGTACATAGGCTGCATTCCAGCAAGAAAAGTAAGCGTCAATATAGAAAGCAGCATCAGAAAAAATCCAGTTACCATCACAGAAGAGACCATCTTCCCAGTCCTGCCCACTAGAACTGCATAACCCTGACTCTATAGAGGAATTTAAATGGTGTAAAATAGCAACATTTTTTTAGCTTTTGGTTTTCTGGGAACTTTTCTCTTCCAGAGTTTCTCGGCTAGAGAAAGTGATAAACCACATAGTGGATTCATGTACCTTGTGCAGCCATGCAAATTACATCTAGTTTTCCCATGCCCAGTTTGAAATACAGTTCCCATCCTACTTAACCATGTCCTGGTGTGAGACAATACAGTATTGAGAAACACTTGAAGCTACAATAGCAACAATGCAGATCTTTTGTTTTATCATTAAGTGGAATGAATCCCTGAGGACTCAAGAGAACTCCACAGAAGCCTGATGTATGCAAAAAGGGGCTGGTTATGGTAAACAAGGTTAGAAGTATGTGAATAATCAATATGCACGTTCACACAACGAGAAGACAAATGCCCAGTATGATGGGAATTTTGGTGAGGGAGCCTTTCTTCTTGCCTGTAATAGAGACAGAGGGATAATATCTATCACCATTTATGAGATCTCAGGTGGAGAAATGTAAATTTATCAATGCTCCATACATTTGAGGCTGCACATGGACCCTGACCAAGCTACAGCAGAGACCAAAGTCTTTCACCTTTAGCATGTGAGATGACCGACTGAAAGTCAACTATATTGATCCAGGTAGATATTTCTTGTTGCTCCCTGCTCCTGGTGAAAAGTTCTTTTGCAGAGGGGGATAAGCATGTCCTAACAGTAAGAGCTGGCTGGCATGAGAGCTGGGGACAAGCCTGGATCCAGAGTTCTGCCCAGGAAAAGCAGCAAAGGGAGGTGGCTTTCCACAGAGCTCTTAGAAACAGGCATGGAAATCCTGGTAATAGGACCAAGGTGGCCACATTCAGGCAATCAGACCAAGCACAGACCAAAAACATGTCCAGCCATAGCCTTTGACTTGTCCTTTCTGAGAATAGCTCGAATCTTCTGCATTGACATCTGCAGTAAGTATGTTTCTTTCTAAATGTCTGCAGTTCAAAAACAAAACCAGTCTACAAGATGTCAGTGCTCATCTTCCGTGAGAGGTAGATCAGTCAGGTTGTCAATTAAAAGTATTCACTGAAGGTGAGCTGTGGATAAATTAATCTAATAGGAAAGCTCCATAGGTCAACAGCTTCCAGTCAGGGATGAGGGAATGTCACAGCACATTGCTTGTGATTGCACATGATGGTAATGCTGTCTGCAGTCACCTGGAGGCAACATCCCTGGATATGTTAATGACACCTTTGCCTGCAGCCTGCATGGTGCTGTGGCTCCGCATGTTTGAGCTGAAGGTTTGTTTCTGTACTGACCAAAGATCTTGTGCTACAGAAAGGCCTGCATGAGCATCCTGGGTGGCTGTCTGTGCTTGGGAAGCATCTCCTCCTCATACACCAGAAGAGCAACTGTCACACACCCAAGAGGAGATGAAAACGGGTTGTTCTATAGACAGTACTATATTGAATCAAGAATACAAGCAGAGAAGATGCGGTCTGACACAGGACATCACCAAGATACAAACTGCTAGAGATCCTCACAGAGGTCAGCAGGATTTGGCAGTAGCTGGCTAAACCTCCAGGGAGTAGTGGGTCCTGCATGCTCTGCAGTCTGGTCCAAAAGCACCAGCCATGGAGTGTGAGCTGCTCCAAGGACCACATAGCCTGAAGAGGTGGAATCTGACCCTTCACAGTGAAGTCCTGCCCTCTGAAGCAGAGGTGGCCTAAGATGACTGAAGACCAGTTCTCTGGCCAGATGTCCAAATAAGAAGTAATGAAGATTTCCTGCCACCTCTGAAAAGCAGCAAAGGTGGAAAAATCTCAGGTCAGAAGCAGAAGGGCTTAGGCACACTTGCTTGCAGAGTGACGCTTGAAGGTAGAACCCATTCTTCCAGCCATTAGCAAGATAAGAAGACAATCCACAGCAAACACAGCTGAATTTGGGGAAATATTCATCTTGTGCCCACTGCGTTCACAGGACTTGATCACACGCATGATGTGGGAGAAGCAAATCTTCACACAACCTACCTCAGAGCTTCAGGAGAAGAGATGCAGAAATCCAGATGCTCAGAAATACTCTGCTGGACACATGCCTCAGACGATGTTTTGTTGCTTCATACAATGTTTAAAACATTATATTATTGGCTGATGTTCCTCAACCAATCAATTCACATATGGGTTTTTTTGTAAAACTACTTCATATTTATCGTCCCAGAGACTTTCTAAGCAGTAGTAGATGTTTTTCAGAGATGCATAAGGAATTCTGGATTCATTTGATTGGGGTTTTTTTTCAGGATGAAGAGGAATTTGAGAGCAAAACCAGTTTACATTTACTCACCAAGGCCTTTATTTTATAATATGGACACCAGACATGAATACGGAAAAATAATGATGGTTTCTCTTGTGAACTGAAAGGTACCTTTTATCCATAAAACATCTCAAAACAATTACAGTCAAGTAATGAAAAAAATCTTTAAATGGGAGACAACGGGTTTGTCACAATTCAGACAAATATTTGTTATGCAAAAGCAACTCTTATTTTAAAAGGCAGTGCAGGATATTTGGGAAAGTTCTCAAGAGCTCTGTTCCCATCTCTGCAGAAATATAAAATGACATATTTTGACCATTTGCATCACAATGGAAATGGGTCAAGCACTCTGAAGGCACCATGGCTGGGTGCAGGAGCTGCTTCTGCCAGAAATCGTAGACATTTTACGTCATGCACATTCTGGTGTTTCCCGTTACTGTTTTCTTTCAGTTTAGGGATAATCCAAGATGTATGTGTCTTGCCATTTAAAACCAAGAGAAAAACCACAACAGTATTTTCCATGTAAGCCAAAATCTTTCACATGTGCCAACTGCCAAAGCAGACAAAAGAGCTTTGATCGTAGTCAGACACCATAACTAGCTACTTGTTTTAATTACAGAAAGTTTTAGCTATTATTACATGACAGGCTGGCACATTCAGCACATGACATAATTTTGTGAAAGCTTTTCATTTCTCTCAGCACAGCTCCAGCCCTAGGCTATTCCACTCACAGCACAAGCATCAGTTTGAACGAAGTCAGGGAGATATCAGACCGAGACCTACGAAAACCAACCACGCACCAACCCCACTCCCAGCTGGGTTGGGAGAACATCATTCTCAGTGCCCCAGCCGGGGCAGAGCTGTGAACTGCCTACAGATTATGTGTTTTCTTTTGTTCTTTTCATTATTCAGCATGAAACAATTCTAAATCTCCGGTTTTTTTGAATATATTGCCTATTGCTTTTACTTGATGTTGTCCTTCTGTTTATAGTACAGTAGCTGTTTAAAGTGACTGATGAGCTAACCCCTAAAATATTGGGTGTTTTCATGCCTGAATCACTGTCAGACCACCAAAAAAAATCAGCCATGGCACAGGTCAACCCAAACATTTTTTTAGGTGTTCCTGGGCTAGTACATGTTTTCACCTCTCTTCGTAATACTTGAATTTTTGGCAAATCTTTCTGTGAACAAACTCGCAAAAGCACTGATGAAGAGCAAATCAAAGGGCCTGTGACGGTCCTAAAAAAGGCTCTGTGATTTCTGTTTGAACAAATGCTTATGAAGACTCATTTTCTCATAGCTCTGAAGCTCTAATCCTCATCTATTCAGCCCATTGGAGAAAAATACCAAATCACATCCCCTATCACTGCATCTAATTTTAAATGAAATCAAATAAGCGTAGTAAAGAGAATAAACACAAATAATTAGTGGCAACAATAACATAGGAACTGGTTTGAAAGAATATCTTTCCTTTGGAAAACACTGGAAAGCAGTGTCAGAGTTTAATTTCAGAGATTTCTGTTTAATGTCAGAGATTAATTTAACAGCCATTAAAACATCTTATTAACTCAAGTGCTAATTGAGTGCTTGGCAGGAGTAACAGAGCACTGCCAACCATACACATAAAAATGGCTAGAATTTGAAGAAATTCTGTGGTTTAACATTTTATTACTTTTATAACTTGCTATATATGCTTAGCTGGCTTAGGTGGCCTTACCTACCACCTTTGTACCTGTTTTGAAGATGCTATGCTCTGATGGCACAAAGTCTCAGCTGCCCTTAGGAAAAGTTAAGTCCATTTGCAGTCCTTTTGGCTGAGATCTTCCAGACTGGGCTGAAACACGAGCTTTGCAGTGATGCCAGAGTTTTCAGGCAGAAAAGTGCAAACTGCTGAGCTTTGGGAATTCTCAGTGCCATGACTGCTGACATGATGGGCACTGAGGGAGAGAAGGTGGGCACTGAGGGAGAGAAGGTGGGCACCGAGGGAACAACTGCCCCACTTGTTCCAATAAAGGACCTACGCTGACCACCACCCTCCCAGGACTGGTACTGAGTTCCAGAGTACCACACAATTTTTATTGCTCACTGCACACCTGCAGTCTGTAGGGAGAAGTTAGACTAGCAATGCTCCTTCCTCTGTATTTGACCCCCAACAGTGACAGTTTGTGGTTGACACCTGTTGCTTCCTGGGTCCTCTCATCCCTTGCACCCATAGACTGTGAAGGCACCCTACCATGGCTCCAGACTGAGAGAGGACAGCCACAGATTGCTGTATTTTGCTTTTGCAGAAGCACAGAGATCACCTCCACCCCCTTTTCCACCAGCACCCGTGGCAGGAGGAAAGCAAATAGTTTTTCCTGTGTGGGCAAAGCCAAGGCACCATATAGCCAGAATTTTGCTTGAGACCTCAAGGGAAGTATATCCCACCACTGAAAGTGTTACAGGGACACTCAGCTCCAGACGTCTCCCCTTGATGATGGCAAATGGAGGTAGCTGGTAAGGACCTCACTCCTTTAGGGCAAGCCCAAACTTCAAGTAACATCATCTAAACTGAGCACAGGCAGGAGATAATTTGAGCTCAGCCCACCCTAAACACGACAGATACTTTGAGACCAAGTGAGAGCAAGCAATACAGATGAAAAGTTAAGGGTCATGAAGTTTGTCATGTTTAAAAATGCCTTAAGCTGTTTTCTAGCCCTCAGCAGAGATACACCCCTAGCAATTTGTGTTCAGATACACAGAAAGTAATGGATGAAGCCCAGATTTATGGGCAGGCCACTGGTTGACCCAAGCTCCTGACCTGTGTGTGGCTGCAGCACGTGCTCCCATGTGCTGGGAGTCTTTGTTGTGATTGTTGTACCTGCAGTGAGTGTGGCTTCCTCCAGCTCAGCAGCTGCAGCGATGGTGGTCTCACACACAGCTGCCTCAAGCTTCTAGTCAGGAGCCCCTCAGAAAGGTTATTTAGCTCAAGCTTAAAAGCTGCTCAACTGGCCCTAATGAAGCTCCAGTGAAGAATGAGCCAAGCAAGAGTGACCAGGGCAGGGCTGGAAGCTGTACCTGGGACAATGTTCAGGTTGCCAGGCTTGCACAGGTTATAAAATGCTTCAAATTGTCTAATCCACTGGGAATCTTGTTCAGAGGAGGGAGGGAGGTTGTGCTTCATGTCATCTTCCTCAGCCACCTAGAAATGACCATCCACCAAACAACTAGTGCTTATTAATAAACTTGCTTAAGGAAATTGGCTGGAGTCTTACTTTTCATTGTGCTGAATGAATGGAACTAAATATAATCCAGAGCTCGTTTTGCTGGGTAACAATGCAAGAGAAACTTCCTGTTCTAGCAGAAATCCCTGAGTTTAAAAGTAGAAGCTTCTCTAGGCTGGGTGAAATTCTTCAAATCTCAAGAAACACTGAGGTCACTCTCTAAATTCCTCTTTCCTCCAAATGCAGATATTATTTTAATACTCTGTGTGAGGAGTAATGTAGTGTCTCTCTTAGAACGCAGCTGAAAGCACAAGCTGTTTTAATCAATGAGCTCTCAGATACAAAGGTACTTCTTGGCTTAAAACCCAAATTCAATAATTATTTTTTCAGCTGAACTGGAATAAAGACATTATTTAAACATGTATCTGTCATCTCACTGCCTGCGGCTGGCTGTTGGGTATCTATTTCTCAGCAGCACTGTGGCAGTTGCTTATGTAAAGGGAAAAAACCATAACCATTTCCTTGCATGACTTCATTTTGGGATTATATCTGCTTACTCCTCCTTCCCTGGAGCATCCTGTCAGGAGATGGTTTCAGGTGCTAACAGAGCCCACGGTGGGTGTGCAAGGGCACGCTGGTCTTTGCAAACAGATCTGGTCATTGTTTGTGTGGCAGATGTGCAAAATAAAGGGCCTCAGCATCTGATTTTTTTGCTCAATGCAAAATGAACCACAGGCTGGTTGGACTGCAGGAGAAAGGGGATCACTGGAGAACTGGGAGCTCAGCAGTGGAACCATTGCCAGGGCTGGGATTCAGGAGATAGAGCCATGTAAAAATACTTTAATCCTGCCAGGCTCCTCTCCTTCATTTTGCCATTGGTTACGTTACTGACCCATCGACTTTCTGATGAGTTTTCCAGGATCAGCTTTGATCCCACAGTGCTGCCAGTGTGAGAAGCCTCTTTGCAAAGACCTGGGCTCTAGGAAGAAAAGGACCTGATCTATGAGCTGTTTTTTTAGCTCTGCAAGAGCAAAATCTGGTCTTTTCCCTTTGTGGCAGTGCCATGCATAATGGACCTGAATTCAGTATTGCCAATAAATACTGACTGTTCTTCTCCTCTCTGTGTAGCTGCAAGTTGGTGCTGGACTGCATTCAAGCTCCATGGGGCTGTGGTGATTCCCTTAGAGGAGGTCAAGGTGGTCAAGTGAACCACACTTGTTGTGGGTGGGGTACCGAACACCTAATGGGTGGTAGAAGTTCTAGGAGGCTTTAAAGCCAGAAAAAGATTTGGTGACGCCCCTGGGCAGAGCCAGCTTGGTCCATTTACTTCACACACCTGGGGTCAAGGCACTGGGTCAAGGGGTAAAAACAAAGAGGAGGCAGAAACTGGCGGGGTGAAAACTGACAGGTGTGTTGGAAGTGGAGTGGGCAAGAGGCTGTGACCTCAAGGTAGGAGCAAAAGGAGGTGTGAATGAAGACACACACTGGATACCTGATAGGGACCTGCCAGTGATCTCTTGGATGTCTCCTGCACAGGAAAGTTCCTGGGAGGCTCCTGGGAGGCCATGGGCTTGCTGTGCTCCTGTACCATATCTGTAGGGCTTGCACAGACAGGTAGTTGGGTCTGCAAGATTTAAGCATGACTGCAACAGCCTATTTGCTAATCCTCTCCTTCTGAAGGGCTTCAGGTGTACACAGATAACAGACAGATCACCTTACCCTCCACCAGCGAGATCTGGGGCATTGCTGGTCTTTTCAAGGCTGGGTCACAGCCACGCTGCTGTGGAGCACACTTAGGGGAGAAAACACCTCAGCAGCCTTCAACCCAAGGCAGCAGCACTCGGGTGCAAACTACTGCCTTGAGCGTAATTCCACCTGAGCTGAACCTGCAAGAGAAAGTCAACATTATCAATTTCAGTTGCTCCTGCAACTCTGGTGAGTTTTATAGTTAGCAGCAGCTTTCAAAATCTGTATGTGTGCTCTCTCTATCACCTGTCCACCCAGTGGTGTTTGGCCTTTCAGCCTGGAGCAGCACCACGCAGCACTCTCCTTCACTGTCCCATCGCTGTGATTCTTCACAGGGGACTTTCCCCACTGTGGGCCTACCCCTACCTGCTGAATGATGAACACATAGTCTGGAGCTTGGGCTGTCTCCTTGGACAGAGCCTGAGATGCTCTGGCACAGCCGTGGTCCCTGAGCATGGAGACAGAGCTTGAGAAAGACAGGGCTGGAGAAAGACAGGGCACGCTGCTGTCCACGAGTAACTGAGATGGCTTTTGTACCTCAGTCAGGCCCTGCAGAACCCCCCAAGCTGTGGGGAGTGGCTGGAGGATGCAGGAGCACATTTCATGCTCTCGCCCTGTGCTTTGATGCTCGTGCCTAATGAGTTAATCAACTGCTTGTTGTCGCGCCTGAAATATAAATAACAAACAACAAGCAGTGGATGAACTGGTAAAATAACAACAAACACAACCAGAGAATGAACTGAAAAGAGCAAAACATTTTCTGGCATGGGCTCCTTTGACTACAACATCAAAGATCATATTAAGATTTTTGTACAAGCTTATTTCTCTGGGTTTCTTAGCTCCAAAATTATCAGGAGTGTCAAAATCCATTTGCAGGAAGACCTTCTGGGGACGAGGACGCTGCTGAAGGGGCAGAGATGTTTAATATTTCACGAAGGGCATGCACAGACTAACGCACAGTTCTCAAAACATCCTCATTAAAATGCTTTAATTAACATTGGTTCAAACGCCAGCAGACTTGGAGCTTCACATGTCTTGGATACACTGGGGGTGCTGTGCACTGCTCAGGTCCCAGTGGGAGCATCCTTTCCCTCTGCCAGGGGAAGGGATGCATCTTGACCCCCCTCACAATCTCCTTCTATCACCACATTGAGTTTCCTCATCCTGAAGGCCCAATATATATTTTTCACCCAACCACATGCCAGCCAAGTAACCATTCATGCAAGAGCAAACAAAGTCAACAGTGTAAAGGGAGCAGCAGAGATGATCCTTTCCCTTTCAAAGGCTGTAGTTTCAGTTCCCCAATGTCATTAATCTCATTAACCAACTACCTGGCATCTGGACCAGGCACCCCGCTCCTCCCACACATGCACAGGGATTGCTTCCCAGCCCTTGGCCACCTTGTCTGTATTTTGGAGAAAGGACAAGGAGAGGGCTTCAGACCAAGCCAGACAACAGAAAAGCAGGGGCACAACCCCATTTATATGAGGTCTTTTTTTAAATGGAAAGAAGATGCTTGTTTTCTTACCCATAAGAGACAGAGTGCCTTATATTTTCTGAAAAACTGAGTTAATTCGCAAAAAAAAAGATGTAAGGAAATGTGGGTAGGAAAATATCCCTAGTAATTACTGTTCTTCGGGCCAGGAAGGGTTTGGGGGCTCTCCAGGGCAGTGTCCTGCTCCAGTGGTGTGAGGTCATGCAAGAGCTGAACATCCACAGTGACTGTGGGATACCTGCTGCTGCCCACGCCATCCCTACCATGGGCACTCACTTCCATCCAGGAACTCCAGCCTGCCCTGACATCTGCAGCTGCACAGACCACAGGGAAAGGTCAAGGAGTAAAAGGGCCAGCAACACCAACCAAATTTCCTGACAGCAGCAACCCATGAGGAAGTGCCCTTTGCCATCAGCCACTTTATCTGTGCAGAGATAGGAGGAAGGGGCTGCTCTCCAGGGAAGTTCCTGCCCTTCCCAAGCACTGCTGCCACCCCACAGCAAAGGCATTGAGGAGCTGGGTGGCAGCTTGCTCTGCATCGCCTGTTGCAGTGATTTTTAACACATTCCCAGCAACTTCCTTTGGTCAGCAGTGACCTGGCAGCAAGTCATGGTGAGTCAGGTCTGCTGAGTGAGTGCCTGAAGGACGCCATCCTTGCACGTGGATCAGCTGGAGGATGCCATTCTCACAGATGGATCTGGCTGGAGGATGCCATCCCTGCACATGGATCAGCTGGAGGATGCCATCCCAGCAGGCAGAGCACTTTGTACTTCAACCTACAATAGATATGAATTTCCACTCCAGAGAAAATTCATTTTAATTATGCAAACTCAATGCGCATTTTTAAAACACAGGGAAAGAAAAAGAGGACCCTGTTCTTATCTTTTTGTGAAATCATTATTCATTTGAAATACATGGATAATTAACCACATTATCATGCAAATTTAAGTGAATTGAGCTGGCTGAATTAAAGAGACTTCACCTACCTAACCATAAAAATTGCAACACGGAGCTGTCGCAACGAAGCTCTGAGCACTATTTTTAGTGCAGCGCTGTAAGAGAGGGCCTGTGGGAGGGCATCTTCCAAAGGAATGCAGACGGTATCTTTTAGGAGGAATTAATCCTTAGGAAACCATTACCAGCTCTCACGAATGGCCGAGGGATATTTTTCTGGCTGGGCTGGAGTTTATACACAGAGAGCCACATGCACTGAAAAAAAATCATGACTCATTGAATTTAAGGAACAAATTTTCAAGTGCTCCTCCCTCTGCTCCTGCTCCTTTGGCTCGTTGTCCTTGGGGCACACAAGCCCTTTACTGGTGACAAAAACTAAGTTAAAAATTCTTATTTACTGCATCTGAATGAAAGCTGTTTAGCTTTTTCAGAATTACAGTTCTACAAAGCACTCATGCCATACTTTTATCCACCTGAAAAATACCCAGCTACCGAGATCAACTTCTTTCCATTTCCTGTGGTTTTACAGCATTGCATCTTTGACTGCCAGGTCTTAGGCACCAGTGCTTGAGGAGGACATGCACAAGCACTTCCCCTCATCAAAAAAGGACCATGTTAAGTCTCCTTGAAAATCCAAAGCAGACCCTGAATATTTTTCCAAAGATATTTTTGTTCTGGTTTGGTTTTTTGGTTTGTTTTTTTTTGCCTGTCCACAATTAAATTTGATCTCTGTAAGAGAGTACAGATTATGCTTAGGAAATACCTTGGTTCTTGTTCAGTTGCAGCCATGTGTGGGGTACTCCTTCCTGGTCATCCTTCTAGGACACTGACAGGTATTTCAAGCACACTGGCATTGCAGAATCGCAGGGACACAACACGGTGGCTGATTGCAGATGCTGTGTTAATGAACATTGTCCTTAGACATTCACAAACACCTAAACCTGGCTATCTTTCCCCCAAATACCTTTAAAGACATAAACTGAGAATAGGCCTGTCCAGACTGATAAGTTAACACATCTAAAGCACCAAAATTATTAAATTAGTCATATAAGCTCACATTTTACTGGTAAAAAGTACTTAGCAGCATCACCTTCGAAAAATGTCACAAATGCCATATAAATGGACATTTTGAGATAAAGTTTTGCGGGTGTTTTTAGATGCATCACCCTCACCCTCTTCCTCCCTTGCATATCTTACCTCAAAAACACTTGACCCCAGACGCAGTATTCGGGAATCTTTAGATGAAGGAGTAATCAACATGCTGCTTCTTACAGCAGGAATCCAGGAGTTCCCATCTCCCTGAAAGTCACTGGGACTTCGGTTGCCCAAGTGGCTTCAGCAAACAGGACTTCAAAACCTTTCAAAACAGTATAGCTGAAAAAAAAAAAAAGGTTGTAACTAGCCTAGAATTTTCAAATACTTAACAGCTTTTTTTATGGAGCACGTTTGCACTTACAAGCCTTATCCAACACTTCAGAGGGTGAGCAGTGATGGTCGGCTTGGCTGCCCATCCTTAGCACCAGCCCTTCCTTCTAATTCTGCCTCCTGCTTGTTGAAACTTGTTTTCGATTGCACATCCATGGGGGAAAGATTTACGTTTTCCTGCATGTCTGCAAAATGCCTGCCACAACGTCTGAGCCCTCTAGATGCTACTACGATAATAATAATAATAATAATAATAATAATAATAATAATAATAATAATAATAGTAATTACGAGCATAATTTCCAGTGCACGAGGTGTGCAGCAAGGCAGCTGAGAACCCGACCGCCAGCAGCTTTGTAGTCTGACATCTAATTACCAGCAAAGGAGAGGGTGGAGGAAGGCCAGCTATAGCAGAGGAAGAGGCAAAAGCTCTTGGGAGAAAACCAGAGTGCTTTACAAGGTGGAGTCACTCTACTCACCTGTGCTTAATGAAGATGCTGTGACTAAACACTTTTAAGGTATCACTCCAGAGAAATCCCTTTGTTTATGTTGTGAAAATTTGTCTGGGTGGATTTGAGGTCCTTTTCTGCTGCTTAGGGAATTCCATAGGCTGGCATAGACCACAAAACACCCCTAAGCATCAGCAGAAATCAAGGAGCAGCAAACGAACAGGGATTGCCATGCCGTCAAGGAATGCCAGGAGGTGGATATGGGCTGCACCAAGAGCAGGCACAGGAAATCTGCTGAGTCCCAAACCCCTCTGATTTATTTCCCTGGTGCAAACCATCTGCCCAGCACATGGTCAGTCAACCTGATGCCTCTAAGAAATCCCACCTGAAACCCAGCAGGCTGAGACATAGGGCAAAAGGGACCACTTGGGTCATAAATACAGCTCTGTGTTTCTGCAGGGAACTCAGCTACATAATTCACTCAGAATGGTAAGCTGGGAGGGATATGGGTGGGGGGTTTGTTTTATGGGAAAAAACCTGCAATTTTGGAATTTGTTTTCTACTTCGAAGCAGGTAATAAATTTGTCAGGGATTGCAATTCCAAAATTGCTTCACATCAGGTAGATCAAAGTGTTTGGCATCTATGAAATCTGATGTAAGCCTTTAAAAATCATAAATTATCTTTTTCTATAAGACAGAAAGACATTGAACCACAACATTCCAAAATATAGAAAAATCTGGAGCAATTTGAGTTTATTTAAATTTTGTCCAATTCAAAGCATTCCTTTAAGAGAATTCTTTTCTCAACACATCAGCATTTCTAAGCAGAAAAAACCACAGGTCCCAGTGTTTCCCATCCCTGGTGTAGTTATTGCACCTCTGCCCAAAAAGCCCTAAAACTTTGGAAGCCAAAGAAGATGGCTCGTGCTGGCAGCAGCTTTGGGGAATGTCCCCATGTGCTGATGTGAGCCCTGCTTGGGACATGCTGGGATCGCCTGGGATACCCAGAGCAGACACCCAAGCATTCCCCCAGAACCGTGTCAGCCAGGCACACGTGGCCAGCTGGTTTCTGTCACCACAGGCAGAGCCGGAGGGCACTGCACACGCGGCCGCCTCTGCACACAACAGCACCCTGGCAGGCATTTTCTTGTCTCAACAAATTACCCTGAAGTGCCCTAAAATATTCAGTTTGCTGGAAGGAATTGGAGAAATGTGAAGACATAGGATGTGTTTTGCTGAGCTGACCAGAAAACTCTTGCTGCAAACAGTCAGGGCATGATGCAGCACGGCAGCAGAAGGTGAGAGGGAGATGACAGCACAACAAAGCAAATGTTTCGCAGTGACATTTGTCCTGAAGTGTAAATTAGGAGCTGGAAGGGCTCAGTGACAGTCCAGCACACACCAGCAGCAGGGTCTGCATGTGCATCAGGAGCCAGAGGCGACAGCCCAGCCTGCAGCACCAGCTGCCGAGGCGATGCTAAAGGTAGTCTAAAAATAAAGCCCTTATCAGGGTGAGAAGGGCTGAGTATTTCATCACTCTGCCTCGATCGACGACTAGCAAAGCATGAGCAAGGAGGATTTCTGTTTTGTTAGGAGCTGTGCTCTAGTTTACAGTTTTCTGGGCTTGGGCTAATATCTTCTGTTGACTTAAGCCTTGCAAGAACATTGTGCGAGCACTGGGCTGCACCATCCCCCAGCTGCTGGCATCTCTGCTCCTTATGGTGCAGGGCACCAAAACACAGCATTTTTATAGAGAAAACACATAAAATACATGGCTGGCCCAACACCTGTAAGAAGCAACAGGTTTGGTGCTCAGATCATCTTTTGCCCACCTGCCCCATAGGGAAAGGCAAGAGAACCTTTCCCTGCTGGGGGAAAAATGCTTCACCCCATCTGAGTGACTTGACCAACTCTGTCCTAGGAGATTTGTTATTTAAGGGACATTTCACTGAGCACACACGTAGGTTTGATTCTTAGGGCCTTGCATCCACGGAAGACAGGCTGGGAAAGGGCCGGGAGAGGAGCTCGGCAGGGGCAGAGCATTGGCAGGGCAGTGCTGATGGCAGCAGCCACTGCTGGACCCACGGCACCGGGCCCCTCGCCGTAGGCTCTGAGCTGCACGGGGCAGCTTCACACCCTTGTTCACACACTGGGACAACCTATATACACCTGTGGCATCCAGCATCAGCCACTCCTGCAGCACGGATCCTCAGGCTGCTTTTCCCATAGCTGAGCCAAGGAAAGCTCTCCAGCCCAGCGGCAGCGGGGCACGCACGGACGCCGGGGGATGGCACAGACACGGTGACACGCTCAGCGCTGCCCTGCGAGGCACGCCGCCGCCGCAGCGGGAGCCCGGCCGTGGGAAAGCCTTTGATCTAACCACATCTCCCAGGGCCGCCTGCCGGACTCCGCTTCCACTTTGGTACCTGCTCTCGTAAACATCGGCGCCGACGCACGCAGAAGCCACATCCTGTCATCCCCTTGTGCAATCTGCAGGGCCATCTTCTCCCTGGCCACAGCGCAGAGGGGTTGCGACACGCAGGGACCGACACGTCCGTGTGGGGCGATGCAGCGCTGGTTCCCATCGGGGCGCGGCCCCGGCTCCTGCCACCCGCACGCACCCGGGGTTTTATTTTTTAAGTGACCAATACAGGCTACGTGCATCGGGAGATGGTTTCTGCAAGCAATTCTCCTCTCTACAGGAACATATATCTGACTTTATAATTCATGCATGCCTGGGAAGTTCAATCCAGTCCCACTGGAGTAGCAAGCTTGGTGGGAGTTTATTTATTTAAAAGAGTGCATGCAGTAGCATGGAAAAAAAAAATCTAATCTATCAGAAACCATAAGTCTTAATCCTAAACCAGCTTTGCTTTTCTTAAAATATGGTCTAGGGAAACTGCTTTTTAAATGTGGCTTCCACGTAGCCTTGGCTTTAATATTGCAATCCCCACAGAACAGTGTTACAGTATAATAATTAAAACATTTACAAAATGAAGATAATCTGTGGCCGATCCAAGTTTCTATGGAAATTTGGAGGCTATGCTGTATGCAGCTGTTCCCAACTAATGCAAAGGTTGGCTGTAGCTTTACTTCTGAGCCCATTTGTAACTTGGGGGATAGTTTATCTGTTCTGTTTACACAGTTCTCAGCTTGCACAGCCCTAGAGTGTAACATTTCTATGATTCCCAAGCAAAACGGTGCTTTATCCTCCCGGCCCAGCCTGAGCAATTATTGTTCTTAGGCTTAATGAGGCACCTCTGCTGAAAGGTGTGGGTGCTTACTCTGGTGTTGCAGACATTGCACTGCATGAGATCCACCAGAACAGCAGACACACGAGGGCTAGAATGCAAATCATTGCTCATGCTGGCCTGTTGTACCCCCAGATTTGGCAGAGGCTCTGCCAGATGATGGGCTGTGGGTATGGGCCCATCCCTGGGCCTGTGCTCCTGAGCTGATGGCTCTTGATAATGGGTTTTGGTGAGCCCATGAAGGGTAAACACAGACCAGAGGAAGCTGAAAAAAAGGCAGTTTTCCCCCAGGATGAGGCTGGCATCTTAGAGACAGGACAGTACTAAAATTACGGGCACCTTTATACCTGTCACCTTATTAACACTTTCACAGACTCACAAGATCAGGGGAGGCTGTTGGATGACAAAGAAAAAGGGAAGAAACACCTGAAAAATTATCTTAAATGCAACAATGAAGGACTTTTGGGGCTTATACTTTATAAACCAGGCTGATAAAAAGCTGGACAGCCTGCAACTTCTTGTGGGGGAGCAGAGAGCAGGCACTTGCTACCTGCTCATTGTCATGACATGATTATGTTTTACATTCACAAACTTATCTCCAGTTAGTCTGTGGCTGATAGAAGCAGTTTTCACTTTGCAGTGTTAAATTACTAATGAAGAAAGTATTAATAACCTCTAAGCAAAGAAAGTTCGTGGAGGAGCAAAGCTCCAGCAGCTACACAATGGCCCCAGAGGTGTAAAACCTTCAAGCCTCATTGAAACAACAGCATGAAAATCTGCTTTTTACAAAGGGAGAGAAAACTCTGCCAGTCAGGAGGGCACAGAAGAAAATGTTTCAGCTAAAGTAAGGCCAGAGGTTCCCATCCAGAACAAATATTTAGTACCATTCATCAAATGAATCCCTTTGCATTAGTTTGAACTCAAAGACAGAAAGTCATAAAATTTCACAGTGAGAAGTTTAAAAAAGCCCAAACAATTAAAAATAAGCCAAAATACACAAAAAGGCCAATCCCAGTACTTTAATTCCTGGTTGTATTTAGCCACTGCAGGACAGCTGAGTTACAGTTGGGATGGAGGTGGTGAGGGCTCAAAAGTGACATTGATTTTAGAGAATAACTGCATCCAGAAGTCCTCAGTCACTTCTCAGTGAAAATCATTTGCAAATAAAGATACATATCCTAAGACATTTAAAAGTCTGTTAAAGGGGGCCTACAGGAATGCTGGAAAGGGACTTTTGACAAGCACATGTAGTGACAGGACGAGGGGTACAGCTTCAGACTGACAAGAGGGCAGGTTTAGATTAGATATTTGGAAGAAAGTCTTTACTGTGAGGGTGAGGACAAGAGATTTGAATACACCTATTTGGTATTGCATAAGCATGTAAGCCAGGCTGAGATCAGCCTGCTATCCTCTGCTTCCCCAAAGGGCAGGATCAGTTCGGCCCCAGCAGGCACAGACTCTGCTCTGATGGAGAGCAATGCCCTGTTCACCCTCTGGCCTCCCTGACTTGTGTGTGGGGAATAAGGAATGGGTTTTGATGTAATACAGGAGTGATTTCCTAGAAGACAACAAGATTGGCTGAGCTGCATGTGCTAAAGGGTTGTTTGCAGAAGCACAGGTCTCTCTGTGTCCATGCCAGGGTTTGCAACAATAAATCATGGGTTCACTTGGATGCATTCCTTACTGCCTGTGGGAGCCCTGTTGCTAAGTCACACAATTACGTCACCGTGCAGCATCTATGATTTTTTTGTAGTTGGGTATTTTTTGCTCCCCAAAAGATCTTCCAGGCATACAGATTTCCTCAAGACAAAATCTTAAATTTCTAGTTCCATATTACCTAGATTTTGGTTATCATCTTACCTGCAACCTAGACAGCCCATGAAAATATGTCTTCATATGGTTCTGTGCTGGGTTATAACATTGGCTGCCTCCATCAGAGCTGCTCACTTTCCTTTTTGGGACAAAATAGATAAAATATTACTAGTAGTACCTGTTCAGTAGTATCTGTTTCCAGCACTCCTACATCAGTTACTGATCATCATCATCATAAACCCTAACAATACAAAAACTGAACTAAGATTTATCTGATATTAACAAACAGGTCTCCTTCAACACCTTAAGAAATCCATTAGAGAGCAATTTGCAGTCTGCTTGCTTTCTGCCCAGAGAAGCTGTGAATGCCCCATCCCTGGAAGTGTTCAAGGCCAGGTTGGACAGGGCTTTGAGCAATCCAGGTTAGTGGGTGGCATTCCTGCCCATGGCAGATGATCTTTAAGATCCCTTCCAACCCAAACCACTCTGTGATTCTGGTTTCCCAGACACCACCTCTCTTACTCTGATGGCCAGTTTTGTTGTTTCTACGAGCACACTGTTTCAAAAACAGAGACTAAAAATCTCTGCACATATTTAAATCTCTCCCTGTACACATAAAGGCTTTGGTTTTGTTTCTTTTAATTATTTAGATCCTGGTATTTTCTTTGTGACTGCTACTGCTACACGCATTAAACCAGCTCTGAAGTTAAACAGCAATTAGAGCAAATGTTAAGATCATCAGCCACTCAGGTCTATTAAAGCAGAAAACTATTTTTGAGGCAATCCAAGAAACACAGCCCAGCCAGCCAACGACAACACACCTTCCTCGTAAAGGCACAGGTTTCTGTGCAGCCAACGAGCAGCTGCATCTGACCCCTGAGCTCAGAGGAGCCCGAGCACCAGCTAAAAGTGCAGCTGCAATGTAGATACGTCCTGAGAGCACATTGGCCTTCAGTTTCCTTTCCCAAAAAAGGGGGGGAGGTGCATGGTGTCCAACTGTGCTGTGAGCGTGTCCACCCAGACAGAGAGATACAAGAGAAACCTGTTAAAAAGAGCAAACTGGAGCCAGACCTGAAACTGTGACAAGATGGTGCAAGCTGGGATCCAGGAGCACACGAGCTTCTCTTGCAGAACCAGTTGTCCTCATCCCATGCAACTTTGGTTTCCACTGACAGGGAAGATCCTTTTTCTGTCATATATAGAAGACAGAGCACATCCTTCATCAGGCTGCAGCACTTGCATGAAAGAAAGCATTCCTGACTAGAAATAGGCACAAACTTCCAATTAATTAACAGCTAAATATTACTTTAAAGAGGTCTTTAAGATTCCTTTTTTTAACTTCCTCTCGTCCTCTTGAAATTTAATAACAGAAAAACCTGTATTAAACTTCTAGGATGTTTTAATTCACTTTAATTCTCAAATATATGAGGGTTGTTGCCTAATGTTCATCCCAATGGAAAAGGCACATTTCAGGCCATACTGTAAACTGCAAGGGTCCATTAAGGAGAAGGCTACATGAACAGCCCTTCTCTTGTGTGGCTGCTTTGCCATGTTGTTCCTAGGTTCCAGGGCAGAGGGCTGGGAGGGCAGGAGCTACCAGGTGGGAGTTTGCCAGGATCTCCGTTGGCACAGTGGGAGACTGCAACCATGGGGAAAAAAAGGAAGGGTTTTGGTAACAAAACTGACCTCTATGAATACTCCTGGTATCATAAATATGTCTGCAAACCCTCACAAGATGCCTGTGGCCAAGAAGGAAGGAGCAGGACATGGTGCACACATGCAGGGCACACCAGGAGGCATGGGAACTTTTAAGCACCTGCCTTTAAATAATTCAAACCATGTTCTTTTCAATCCTACCCCAGGCAGGCCTCCAGCATGTTTCTGGCACCTCCACACCAGCTTCTCAGGGTTTAGTCCTGCAGTCTGCATCCATCCCTCCCTATTGTGTTTAATCAACAAGTTTGTAAAATGCTGACTCTGCAGGGATTTTGCCATTTTTCTCTGAAATGAAACTGTCACAGGGAAAGGAGAACTCATCTATTGTACCAATGTGTGAAATAAAAAGGATGCCGATTGCAGAACAGAAAAATAACAACAACAAAAATACACCAAGGCCATCTTTAACACAGAAGCAAGTGGTATTGAGTAGAGAAGAGCTAAGTACCTTGTTTATATACATCTCAAGTGCTTTTCCTTTGTGGAGTAAAAATATTTTTAAAAAAGATATCTGGATGTTCATACTCACATGGGGACATTACAGGACCGTTACACTTGTAGACTGTCTGTCTTCCCCAGTCCATTAACTTCCCCAGTCCCATCCCCACACCTCAAGCAAGATTTCCCTGGAGATGTCACCTTCTTTCATCACATCTAATATCTAATAAAGACATAAGAGAATTTAATAACAGACTGCACAGGGGAGACTTCTGTTCAAACAGCCAAGGTTGCAGCTGATGGGTTTTTACTACAGATGCTGAAGAAGTGTAAGAGTGACCAGGAAACCGCAGGGTGTTTAGTTTTGGAGGTCATGCCAGTGAAGGTACTGACATCACCCCAGCCAACCCAAAATTTCTATGAAACGAGACATAAGAAGCTCGCCCAGCCTTTCCAGCTTCATCTGATCAAGTCCAGTTCCCTGTCATTTGGCTCTATAAATTCACTAAATTCTTTGGAGGAGGAATGCCTTCCCCAAAGGATCCTGAGACAACACAGCAAGTGAAAAGAGACCAAAGTGGCCAAAGTGAACTTGCACCCATCTTAATCACACTTGCTGAATTTAACAGAGTATTCCTGGATTGCTTAAAAAAATCTGCTGCCCTACTTGAGGAACCAGCCCCTAGTTGGTCTCCTGCTGGAATAAGTACTTGCATGAAGAGCACAGTGTTTTATGGCCCCTCTCTCTCACAGCCAAAATTTTCAGGAATTACCATTGGGTTTGGGTGCTCAAATTGAAAAATTTTGAGAAGCTAATGCTTTTATTTTTTGGATCTAGAAGTGAGCAAGCATTGTCACAGCAGTGGTCTTGCATAAAACCATCTCAAAAATTCCAGACAAACTGGGAAATGAAGGTTGCAAAAATACCACATCATTTCTAAAAATTGTGGCAAGCTAAAATAAAGCACACTAACCTGAGAGCTGGGTCTTGAGGTTCTGTATGGCTTATTCATGCAGTGCCTGCCAGTTCTTTTGTCATTCATCTTTTACAAATCTATGTTCACATATTCATTTTGCAGAGGTATACTGGAATGTTTTCTGTAAATGCTTCTGCTGCTGGAGATGGGCGATCGGCTTCATGATTCTTCTCAGGTGTGTGTTTAAATGGAGAAGGGAACAAGCCAAGTATAGACAGATGTTTGCTTACAAATATTATATATGCACTATGAGGTAAATATAGATGAGAAATGGAAGATGTTTATTTGCTGTGAGCTGAGCCAGATAACCAGGGGCAATACCTTCAAGAGTTAAGCTCCCAGTTTTGCCACTGGTTTGCTGAGGAGGACAGATATGCAAGGTATTGGTGGTAGCTGCACCAAGGTTATTATTAAGCAAAGAACTCGGAACCCTTTCACTCCCCCTTTCTCACTAAATCTGTGAATTCAGTCTTCACTACACTAAAAACATCTCAACTTTCTCTTTTCAACTATTTAATGTAAATTGCCAGATTTCTTGCATGTTTCAGGAGATTCCTTCCAAAATGGAGGAGGGTTGGTATTAATTTCTGGGCTGTTTTCTCCCTGAAACATCTTTATTTTTATTGTTCCTTCAGAGGCTCAGTGATTCCCTCATTCTGGGCTCCCCACGCTCGGTGCCCTCATCCTGCTTCTGGAGATCTGTCCTCAGAGACCTTGCGCATCACACACTTGTGTGTCACCCACTTCTGCCACCCCAGGGAGTCCTCACCGTTTTGCTGCCAGAGCACTGAGCCACAGGGAAGAAGAGGTTTGTAAGGTCTAGAAACAATCTTAGGGAGGAGAAAGGAAATGCTGAGTGTTGGCTACTTGGCAAAGGCTGTGCGTCTGCTGCTGTTGTGGAAAATGCCTGGGAGGCACCATTAACCATTGCTCTTTGCTAAGGGCTGGCTTGTGTCCACACCACTAAGGACCAGCGCTCTCTGAAGGGCAGTGATTACCTTCATGCTGTGCAGCCCTTGGCCTGGGTCTCCTCTGAGCTCCCTGCAGAGCCCCACAGACCCCAGGTCAATAATTATTGCATTGAGGATGGTTTTTTAAAGTTTGAAATTGTCTAAATGGTGAAAGGACTGGGTGGCAGCCTGCCAGCATGATGTTTTCCAGCAGGATGTGAAGGCATTTTAGGTTCTACAGCACAGCATGGAGGACAGTGGGCATGAGGTCTCCTGGGATGGCTGGAGGACTGTCCAGGGTAGAGTCTGGTCCAGCTCATGCCAGGCTCTTCTGTCTGTGCAACCTGAAAAAAAGCCCTGTCAGTCATGTAAAGGTTTCTCCTTGGGAGAAACCAGTTGGTTTGCTCCAGAGCAGAGACAGGAGGGAGCTCATATGCATGCCATGGAGACAGCCGCTGAGCAGAGCCCGGGGGGAACAGAGGCAGCCAAATTGGCTGTGCAGACAAAAGGTGTTCTCATACCCCCACCGTGGTCTCACCCAGCAAGATGTTAAACACAGAAGAAACAATGCAATTTTTCCTGACCATCACCTGCAGGATCAGCAGTGGGTCTCTTGCTGGTCACTGTCACAGCCATCAGTCTGGAGGTGACTCTGGAATGTGCTTCTTCAGCCACCATGAACTCCTCGAGCTTTGTCACATGAGGCCAACCTTCGTGCCTCGGCTCTGCAATTTTTAAAGGTCAGTGCAACTAAACAGCAATTCTTCTGTATCTCTTTCAATTAGCCTTTGGTTTTGGGCCTGTCTAGGGGTTTAAGCTCAGTCTTAACCTTCAGATGTCAAGATACATGAAACACCTAAAACCAAATTAAACAGCACACAACTGGTGGGTTTCAATATCCCCCCCATACCATTTACAGTCCACATTTGCAGTCGTGCAGCTCTGGCTGAAACCAGTATGAGACGATGCTATTCTCTATCATGCACAGTCTATTTACAGCAATACATGAAAATGTTTACCTTAAAATACAAATGTAATTATAAAGGTATAATTACAGATATGCCTGCACCTCTTTGAGCCACCTCAAATTACGGTTTCAAATACAACAATAAAAAAGGATCAAATTAATGACCTTGATTAATTTCATTACAGAGCGGAGCAAGCGCCGCTCAGCACAGGGTAAGCTTACACTGCCTGACCTCATTTCATCCGGCCTCTTCCCTGCAACACAAGAGCTCCCGATGGCACATCAGGTGAGTTGTTCCTCCCAAAGACAGTTGCTAAGCAATCAGCTGCAGGGTTATAAATGTTGAGTGCTTGATATACAGCACATGGGGGTAGAGATTAACTCTTTTTTTTTTTTTTTCTTTCCAGGTATTGAGGAAACCAGGGTGGTTCACCTGAACTGCACTGAAAGAGTTTGGAATCAGAAATCAACCCAGATTTAAGGCAGCCTTCAGTTTGTGTACAGATTGAACTGATTTATCGTGCGTGCTATGTGCCGAGTTGCAAAACCTTGCTATATTAGTGATTTAAAAGGAGGAACAATTTGATTTGTCATTACTAATAGGGATGTAACTAAATTAGTCTCCCACATACTTTATGCTGATGAGGTCTTGCTTAGATTTCCCTTTGTAGATTTACATCCTCACTAGCTTTAATCACAGCTAAGAAACATATCGTGTGAGTAATACTATTATGAAATACTGAAGTATTTTCAGAGGGGTTTAGAAACCCAAGAAAATCATAGAAGTCAAAATCAAAGGTAAGCTTTAATATTCAGCCTATGTTGTACGTTTGATTAAATATTAATTCACAGCAATGTGTTGGGTACTTACAACCAAGCTCTCTTGACCCATTAGAAATGCGCAGTCACGTATACAAACTTGGCATTTGAAAAAGGACAGGTCAACACTGTAGATCCTACTTAAATCTTTTCTACAGTTCTTGCTTAATTAGTGGTATAACCCTACTCCTATAAGTTGTTGACTTGCTTGCAGTTGTGGAATTAGGAAAATATTGCTGAAAGATAGATATGCAGGCTTTGAAAATAAAAAAAACTCTCTCTTTAATACTTTTTTTTTATTTTTTTAGTTTTTTTATTGGTGTGTGGTTGGGGAGGGGAGGGGTTTGATTTGGGTTTTTTTTAGCAAAACAACAAGAGATGAAAGGAAGACAACCAAATCCTGGTTTAGTCAAAGAATTCGACTTCTCCTACCAACAGCAGAACTCATGTCTGGATGGGAACGTTAGGAATTGGGCTGCTTTCTGGTTAAAAAGAGGAAAAAAAGAAAAGCCACTGGGTAACTTCCTGAACTACTTAGTGGGATACAACGTGAGAAAAGAATCAGGAGGCTCATTGTGTAAGCTGGGAAGCTGAAACATCAAGACTACGGCAAGACACTTCAGCATTTGTCTTCATCAGTGAAGGTGGGAGTAGATGGTGCAGGTTAGCAGAGTGCTGCCTCTGCTTCTGCCTCTGCCCTGCAGCTTCTCAGGGGGACATTACAGCCTTGACCATGGCCAAAACATCCACAACTACCAGTGAGCAATTTGCTACTGTCAGCCCCTGCTTTGACCACCAAATAAATTCAGCACTGCAATAGAGCCACCTTTTCTTCCCATCCACAGTCATTCCTCAGTGCAAACTATCTTGCACTGAAATTTCTTGAAGGTTTTTGCTTGTGTGAAACTGTTAATAGCATTTCATTTGGTATCAAAGCTTTGATCTCCCCACTTAAATACCACATTAATGCAGAGCTCCCCTGGGTGGATGAGTTCACAGTATTAGTTAACCTCTTCTGCTGGAAGTCTCAAATATGATTTAGAAATAATTTTGTGCATTGTGAGAGAAACAAAAACTCATCCTTAATTAAAAGTATAAATAAAAGGGATTTCTATCCTTAGACTAACCCGAATTCAGACAGCAGCTTTGTGCTGCTTTTTCACCGCATCAAAAGAAAATTCAAATTCCGCATGCTCAGCCTACAAGTAACTTCTGGTCAGAAAGCAGGGCATTTTCCTGAATAGTGTAAAGCACCTGTGAGCAATAAGCTAGCTAAATCCTCAAAACATTTAGGTTTTGATCCTTCTTTTGGGAACAGAAACTGAGCTGCAGATTTTGGTAACACTCAAGTTTCATTACTGCTGTCGACTTGTAAACGATTTACTGCTATTTAAAACCCCTTTAAGAAGAAGCCCTTCAAGGTGCTGTTGATTTGATCCACAAAGGGATCAAGGTCAAATTTTGCAAGAAGCCTCTTAGTTGCTACCCACAGATTTCTAACTTCTTACTGGGAACATGCTTGTGGGTGCCTGACCACGTAAATGCTGGTGGAGCAGAGCTGCCTGCAGCCTGAGCTTTCCACTTCTCTCTTCCCAGTAGCTGTTGGGTGTTCGCAAGCACAGAAACAGGTTTATGAAGGGGACTTTACCATGCAGTGCCAGGAGGCTGCTTTTTGTTGCCGGTAGCAGCCACTTCGTTGCAGGATCCAGTCTATGCTTCTTGGGGTGGGGGAAGGAGGGGTTATCAAATTACATTTTTATGTTGTATTTCCAGGTTCTGACCTGTAACCAGTCAATTGAATGCTGCAATCACTAAGACCTGTGCTCATCCTTCTGCCCATGTGATTCTTGCCGGCCTGGTCCTGGGCAGGACCAATGCTGCTGTGGAGGCTGCAGGGTCAATCCTGAAATCCTTCAACCCTGTCTATGAGCTGACAGAACCCAGAGCCTACATCTTCTTGTTTGGGATGACTCCTGCAAGTGCTGTATCATTGTATGAAAGTAAGAGCACCACCACTAGCACATCCAGCACTGTCCTACCACCGCGCTGCTAAGGTGGACTGAATAGCAAGTTAATTCCACTACCGATGTTCCCTCGTAATTTCAAGGGAAAAACAAACCCCTGTTTAGAGTGGACAGGGCTGCCACCTGGAGGCACCCCAGTTTTCCTACACAGTCAGTGGAGAGAGGGAAGCGTCTGTGTGTCGTGACTGCAGCTCCAGAGATGTCTGACGGGTCTCGTAGGACATTTACACAGCCACGTTTTGCAGCTGGGAGATGTCAATTTTGGCACCGCAGTTAAGCCTCTATGCTAGAGGCCTCTCTGGGGTTAAGGATTTAATCAGGGAGCACAGTGGTTATTTTGTTCCCAAACTCAGCCAGAGCACTCTCAGGGGTTTTCTCTCCAAGGCCCATGTTCAGGCAGGACCCAACTCCCACCTCCCCATTGATGTAAAACAAATAAACAAGCACCTAAAGCACTTCCGTCTTCCCCAGTTACCTCAGGCATCTCACAACCCCCCTCATCCCTCCCTGATTTTCTCTGGTCAGCACCAGACTGTTTTCTTTCCCAACAGAAGCCTTGCAGAGGCAGTCCCGGGCTCCAGGAGGACGGGCAGGAGCTAAGCAGGGTTGCGACAGGGCTTGAGGCAGCGCGATGCTGCGTCAGAGCCCGGGCTGGCCAACGTCAGGCGGTTTGAGCAAGAGGAAGCAGCTTCACAAACCTCCAACTGCTGCAGATTTCTTGAGAAGCCAGGGGCAAGAAAAACCAAAAATGGAACCAAGTACCCAGAAATTTGTCCCGTCAGTACATAGTGACCTTCAGCCCACTCCCTCACTCCTGCTCCTGCCCAGGCTGGGGGATAAGTAGTTTTGCCTTGCACAGAGCAGGTTATTTTTGTTTTGGTTTGTTGGGTTTTTTTTTTAATATGATATTCTGGGCAGCGAAGCAGCAGAGCAAGGAGGTGGAAGGGAGTTGTGGTGGGGCTTGCTGCTCCTGCCATCTCACCTGGTGTGTTGGCCGAGGTGTTTTCTCCTATATGACCACAGCTGTGTCCTGATCCTTTTGCACCTGGAAGCGCAGTTCATCAGCAGTAAAGAAAGGGGCAAGGAAAGGAGGGAGCCTCCCAGGAGAACACAGGACGTCTGTGTCAGGAATGAGAAACCTTTCAAACATTTGTGTCTCACCAGAAAGTCACCATCAACCTCTGCCATTCAGGGTCATCACTGGGCGATGCACCTGCGCTGCTGCCTCCAGCAAAGGCTGCTCACACAGAAATGTGGCTCTGAGGGGGTTTTTCCCCCCAAGTAACGGATGTAGGAAAAAAGGCCAGTGTGACTGTGGGAGTTCCAGCATCCATGGAAACACTACCATTTTGGCATCCATTTCTGTTTCATGTGCAGCATGGGGAAGACAGAGCCTGATACTGTCACACATTTTCGGCTGTGCCTTACCCCACAGGTGACTTTTTGGGCACTGTCAGTAAGGAGATGCTCCAAATGAAGAGAGATGCTGCAAGCCATCACCTGGCAAACAAATGAATGCCCACTTCTTTGTTTGCTCAAAGAGAAGATTTATTCCTCTACCCACAAAATATTGATGAGTACAGGGTTATCCTCAAACCTCACAGTTAGTAGGACTCCACAGGGACCCATTTCCAGAGGAAAGGCTGTTTTCACCCATCTCCTCTTAAAGCCCTCCCAGCAGGAAGCCTGGGGTAGACCCCCATTATGTTAGCAAAAGCAAAGAAAAACCAAACCAACCAACCAAAAACCCACAAAAACAAAATAAAACAAAAAAACCCAACCCCCAAACAAAACAAAAAGACCTTTCCCCAAACCTGTTTCATTTTTCAATACAAATTATTAAGGACATGAATTTATAGGCAGACATCAAGTGAATTCACTAAACTGGTTAGGGTCTTACCTATTTTGCTTGCCTTACCCAGAGAAAATCTTACCTTTCATTGCCCCCGCCCCTTGCCTTGCTCCTAGTTTTCAGTTGGCTCTGGTTTCTCCAACCATGTGAAATTTTCTCTCTCTCCCAGGCTGGGTGTCCTCAGTTTGCCAAGGCTTCTGCGTCTTGTGCTCTGCGCTTTCATGCTGAAAAATTAATGTGGAGATCAAGAGCTGGACTCAAACCAACCAACATTGTGGGGCAGTTAAGGACTCAGAACCCAAATCTTATTTGAACATTCACCACCACATCTCCTCCCACAGCAGCAAAGACCTTCTCAGGCAAAATTGCTTCTTGACATCCCCGATTTGTACCTCATCTGAGCAGGGTCAGAGCAGGAGTCAGTCTGACACGGTGGAACTTCAGCTGAAGTGGAGGACAACAAATCACAAGGTCAAACAGCCTCCCCCATCCCAGCCTCAGCTCAAGCTGACAGCATATCCTATCCCTTGGAAATGAAAGGTAGGACTGTACTGTACCACAGAGCATCTACAAGCCCAAAAGCAGAGTAAACCACTGCCAGCAGGATTTTACCCCCTAATGATCACAGACTGTTAATGTACAAAATTCATTTTCTGCAGTTTGTTTGAAAACATTCAGTGCCTTTGGTTTTATTTTTAATTATTATTTAATGTAATTTGTGGCTCAGCTCCAGCATCTCCCTGGGCCTGGCTCCTCTCCCATCACTGACAAGCACTGTCTTTGCAGTTGGGTCTTGCAGTTCGTGCTAAAGGAAAGGCAGTTTTAAATTCCCTTTCCACCTCTCTGAAGATGGAAGATTATGGAGGTATAAGAACACACAGGGATTTGAAAAGCAAGTATCAAAAGAAATCTTATTCTGAAATGTATTTGCTGATATCTTCTTTTAAAAGGAATGAAGATTTTCTGTCCCATAAGAACTTTCATTCAGCACTGACTGGCAGCAGCCTTCCAAGGGGAAAACAAGACATCAATGGCAAAATAAATAATATTTCTCCATTCAAAATAGGTCAAAGATAAGGAAGTTATCCTTCATCTCATCCATGCAGTAAAGGTGGGTGCCCAGCCAGTGCAGACCAGTAGGTTCAAGGGACAGTTGTGTCGTTTAACTTGGCTGATCTGGACGTTCAGTCATTTCTCAGCAAATGCAGTCACTTCCATAAAATAAAATAAAACTATAAAAGAAAAGTTGTCATTTTATCCCTGGAATAATGTAACACTGCCAGAACAACCACACTGGGTTTTGTCGAGAAGCAATTCCTTCATCCTTTCAATGCCCTTTGGGGTCCCTGGGGCGATAGGGCCACATCAGGACAGTGCTGTGGGACAAAAACCCTACTGCTATTGAAACACATTGTCTGGAGCAGGGTTTTTAACAGGCAGTTTTCCACCATTTTTAGCTTGGTTATATCCACAGGTGTTAGGAAAACCTGCGTGAAACTGTCCTCCAGAGGTTGCTGCCAGCCTAGGCCATGCTTAGAGCCCTCACTGCAGACATCTCTCTCCTGTTGCCTTGCAGAGGGTGGGCTCCCTGCTCTTGGTTTTGATAGGCAGGAGGAAGAGAGGATGCTTTCCCTGACATGAGCTGGGAGATGTGCCTGAGAAAGGGCAGCTGCACTGGCCTTCAAAGGGTTTTCTGTTTTTAAATAACACATCAAGATAGTTTTTCTTTTTTTTAATCTCTGTCCCCATTTTCACAAGAAATCCCAGTGTAATTTCCATGCTAATCAGATGAGAGCTTGCAAAATACATTTCCTTCAAGATGTAGGGGAATGTATTAAGTTAACTCCAGGTGACCTGTGACTCTGTCAGTGACACACTGTTTAAATCCATGCAAATGAAAACCTTGCCCACGCCACAGGCAAATACTTGGCTTTTCCCATGCTGCTCGCATGGAGCTGGAAATGTTCGATGAGTGAAGTCTTAGTGATGCATTTCAGCAATAATTCATATGCTATACATAATTTAGGACCTCACTGCAGTCCCCCCGTAACACACTCCGTACAGCGTGTACACACAGGGCCAGACGGCAGCTTTAAGGAGGCTCCAGGCATAATCCACAGCAAGAAGAAGTTTGATCCATCTCCAATTTGCACCTGCCAGATCATGAAGGGAGCTAATTGGATTAAAATATTGTAATTATCATTTCATTTACATGCAGTAAAACCTTAGGGAAACATATTAAATGGCAGAAAATTTGAGGATGCAGTCTCTGAAGTCTGCTTCTTAAAAGCCTAATGCTCTCTCGCTCCTTCATTGCCTGAGACTAGACTTTTATTCCCAGGAAAAGGTGAGTTTGATGAGCTCCTGGTGCAGTGCACAGACCACAAAACACTGCTTGGTTTGATCACAGTCATAGTTGTCAAGGCTACTTGGATGCTCTTTATTTCACCAGTCCATGGTGACTGTGCCCAACTTTCCCTGCTGCCCCCACTCAGGAAAAATCAGCTTTAAAACACCCATAAAGGACTTGACCCTGATGTCCAACAGACATCCAATTGCAGGGGTGACTGTGAGCCCAAAGGAAGAGTGGAAAGACCCTTCCTTGGGCTATAGTAGCAGCTCCCATTTCTTCTCCACAGGGAGACAGTCCTGTGTTTTGGAGCCATGAATCTGCCGGGGGGGGGGGGGGCCCCATAAAAACCAAGATGGGGTTAACACAGNGGGGGGGGGGGGGGTGCAATTTAAAGCCAATGAGGGTTAAACCTGGAGCAGCACCTGGCCCCACAGACCTGCCTCACAAGTGGGACACATCCCCACATAGGGCTGGACAACCACCCACCTCTTGGCACATCTCCCAGGAGGGCGCTGAGCAGGTTGATGGCAGCCCAGCACTGCTGTGCTCTTGGAAGCAGCAGGGAGCAGAGATGAAGTGCTGAACCTGTGCTGGTGCTGTCACCGAAGAGGAGAGAGACCACACACATGGTGCCAGACAATTCCAGAGCCTGATGAAACAGAGCACAAGAAAGGCCAAAAAGAACCCAAGCCCTTGTCTCCTCACACCTAGTGGGTGCTCTTTAGGGGACATAACTTTGTGTAGGGCAGTAGATTTGCTTGGCAGATTTACAAGGCAGAGCTGGGCTTTCCCCACTCCCACACCAGTTGAATACCTCAGCCTGGATCAGGTGTGAAGCCACTGTTGTCTGCATGTCTGCATGCTCAACGGAGAGTTTGGTATCAGAGTAAGTCTGATTATCTTCTGTTTTTTCTTCTGGGACAGTGATTCAGGAATAAACAGTCACAGCCATGATGAGAAATAACATAAAATGTTACAATGCTCTTGTTCTCACAATCGCCTCAGGGTCTGCCCTGTCTCCTGTGGAGCTGACATGGAGCTACTGGTTGAGAGCAACTTCAAGCGTCACTGAGTGGCCAGGCCTAAGCATGCAGAATTCGATGTGATCATCAAGAGCAGAAAGGTGACAACAGGAGAACAAATTATTACCCTGATGAGGGGAAAAAAGGGAAGGAAACTCCCTTTTAGGGAGTGTATTAACCCCTCACATGAGGACACAAGGCTTTGAGAAGTCTAGTCTGTAATTGAGGCCCTGCTCATGCTAGCAATGAAGCACGGGAGCACATGAGGGCAGCTTTAGCAGCTGCCTCAGCACCTTGCTGTTGGCAGCCCGAAGCCTACCACGGACACACTTACCTGGTCTCAAGGTTGTGGTTTCTTTTTTGGGACAGTCAACTTGATACACAATACATGGATCTGATTTTCAAAGGGCAAGCACCCCACCCAGTCTGGAAACTGGAGACTTTGTAAGATGTGTCCCATTAGACAGGCAAAAATCAATGCCTGCTCAGTCATTAGTCATTCTGGAAACCTCCGCCTTGGTGAGTCAGCCTGGTATACCTGGCAAGCTGCAAGAGAATCCAGTTTCGGGAATATTTTCTTTTTCTGCCACCCCAAAGTTTCCAACTTGATTTGCACAGGCAGCAGCCAACCTCCCTGGGAAACTACCCGGCTGGGAACAGAGCATGAAACTCATTTCTGGTCTCACCACGTCATATCTAATGCATACAAAAAATATTTAGCTGGTGAGTATCCCTCTCTCCAGAAAGAGAGCAAACAAGCAAATCTCACCAAAGCAAATTATTGGATGATTTTCTGTTAAATGCACAAGCCCAAGGGAAAAGAATAAAAGTCTGAAAAGTAGAATTTGCTGTTACCTTATTTTGGCTGAGATACCACCAAGAAGGGCAGCACCAAAGGTAGTTGTTCAGGAACACAGCAAACACAGCTGGATCAGACACAGCACTGCCATTCATGCAGTGGTTCCTCAAGGCTTTAAGTCAACCATAACAGTTATAGCCTGGATTTCTGGTCTCCACCTGGCCATCCCAGAAAATCATCATGTCTGCCCATTTCCAACAGGCACAGCCTGCTACAGACTGCAACTGAGAGTTAATCAGTGTAGTTCTTGTTACCAGAACAACCACAACTGCTGTGGATGCATATGATACGTAAAGGCACCTTCAGCTGCTCACAGCTGAATTTCCTAACCTTAGCTGGACACCATGGGAGAGCCCTTCCAGGTTTAAGCCACCAACACACCTCTGAATGCAGTCACTGCATCCTTCCAGGGCTGGGGCATTTTACATCCCCACTCAACAGGCTTTTGCCAATCCTGTACCTGACTTGTGCTACAAATGTATCGTTGGTCTTTCAGGTCGCACTGGAACAGTGGTGATATAAAACTGGCTTTACAGTGATTCTACACACAAAGGACAAAGCAGGTCAATGGCAACAAAACTTTTCCACATCTAGATGACTTAGCAATGAAACCTCCCCACCTTCTCTCCTTGGAGAGTACCAGGAAGACTCCCAGCAGATTGCTTCCCCAACGAGATACATTTATATGGTCACCTGTGAAATGTGCCTTCTTGTGATGGGACAGGAAAAAGAGGTGGCTGCAACTGGGGCATGAAAAAGATATTCTTTAGCGTAGGAAGGAAAACATGACAGCTAGAACAAGACTTAGCTTCTTCCTAGGGGTATGCCCACCTCTGGGCTGCATCAGATTCCTGCTGTTTCCAAGGGGAGACTTGCAGGAGAATGAACCAGGAACACAGACAGCCCAGTCTGGTCCTCTGTGCTTTGGAAAGGACACAGACATGATGAGAGAGCTGCTGTCTGCCACCCCACACAGGAGTTTTGCTGGTGGTGTGAACTGTCTGCCTGAGCGCTGCGGAATGGATCACTCAAGGGTAAATTGGATTAAACTGTTACGGCTCCACTTTCCCACGTGTGGTTTAAATTTAAACTCTATAAATTTCATGGTGAGTTATTAAAACCTTCTTGGCAAGGAGAACTCATCTCATAGAAAAAAATTTTCTCCAAGTTTGCAAACCCACAGGGAGGCTTTAAGTCAACGGTGAGATTTCCAAGTGGAGGGGAAGGAAGAACTGAGGCATTTAATCAGCAGCGTGCGGGAGCCCTGCAGGGCAGCCTGGCCCCACTCTGCCGTGTCAGCTGCTCACCAGGTTTTCATGGTCAGCGCCTTGGTCCCACGTGCTGTGCCCAGCGGCACAGATGCTTCTGGAGCAGAAGCTGAGCACTGCGCCGTATGGCACACTTGGAGACAGCAGGACGTTCTGGGCTGGATGCATGGAAATTTTTGTAAATACTTGTCAGCATAAATTAACAAACAAGTCTTGGGAGGCCTTGAAATGTCATTCTTCCGAGAAGTTTCATCCTGCCAATTTCTCCTGGTATCACCCAGCCATGAGGTGATCTTTTCATGGGGTGGGTGTAAAATGTCATGCTGAGTTTCAGTAGAAGCCACGCAAAGATGATCACAAGTGTCACCCCCAGGGATGGCCAGTCCTGCATGGCTACTGCTCCTCCCTGGGCTGGGGATGCCCTCCAAAAGGAACCTCTTGCCCTATCGCTCCCTGAACCTATGAACCAAAAACCATGAGGCAGACCCCTGACAAGTGCAGGAAGAGAACAAGTGGAAAACTGTAAGGACAACAGCCCTAGACCAGTGATTTGTGACCTGGCAGCAGAAAAGCAGAGCTCCTTCCTGCTTCCCACCCCAGGACAGGACATTAAACAGAGCCCTGGCAAGGACAGCACAGCAGACACACTCCTGCACTCTCCAGACTCTAAATCAGAGGACTAAATTGCAAATCATTCAGAGCTGGTTTCTGTTCTCAGCTGTCACAGCACCGCAGGGGCAACACCAGCCCAGGCTGTCCATACAGCTGCTCCATACACTTCCAAAACTTGCCCTGGATGTGCTGCTATAGATGTTCACAAGCTGCTCAAGTCTTTCCAGTCGCCGAGGGGATTTTTTAGCCCAAAGTCTCCAGCAGACTCCCACATCAGCCAAGGTGGGCACAGTTGTCACCTGTGTGATGGGGAACTGCAAAGCTCCTGCCCTCACGCTTACACAGGCAGCAGAGGGATGAGGCAGCCACACATACACACGGCTGGCTCCGGGCACAGCCAGGCCATGGAAACCGAACAGCAGCTGCTTTGGGCGCAGGGTCTTGCCTGAACGACTTCAGCTGCCTATTTCCATTTCAAGACAGCTTAAGAATGGGAAAACACTAAAACGGCCTCTCATATCCAGCTGCAATTCCAAAGGCATCTGGAGGCCTGGCTACTTATTGGGCTTGCTGGTATTTCCATGTTAATTGGCTGGAGCCCCGGCCGGTGGGCTCAGGGGCTTTGAGGGGACTCAGGCCAGGGATGAGCTCTGTCAGCACTGGCAAACCGGCGCTGAGCCAGCTGGGCGGGTTTGTTGCTTTTGTTGTTTTGGGTTTGTTTTTTTTTTTTCCAGTAGGGCTGGAGATTAATGGGGCTGCAGCATTCCGGGACCGTGTCCCCGCGGCCGCGCCCGGACCCCACAGGCCGCGCTCCCGGCCCGCACTGCGCCCGGCGGCCGCACGGGGTCACACCGAGACCGCGCCGCGCCCGCCGCCCCGGCCCGTCCAGGCCGCCCGGCTCCGGCAACAAACCATCGGCTCCGGGAGCCGTGCCTGGCACAGGGGACAAGCGCCGCTGCCTTCTGTCCCAGAGGGCTTGGGCATGAAAACACGAACTGCTGCTCTTACCCGACCCAGGGAAGCTGCGCCCGCCCCGCAAGGCTCGGCGGCTTCACGCTGCAGCTCGTGGTCTCCTATGGGCTCACGGAGCATTGAAAATCTTATTTCTCACTTGAGGCAGGAGCGCAGCGGAGCTGGGACCTCCCTCGCTGCCATCCCGGGGGATCGGGGGCTCCGAGGCGCTGGCTCTGGTGCCAGACCCCGACACCGGGGTGCCAGCTGCCAGCACCCACCGGGGACAGGGGCCCCGAGGACAGCCTGATCTCTGCCACTGTGGGAAAGCTTTCAGCACTCGAACCGCTTACATTTGACCCAAATATTGTGCTCCACGCTGGCTTTAACGCTTCTGCGTGACAGCAGAGCAGGGATGGAAGGACTCGGTACTCACCCCCCAAACACAATCGGCTTCCACGCAGCTCAAGCACTTGACCTAAAAGTCTAATGACTCGGCACAGCCAGAGCCCGGTTCTGTGACAGCAGATAGAGCAACCTGGCTTGTGAAAGTGCTGCCTGCTCCCTGTCCTGCGCGGCTGGGACATTAAAGGTGGAAAATCGTGATTTGGCAAGAAGAATTGGAAAGAATAGCTTTGCTACATTTTAAATATGAGATGTTTGTTTTGGTGGAAGGTGACTTTAGGATGCTAGGATGGGCCTTAAAAATACTTTTAAGTCTCAGTGAAGAAAAATAACCCAACCTTGTAGCTGTTGCATGTAAAGGCTGCAATGCAGGAGCAGCAGTTCACGCTCCATCAGAGCAGGGGCACACGGGGCTATCGGTGAAGGCGGGAAGGAAGGGAAATCTTTCAGCACGTGGCAGACTTGGAAGGGCTTGAGCAGATCAGTCACGGCCGAGCAGAGCCCTCGGAAGAGCCGGGGACAGCGAGGAGCCGCGGTGGGAATCAGCCAGCACAGCAGCGATGCGCTGCCTCGGCAGCAGCACAACCTCCTGGTCCCGCGAGTGCGGGGCCACCCGAGCGCCGTGCTGTGCCAGGAGGAGCCCACGCTGGCACCGCTCCTGCTGCCAGTCGCTGCACACAACATTTAGCACGGAGGCTGCTTGGTGAAACAAGGAGATAAAACATGTGTTTGGAAAGAACAAAAAAAATCAACAAGGGAGCTGGGAAAGCTGAGCGGCCAGGGGTTTGGGTGACGGCTTGGATGTGCTTACCCAGCCCAGGATCCGCGGGGCAAGCCCCTAAAGTATTTCCCTGAACAGCTGGGCAGAGACAGCCATTACCGAGTGCAATTAACTGCTTCATTACCACCTAAGCAAAACAAACCCATCAATCTCTGCTGCATTTACCAGGAGGAAAGACTGATATCAAGATACAAACACTGTGCTCCAGACTGCAGGCATGACCCACACCCTCCAGTATGGCACAGTGACTCTGCTCCCCAGACAGTCCCTGGCAGCAGGTTTTAGATATCCCACACAGTTTCAGGTGTGTTAACACACACCTGTGAGCCAGCACTCAGCACCCTCATGAGCTGAGCTGCCCCACGGTGTTATAAACACCTGCTGAGATGGAGCTGTAGGCCCAAGTGGGAGTGATGGAGGTGAAGGCAGAATTTAGCCCTCTAAGGTCCACCTTAACCCCGGCACCTGTGCTTGATGGAGCCAGCAGGTTTTAACAAGTGAAATGAAAGCCAGAGACCACTTTTAGACAAGAGCAGACTACCAAAGGGAAAGGGGACCTACAGGGGCACTGATCTCTTTCAGAAGATCAGGAGAAACTGTGATTTTCAAGCTGAAGCCCAGACCCACTCCAGGCACAGAGCCATCCTCAATTTACATGGCACAACACCCTTTACAGCAGCATAGACATTGCCTACAAGCTCTCTTCTTCCCACCAGACACATCTCTAAATAAGGCTCCAGGTGAGAGGCAGGGAGCAAAGGGTCCCCTGGCATGCAGGAGGAACAGGGATGACTGACTCTGAGATCCAAGGTTAAGCTTCAAAGGATCACTAAAACATCAGGGTCTGGAGACTTCAGCATCTCTGAAACCCTTGGTCTACTGAGAAGATTAAGGTCTGAGTATAGTAAAAAGAACTGCACTTACCTCTGTGACGAGATACAAGTGATTTATGAAAGGGATTATTCATGGATGCTTGAGATAGCAGGACAGGATGAGCTGATCTTGTGTTCCTGAGTATTTTAATAAGCTCTTCTGTAGGATGGAGATAACATACCTACAGCAGTGTGAGGGCACAGTAACCAATGCTGGTACTGTGGTTGGCAGGGAAAGATCAGGGGCACTGTGTATTGTGTAAGGTTGAGGAAGGAGTTACTGTACAAAATCCTATAGACTCCACTGCGGCACAGTGTTGCAACATCTCTGCTGTGGGGAGGCCCAAACAAATGCTCACAACAGCCCCTTCAGCCTGAACATCTCTGAAGAGATGGACTGGGACAGGGGCTCGGCAGAAGCAGCGGAGGGGCAGAAGCCGCTTCTCATGCTCGGGCAGAGGAAAGACATGGCTCCCCCCTCCAGACCCTCACAGCTGATGTGCTCTGCTGGGTGAGGATATGAATAAATCCCTGTGGTGTAAGAAGTTTACGTCCATCTTCTGTTGTACCTCACTGTAAGGTCTGTGCAGTGTTTGCCAATGTGTTTCATGCCTGATTCCTCAAGCAAGCCGGCTGCTCTGTGTCCAGCAGTTGTGAAGGAAAACAAAGCAGAAGGATCATTTCTTTTCTAGCTGCAGGCAAGGTTTGTGAAAGCAGTGACTCTACACACTCAGCCACGCTCAGCTACGCTCAGCTTCCACACGTGGCACACTGATGGTACCCAGAGCCCAGCCTGGCCTGTGCAGGAGCGATGTGTTCAGCATGACGCCAGTATTGATGAGTGCTGTAGGAAATCACAGTCAGCTCACAAGGACAGAACTGCTCTTGGCAAACTGGGAACTGATTCCTTTAGCTGATTATGAATTGCACACAGGGAGATTGCTGTGGTCAGGGTTTTTCCTTCCCCTCCTTTAGACGCTGGGCTCCTAAATGGCAGCACATTTCTCCCTGCATCCCTCTTCCTTGTGTTTGACCCACTGCCTTTTTTTTCCTACTGCTTGTAGCAGTCCAATGCCAGTGTGACTCCAGCCCTGGTGCAGGATTAACTCCAGGGTGAAACAGGGAGATGGGGAGAACTGGGTGGCTTTGCCTGTGCCGCCGCATCCCTGCTGCACAGCAGCCCAGAGGGAAGTCCCTCCTCTTGGTAACTTCCTGAACCAGTTTACAAACTGAGATCACCAGGACCCTGACCTCTGTCACAGGACAGCCCCACTGAGTGCTCATTTCTGCCTTAGTCCCAACACAGGTGGCTCCACCACTGTGCCTGTAGGAAGTACGTGATACTGTGTTTGTTAAAGATAAGCGTGCTCATAGGAATAGAGTTCATCACAACTATCAGCTCACTGTTCAGCAGCTGGTTATGCACATGAGATTTAGCCTCTTCTTTCTCACCTGCATTTGTTCAAGTTGGCTCAACTTCTGGCCACTGGTTCCCATCAGACCCCTGCCAGGAGGAGCCCGGCTTCCCAGACCTGTGCACCCAGTGTAGGCATTTCCTGATGCTGTCTGCAACCACATCTCTTTGCTACATTCAATAGATTGCAACTCCAAACATTTCCAATCCCTTGGTCACTCCTGTGGCTTTTCCCTCACAGCAAAACACATCAGGAACATTTTAGCAGGCTGCTTGCTCAACACCTTCTCCCATTCAGCTCCATCCTCCGTTGTGCCAGGTGCTTCAGCCGTTTCATAAATATCACAAATAAAAGCAACCCTGCAGAGGCTGACGGAGCGGAACGCCAGCAGCACAAGAGCACAGAGCAGCCAAGAAGATATGACTTGGCAAGAACAGACTTCCTCTGGCAGCTAATGCTGTGACAACATCTGGGCCTTGGGAAGGCACTGGAAAGGCTCCAGGAGCAGCACATGGGGCAGAGGGTCTTATCACACGGCGCTGGTGTTCTTGGTGGCTTCTGAGCTGTTTGTTCTCAGAGGAAGTGATTGCATAATTGCTTGATTTGGGGTTAATGATTTTTCTGTTTAAAAACAACCTAATATTATTTAATGACTGGTATTTATTTGCACTCTGCAATTAGAACACATTATGAGAATTATTTGTTGCATGAATGGGAATTTGAGATTTTCAAGAAGTGAATACTTTTTCGTTTCTTAGTGCAGCAGGCAAACAGAAAATACATATAAAAATATAATCAACAAGCAAAAAGACAACAGCCTCTCTGTCCCCTCCACCTGCCAAGGCACAGTGTTTCTTTAACACTGGATGGGAAGAGAGAAGTAGCGCACCCAGTGGGTTTTTCTCCAAGCTCCTTGAAAATACCCTCAATGCAGTAGGTAACACAACACCTTGCATTCCTTCTGGGAGTTGCTTTCAGCAAAACAGTCGGGGAAAAAAATCTCTTTGGGCAGTGTCCCTTGGGCTGTCACCTCCTTGGCTTCTCCTTCCAGCCTGGACAGGTCCCAGGTCCCCAGCTCAGGGCTGCACCACCAGCAGGCTCGTGCCTGGTGGTGGCTGGCTCTTGTCTCGGGTACTTTCAATAAGCACTCAAGATACCCTTAAGCTTTCACACTTTACACCAGCCCAAACTTTGGATTCTTTACTGCTGCATATATTTTTTTCTTGTTCCAGTGTCAAAAGTTGTGTGGAGGCAGCATCTGGATGCGAGTCTGCATGCTCAGGTTTTCACAAAGCACCTTTTTGAGACAGACAGTAGACACAGACATACTTCAAATGCTCCCTACAGGAAAGAAATATGGAAACATTTTCCCTGAGTCTCAGTTTAGAGTCTAACTCCAATCTCATTCTTTTAAAGAGAAAAAAGCAAGAGAAAGGGCAGAAAGCAGAATGAGAGAAACAAACATGACAGAGAAAAACACCTGTCAGGGATACAGCTGGGCAAGGTTTTCCTACTTTGTTCGCCAAGCAAGGCTGATGTTCTGTCCTGAAAGAAACTAAAAGACATGGCAATGAGAGGCTATAATAGAAGTCACTGAATGAATTTGTGGTAGCTTTATATTTTGTTCCAAGACACTTGGACGAAATTAGTTGAATTTTCTTATTTGAACAGAGCTTCTTTACATGGGATGTATAGCAATTTCTTTGATTATTTTTTTAAATTAAGGAAGAGTTATTTCTAGACAAAGAAGTTACAATCAGTGGCTCAAACCTGTAAGTTTTGGTCCCCAAAACTTGTAGCTTTCCACCAGCTACAAGTCCTCCTAGATAAAAGCAGATGGTTCAGAGACAGACACCCAGGACTTTTAGACTACTTGGGGTTCAATTTTTACTGTATCATTTCCTAGTGTTTGAGAGCATCATGGGATAGTTTCTTTTAAATGTATTTATGGACTTGCAGAAGTGATTATTTTTCTGTTTATATCTTCAATTATTAATTTCCATCTTTCTGCAGATAAGCAAAAGAAAGTGAAATCAATTTTAAAAACCAAAACAACCCGAAATCAGTAAGCTTTACTGCTGCCTAATAAACAGAAAAGCTGCTAGTGAAGCAGCAATCACAAATGGTCTTGACCAGAAAAATTATCAAGTGCCTCAAAATTTGATCTCAGAGGCTCCCCAAACACAGAGGAAGATGGCCTGGTACAGGTTCTTTGGTAATAAAGCCAGGACAGTCTCACTGCTCTTAATATATCTGACAGGTGCCTTCTCATGACCAAGGATCTGACTGGGACAGTCCATGCAGAGCCACTGGCCCTGCCCTGGAATGCTGAGGGACAACTTTCTCCAAGTTGTCCAAAAAGGCTGAGGCACTTGCACATCATTTTCAGACACACCTCTTACAAAAGACAGATATTTTTAACATGTTTTACAGGACACCATCAGAGAGGTTACCAGCACAAATGTCATTCAGGACTAGTTCTTACCATCATCATCCTCCACTGTACTGACAAGCCCATGGGAACCACAGCCCAATTCCAGCTAAAAACCTGAAATCTGGCCACTGCTGAAATATTACATATTTCAGAAAGCAGTCACCTCAAACACCCTTGCTGCTGCTGTTTTATATCTTTTTTTATTAACTCAGTGAATAAAAAAGTCAGGGCAGTAACACCAGTATTTTATTACCCTGTGAAGAACTATGTAAAAGTGCAGAAATATAAAAATAAGACTTTCTAGAGTAAGACATGAGTTTAAGTGCTTGCTTAAGTGGTGTGAGCACCTGGCCTGGGGTTATTTTCAGAAAATAAAATCTCTGTATTATGTGAGGTAGTTACAGCTCAGTGCTTGCAGACTCTCTCTTTCCCAGGCACAGCGGTCCCTCACATCCTGGGCTGCGTCAGACACCTCATGCTCCTGAGAAAGAGCAGATGGGAGCATCACTCAGAAGCTGAACATGAGCAGCAGCCCCTCTGCAGTTGCTCGAGCCCACAGGCACCTCTCACTGCTCCTCAGAGGTGGGAGGCTGGGAGGCCCCACTGTTGGCTGCTTTGGACACAGGACTTCCTCTTTTGCAAACAAGCTCAGAGCCCCAACAGGCTGGTGGCTGTTTGCAGAGAAAAACTGAGAAGAAAAATCAGCTTTATACCTTTGAGTGAAACATGAGGGAAAATCGTTCTTTACACTTCAGAGCCTTCATGTTTAGTGAAAACAAGAAATGAAATGAGTTCATGAAAGACTAATTGCCCAGTTTGTTTTATGCATGAGCCCCAGCATTCCTAGCACATGCAGTTACAGCTTGTTTTCAAAGAGACCAATTACTTCATTAAAACATCATCTTCACACTTCCAGGTCTGCTTTAACAAGTCTTCTCCTCTTTATCCTTCTGGTCTATTATTTTGCCATTTTTTGGTTTAAGAGCAAAGGAAAAAAAGAGCCAAACGGAAGTATCTATAATTTACTAACAGCTATTAAAACCTGAGATTTAGGATCCATCCTTTCTCCTCCACAAAGTAAAGGAATACTGCAGAAACTTTAAACACCTTGGTGCAAGACCCATGGCAGCTCAGGCAGCCAGGAAGGACCTGTGTGGCAGGATGCTACTGCAGGTACCAGGATACCAAGTGAAGGTTTGAAACAAGCTTGTGCCTGGCAACTTGAAGGGCAAGATCAGGAAGCAACAGAGATGAAAGCTCCTTGAGTTGCCTTAATATTTCACTATGTGTAAGATATCCATGGAGGCCACACAGTAAGTCTAGTTTATACACAGCAGAAACAAAGCTGAGTGATGGGGTCGGGTAAAGGGTGAAAGAAGAGAAGGAACAAGAGCTAACCCCCCCCTCAAAAGTAGCCAAAAGGATGCCTGTAAAGATGATTTCTTCCAGACAAGCAACATAAAGCATAATTCAGTGAAATGCTGTCATTACTAAATAGACTTCACAGTAAGCATTTGACTGCAGTACAAACCTTGGTTACAAATGAAGATGTTTGAGCCATCACAATCCCTCTGACGAAGCAGAAATCAGGAGCCTCCATGCCTGCCTGTGCAGGAACAGAGTGCTGCAGTCTTGGCACTGGCAGAGAGATGCTATCGGGGGTTGCCAGGGAAACCGGCAGATGCAGCCCCAGCAGCTTTGACTTTGTATGAACTGAGAGTTCAGCGAGGCACTGAGAGCTGGTGGTTTCCTCCAGCTCCAGGCAGGACTGTGGTGGGGCTGTATTTGAGGCTTTCCTGCAGTCAGTCTCCTGCTCCCACAGCCCACCTCTCCCATCTCCCCACCTGAGTACAGGCACAACCACACACAGCCCTTTTCCCTCCTCCTTCCTTTCAGCCCAGACAATGCACACAAAGGTCACTCCTCACCCATCACTTCCATCCAGGTTCCTCCTCATCGAGATGCTGTGTGACAGCTTTTCAGTCTGTTTGAGTGTTCTGGACAGGGGCATTCCCTGCAAGCAGAGGTATTTTACTGAAGTTCCTTTCACTGCAGAGGAAGCCTTGATATCCACCTGCTTTTGCAAACCCAGAGAGAGCTGGAAACACTGTACAATTTGTACAGACCTAGAAAGGATCACTTCAGAGTTTACTGTAATTATTTCTTTCCCCTGAAAACAGCTGTGATTCAGAAGGGAACTGCCATACATGAGAGTCCAGGACCAAGTGAATTATTGCCGCCTTTACCAATGCTGCTCTTACGTTATTATCCTGTTCATCCCCATTGTGATATCCCCAAGAGGAAAACTGCTGTGGAATATGTTGTTGTATTCTAGAGAAATCTCTTTTTTGATTAAGAAGTCCCTTTAGGATAAATTTCTACTGTTCACTTATTCAGACACACCTGAAGGCAGCATTATTTGCCCATAAATATTATGCATGTTAATTCAAATTTAATCTTACATTTGTGTGCAGGCTTCCCATAAAGTTTCCCCATTGTTGCACCACTGAAGCTGAGATCCTAATGTCATAGAGCTGTAACATGTTTTCTGTTCAGTGAAATGGCATCCCAAAGCCATGCATTAAGACCTCTGGAAATGAAAATTAATTCTCATAAAACCTTTAACAGCTGTACCTCATACAGGGGGCAGAACAAAGCATGACTGGGCATTTATGCTTCCCAAGGATAACTGTGCACGGAGATCCAAGGAGCGCTGTTTTCACTGCAGATTTGTATCCCCCACAGGAAAGATTATTCAGATGTGACACATGCAGATCAAACATGCCTCATGTGTGAAGTGGCCATTGACACAAGATATTTTGGGAAGGGAGATTTTCAGCTGGTGGCAAGAGATAGCACGAGGCAATGCTAAGTGACAGCCTGGTATTCCAGCTTTGATTTACCACCCCTTCACTGTACGGGTGACTTCCATTTTCAAATTTAAACTAATTTCTTTAATGTTATTTGCAAAGTGAGAAGGAGTTAAGGCCAGTTTGTTTGACAGGATGACAGCTGTCACTCCATGTAAACAGACCCCAAAATGAAAGAGAAATCCAGCACATGGAAGTAGAAAGTCCTGACACTTTAATTATCTGAAGAGATTACAAGATGAAAGTCTTCCTTGAGGCAAATGTATATTAGTATCGATATAGTCATTGTGCTTTTCAGTAAGAGAAATAGGAGTCTGTATTTACATAAGAAACTATAGTGTCTGAGATCTTTAAATATCATATTTATGGAAATGATTCTGAATTACAGCATTTACAAAATAAAAACAAGCTTAAATAAATATTCAGTCCATTAAATAAGATTTTTTTCCACAGAAGCAACTTCTTGTGCATATTTATTTCACAACTGAAGTCTGTTGCAATTTTTTATCCTATAAAAGAAGCATTAAATTTCTTGTGTGTTTTTCTTTTTTTTTCCTAAAAATAAAACTGCAATAATCATTGCAATGTGAAGCCTGAGATTTAAGCCTGAATAAGTATCATTGCTTGCACCACATTTCCCATCTCCCGCCAATCACCCAACCCCTTGCCTTTCCAAACTCTGGTGAACACAGACACTCCAACCCAAGGATTTAATGAGAAGGATTTCAGGGAAGTAATAATAGTAAAAAATATAAATAAGGTGAGGGTAACACATCAGAGCTGACATTGTCTACAAACAGCATCATAAGGCTTGTGCATTACACATAAACTAAGTGAAGCTGTTTCATCGGAATCAAAATGACTGTAGTGCCAAACTGCAGCACCCTTATATGGCTCATTAACACTGAACAGTAAACCACTGAGCAAAGGGAATGTCCCCCCAAAAATAAATAAATTTAAAAAAAAAATTAACACTGGCCAGTTTTGCTGTATCATTTTGAGTGAGGACCTTTCTCGCGCGTGATACCGCAAACAACTTCCTCATCCATTTTCGTATTTATCACTTTGAAACACAGTGTGTAACACCACGAGTCAGGAAAGGGGGCACAGCAAAGAGCTCTTGATCTCGTTTCCTCTGTAACCACAGCACACACTGTCTTGCTTTTCATGTGGCCAGCTCAAAGCACGTCCAAATGCCTTTGAAACCTCAGTGCTCAGGGAGCTCTTACTGCAAAGAGTTCGTGCAAGATCATAGCATGAATCTGTGTGAGTCTTATTTCTTTCCTCTCCGAGTGGAGATAAAAATTATTCCCTGGTGTTTCAAATAAATACAAATGTCTTCTGAGTTGTTAGCATGAGTGAAGTACCAGTATGCAGTATTTTACATGGTTACTCTGCCAAATGTGGATAAGTACCCTCCTCGGGCTGACCATTCTGTGGGACCTTCTGGATACCTCATTACATATTTGCCTTTTAAAAAACATTTTAAAAAATCTCAGTATGGGAGAAATAATTTGTCTCGTCTACTAAATTTTGCTGCCCAACTGTCAAAAATACCTATTTTAATATGAATTAATTTATTTGGTAACCACTTCCTCTGAAGTTTGTTAACTTTTAAATGCTGATATAGAAACCAAACCTCTGTATCAGACTTTTATAACAGGATTTAGTATAAATGATTCAGATTATGAATACTTCCAAAAGTCCAAACTACGGAACAGGAAGTTGTAAAAATTTTTAGATGACAACTTGGAGTTATTGCTCTGCTCGGTAAATGAAAGGCAACAGAAATTACTGCTTTAGGGCCTTCAGTGCTTCCTATGGGATTCGCAGAAAATTTTGCCTTTGTAAATATCGAATACAGATTGGAAACAGATTTGCTTTTATCAATTCTAGCATAGGTAGCAAAAATCTAGTAATAGGGAAGTAAATGGCAGCAGGTGGGAGAGTGCTGATGCCCACAGCCATGCTGGAATTCCAGTCGGCACAGGGGTGTCTGAGCTTTGGGACTGATCTGCTGGGATGGACTAATTAACTGGCTACTCTGTTCCTAGCACGTAACATAAGCAGCAATTCTCTGAGCCCTATTTCCTTCCACACAGTGCATTTGTTCTGCATATGGCATGGTAACATTAATGTTATAAATTTATGGAAGACTGTACTGTAGCCTTAGAGCTACAGACGCTTCATAGTTCCCTTTAGCAGCTTAGTAAAATGCAATAAAAACTGTCTGTACAAAATTTATAATAATGGATGTCAAAGCCTACATGCCCTCACTGTGTCCCTCTTTCAAGTTAAGTCTTGGCTTAGGTCAAATATATCAGTCCATGTAAGACTCCAGAAGACACACCAGTAGTTTAATATGTCAGATACCAGCTCTGTCACTATAGAAAGGAGTGACATGGAACATGTAACAGTGAGTGCAAACACGGACAGGCTTCATCTGGCCATAACGAGGTAATGGAGCAGAGTGAGAGGAACAGCGGGAACAGAAGATCTGAAAAACAAAAGGGGAATTTCTCTTCAGTTCCTCTGAAGAACTGGATGGGACAAAACTGATTTCAAGGGAGGGGAGAGAAGACTGTATGAGCTGGCACCACCACTAGCAAGTGCGGCAAGTGCAGCGAGTGAAGGGCTTCTGCAGGCAATCCCTGCCCGATGACCAGCTTATCTGGCTGGGCTCAGGCCAGAGGGTGCCCAGGACTGGCAGTAGCCAAGGCAGACCTGTCCACCTCTGCAGATCACAGGGGAAGGCAGTTCCATCAGAGGTGCAAAGAAGCATCTCTCCCTTGGTTTTAAAGAAAAATTAGGGGAATATTTGTGAATATCTCCAAATTTCATACTCCTGCAAGTCCACTACATGGTTAACAAAAGCAGCTTCTCTACCTTCTTCCTTTTTAACTTGTACATCAGCCAGCAAGCAAAATGGGACTGCAGATTTCTGGCTTCCTGAGGTACATAACTGCTTTTTTTCTCCCTCGCGCTCTCCTCCTCCCCCACAAACTTGCAAAGCAGCAGCCCTAGACACCACACAGTGATCCTGCAAAGGTTTGGAAAGAAAGCAAAGGGACACACTGTCCCTGCAGCTGAGCTGTGTGAGCATCACCCCTGGCAGTGCAGGCTGCCCTGGCTCATTAGAGCTTACAGCAGTAGTCCAGAGTGACTCCGTGCTGGAGTGGGGCGTGTTCTAGGATTTCAACAGGAAATTCTGCCTTTAGCTTTACACAGCTTTTTTGCTGTACAAAAGTCAAAACCCTCCCCAACCCTTTGTAAACGTAAGCTGAGAGTTGGCAGCCAAGGCACACAAAAGCACCTGTGAACTGAGAACCCTGGCTGAGCACGCACATTTTGCTGTGCAGCCAAGTTTCTGTGGTACACACGAATTTGCTGCTCTCTTTGGTGGGTACTTCCTCACGTTTGACTGAGTCATTACCTTGCCACAGCTCCGACAGTGGTGCTTCCTGCGAATGACTGTGAAAGGAGCCTTGCATGCAGTGCAGTAGCTGCAGACTTCATCTGGAACCCAGTCAGGAGGATCTGTCAGAAACACAGCAACAAAAGGGAACATAAATCAAAAGGGAATAAAACCAAACGTATGATTACCAGATCCTCAAGGAAGTAGGGAGAATAAAATGTAACAGCAGTTGCTTTCATCTGCATTTCTCCAGATGCTTTGTAAACACCTAAATGCAAGAGTTCAGGATGCCCAGGAGGGCTCAACTACCCCCTTCTCTGCCAGGCACCCACCTTTGGGCAGAGCACATCAGGCACTAAAATGGCCCATGAGAGCTTGGGACTCGAAATAAAATCTGTCTTAGTCAAATGCAAGTGGCAGGGAAAAGGAGATAAGCAAAATAAAGTAAGAAGACAAGAGATTATTAAAGCACAGCTGGATCACAGGTGTTTTTGTCAGTGCCACCCACCATCAAAACAAGCTTAGAGCTGAGATTATTCCCAGCCTCTTCAGCCTTCCCGACAGAAAGGCCAACTGCTTTTCTGCAATTAGACAAGCAACTATACAGGTAATAAACCCAAAGCCTGATTACCATCTGCTAAATTATTAGGACTCTTACTGGAAGTCACCAGTAACTACAGTAAAACCACAAAATCAAGTGTACAAGGCGTAGCAGAGAAAGAACTTGCCGATTATCACAAGCAGCATGTTTCAGTTGTTTATGTCTCCTGTGAGCTCTCCAGCCTCCCATAAAAGACAAGCAGGGAAATGATTTGGTTTTGGCAAGGCAGAAGGTATTGGGCTCCCTTCTGTCGAGCTGTTTCTGCTCACAACAGGCTGACATGACCTCAAAGAGTCTGGAGTTACAAGTGTAGAAATGATGAAGCTGACTGCTTAATTAAGTTGGTAAAAATCTAACGAGGGCAAAGCAAGTTCTATCCAGAAGGAATCCATGGACACAGTGAACATGAACTGCTGGGGGTATTTACCCAAGTTCCCTGTATGCAGCTTCTTTCTGAGTATTATTTACAGTTTGCAAGCCATTCAATTGCTGATTTATAAACCTGACAAGCAAGATCCCTGCCTCAAGGAGCATACTATCAAGCAACAAAATATATGGTGCAGTTAATGCAGAGGTTAAGAGGGCTATAGCTACAGGCAGAAAGAAGATAATTAAATGAAAATCCACTGTTTTGTTCCAACATAACCATGACCAGTTTTCATGTGTTTGTCACATTGCAACATTTGTCAAATTAAAGAGTACAAAGAATATAGCATTCAATGCAAGAAATTGCTCAAAAAGCAGATTAATAAAAACAAAGAGAACTTAGAGATCAACTCATCTTTCATAGGCTTCTCTAAAACTACTTTAGAAGTTAAACTAGCTTAAGGAAGCTATCCTTCACTTAATGAACTCATTGGTCTAATACAGGTTACATCTACAGGGCCAGTAACCAAAACCAGAAGTGGATGTGCAAAGAAATGACCAATGTGGTGAAAAAAAGGAGACTGCACATAGAAGCCTTCACCTCATCCCTGGGAACAGTTCACCAGAAAATGTTCTGTGGGGACACAAGGCTACAAATTCCTACTTCAGAGGCAGGGTTCCCTTCAGCAGCAGGGAGATGTAGGACTGCCAGCTTACGTCAAGCATTAGTAACAATAGAGCCACGAGATACTCCTTTCCAATGCTTTTCCTTCTCTGCAATCTCCCTAGACACTACTTGTACCTTGCCCAGTGAAACTTACTCCTAATATCAGTTTATGATGTAGATTTTGAAAACTTGGTGTCACTTCCTCTGATCTGAAACCAGCCTGATGGAGCATCCCCATGTTCTCCATCCAGGAGGCCCCTTGGGTTATCATATATATCCAAAACAAAAACCAAAAATATGAACCAATAACAATGTTCCTGTTAGAACTTGTCTCTACATAGATTATGTTTTCAGAAAATTAACTACCCATTGATTCTCACTCATTCTGAAGACAGCAAAATTTAGGAAGTTATTCAAGCTCTGTGCCACCAGGTCTCCCTCTGCAGATCTGGTGGAAGCAGGTTTGGTAAGATGCCCAATTTGATACTGATGCTTTATCAATTGTACTGCAGTGTGGGCTGCCAGGTTCAGATAGTTACTGATTTTAATATTCACAGAAAAGCTACAGAGCATGGGCCCTTTCTGTATCCCCTGCAGCATCCCAATGTGATGTGCCACTTCTGCAGCAGCTGGAGCCATCATCACTCCTTCCATCAGATCACAGGTAGTCCACACACATTATAAGCCAACACAACCCCACCACAAAGACTCTAGAACTCATCAACAGAAAGCAGCTTTCTTATCAGCTGCTTAATTTTTGGTTTGGGTTTCCTGAGGGGGCTTTTTTTGTTTGTTTTGGTTTTTTGGGGGGAGGAACAGGGTTATTTTTTCTTTTTTTCTTCCCCCTATTTTTTTCTGTTGTTGCCCTTGAAGTGCAATGCTGAAAAAGTTAATTTTAAATTAATCTTGCATGGATTTGTCTCCATGCTAAATAGAAAGAATAACTGGGAAAAAAAAAAACCCCACCCAAACCAAAAAAACTCACCTACCAAATTTTGATAAATAACGACCTCAAACTAATAATAATCATATAATCCATAATTCATGGTTACAGAAGCACTTGACTGACAGATGAATTAATTTGAAAACTTTCTTTTTGTAAAAAATAATTCACAACTTACTGGCAGTGTACAGAAACAGTACAACCCTCTCCACAGAACGCTCTCCCATGGTAGAGGGACTCTCTCTGCCTCCACTTGGTTTCATGTCAGCTGATTCACTAAATTAATGCATCAGTAGAGTGGCTAAAGGGCATGTTTTTCCCCAGGCAGTGACTCATCTGCAGGGGTGCACAGCCAGTCCCGTGCCCCGTTGCCTCAGGGGTTTAGTGCCCTCCCAACATCCCAACTGCTCGCACCAAGATCTGCTGCACTGCAGCACACCCCCAAATAGTAACACTTGGTTATGTAACAGCTTTTAACATTCAAAATGCTGTACAAATGTAATTGCTTTAATCCTCATCACCCAGCTACAGTCAGTGTGTGCGGAGAAATCAAGAGAGGGATGTTTTGCACAAAATCATAAAGTGGTGCAGCACTGAAATAACATTTGAAATTGGGAACTTTGGGCCACTACCCCAATGCCTTTCCTTCCAGCTGACTGAAAATGGCCTTACACTGACTACAAACACAGAGTTGTGAGACTATGCACTTAGAAATAAAATGCAATCCTGGACTGGAGCCAAAGTGCTCACCCTGGCAGGAAGGATGAAGTCCTGATGACTTGGTCTCTCCGAGCCCACACAAGCCCGGGTGGCAAGAGGATCCCACCCCTTGGTCCCCTTCAACAGCCTCATCTCCCTCAGCCTTGGGAGTGGCCTCTGTGACTTACACACGTTAAGGATTGAGTCACTGGGCTTTTTATAGAACAGGCTTTTGAAATACTCTCTGAAGAGCACTCTCATGAGGGGATAAAGCTTCAATGCGAGGAGCAGAGAGTGCGTTACACAAATTAAACCCCGAGCACGAGCCTGAAGATGTGCTGGAAGCAGGGCAGCAGCCCCACATCCACAGGCTTTTTATGTTATAGTCCTTCTCCAGGCTACGCCGCTCCATTAGCTCTGCATGCTGCAGCAAATAGCAACATCCACTCTCTAAAGCATTATCTGCCTGTGCTTCGGGGATTTGGACAAGGAAGGGAGGGAAAACCTCGTTCATGGGCTAATTGGCCCAATGCTTTATCATGCAATGAGAGTTTGGAGAAGTCTGCTGGGAAACAGATGAAGTCCACAGCACAAACATCAAAGAGGAGGAGGAAGGGAAGGAAGGGATTAATGAGACAGACTACAGAAATAAATTTTAGAAGAAAACATTAAAAGCATGCACAGAAAAAAAGGCAGAGAAATAAAGAGAAACAAGTATTTAAATGAATAAGAAACAAGTTTAGAGAAAGGAAAAGGCATAAGATAAAATTAAATAGTGTTAAGACTAAAAAAGGCTCTTAACGATTCAAACATCTTGCATTACAATTTCTCAGAAATCATGAAATTTTACAGTCCTTTTATTGATTTTATGCTGTAGCTTTTAGAATTCACCTTTACATGTCTATGCCATCTCACTAGCTAAAAACATTTTCTGGTCTTAAAGTTAAAAGTCAGATAAATCCAAGATGCTGGAGCTTTAAGAAAACCATAATCATGGATGAAAAAATCACAGACACTGTAAACTGTCAAAAAGAACACATTAATTAATTTTGCTTAAATATGTGCAATAGACCTAATGCAGTCCCATCTAATCTTAGAAAACCAGGAAGATCGTCTCTCTGTCTCAGAACACAAGAGGAAGAGAACCTGGACCCGGATCCGTTAACTGTGATTAGACCAGAAAGATGAAGTTCATTCAGTGGTGCTGAGACACAAGAGACCGATGCAGAGAGAAAAAACAATCCCCAAAGCTCTTGGAGCTTGCAGAAGGCCTAGGCTAGCAAATCTGTACTCTGGTAGGAAACAAATCAGAAACATGACTGACTCCCAGAAACAACAGCACAACTCCCTGTTGAAGAGCAGCTACTCAACCCTAAGCTTGTGGTAGTGTTTGTGTTACAGTCAGACAATTCAGAGAAAAGACCCCTTTCTGCATCTTTGGTTTTATCAAGTATTCCTAATGTAGAACTCCAGCTGAAAGTTCCTCCTGCATTGATGTGTTGGATTTCAGAGCACATCATGCAAAATAACCCTGATTACACTTCTACCAAACTAACCTGAAGAGGGCTGCTCCTACAGCAGCCTGTAGAACTGACACCGCTGCAGCCGTCACAGTGCATTACCCTCACAGCTGAAAAAAGGGTCAGATGGGTTTGCTGGAGCTCTTCTGATGAAAGCAGGATTGTAAACTCTCAGTTTTAAGCACAGACAGTAGAAAACTAAGGTGACTTGACTTTACCCCTCACTTCAACTGCCACAGTAAAATGAACCTTTTTTGTCTCTCATCACACCTCATTTTCCACACATCATTCTGGGCAATCTCTGACTTTGATGTAAGATTCCTAAGAGGCAATTGTACCAAAGTAATCTTTGTCCTTGCTCAGTAGATTCAGTGTTGATTACAGCCAGCTTGAAATTAAAAAAAAAAAAAAAGTATGCTTAATGTAATTCGATGAAAATTTTGGGGGTGAGGGGGAAAAGAGGTACAAACTGAGCTCAGCTCTTGTCAAATAGTTTTATTAGGATGGAATTTCTATGCAAATCTAGAAAGCTTTCATCAAAACACAGAGCTTTGCAAACTTGGGCTCAAGCCTCTGCTCTGCCTGATTCAACATCACCTTGAATGATGTCCTGTGTCCATTCTGTGCAGGTACATGATCAGCAACTGGTTCTTTGGGCAAAATAATTATTTAGATAAAATGGAGCAACTCTCATAGAAAACACTGGTTTCCATTGTGATATGGGTCAAATCTTTACTTTAAATAAGACTGAGCAGAGACTTGGATCTTCCATATAACAATTAGTAGGAATATTCTCTGTAAGACCTACCAACCATTATAAAATAGAAAAAACTTGATTGTTTAGATCTACATACAACATACCAGAAACACTCAATACATGTATTTATGAGACAGAAAGTTTCAAACCTAATCAAAATCCCAGTTATGATGTTATGGAATTGAATAAGCCTGTGCTTTATAGTACTTAGGGGATGTTTTCCCGTAAGTACTGCAAAGAAGTCTCAAGAAGTTCCACAGAGTGCCAAAAAAGAGGAATAGCTTTGAGAAGGGAAAAGGCTCTGAGCAAGTTCTTAAAACCTAAGTCAGATTGAATTATTGCACTACAACCTGTAAGAACCCTGTAAGTCTACATGCATGATTAAATGTGTTCAGTTGATTATAAAACATTGCCTCCGTATGGAAATTTGATGCTAGATTCTTCTCTGACAGTATAAGCAGAGCTGCTGAATAAGGCAAAAGTGAGTAGTTATGTGGACAGAACATGTTTGGCCACTGAACTGTGCAACAGTTTAACTTCTTTCAATTAGAAGGTGCTGCTGGTCATCGTGATAAATAACAGAGTAACCATAGGCACACAGAGGACAAAAGAAAAACGGAAGCATTCAGCTGGGGCTGACAGCTAATTCTAGAGTTGTGGTGATTAGATTCTGCACATACAGGAGCATGGGTGGGTTTTCCTGACCCAGTGAGTTCTTACTGCAACCAGAACAAGAGCTTGAGCCTCGGAACTATGAAATTCTGAGTTGTGCTTGTGCTGCAGGTTCGAGAGCAGTCAGGGCCTGTGACTAGACAGGAGCGGGTGGGCTGGCAAGGGATCAGGGAGAAAGAGTGTGTGTGGTGCAGCAAACAGATGCTAACACTACTTGGCACAAACAGGTATTTGTACTGGCAGCCACAGCAAATCCATTATGTCTGGAGTTATAACTAGGTGGTAGCAAGCAAGGCAGTTCTGTACAGATGATAGAGGGATAAGGAGTGAAAAAACATGCAAGGCTGCAGGGAGAGCTGAGATTCTACAGCAAGTATTTTCATGGAGTACCAACAGCTTCATGATGCTTGCTGGTTTCCCTTGAGAAAAATCTTCAGATTTCTATATATCTCATGCTTATTCTAGGACAAGAAGAGTAACTCACTTTCTTAGCCTGCCTTTAACTTCATTAAATGGATAATTATAAATATTCGCATTTCCCTCAGTTGTAACAGATCAATCCTCCTGAGTAATAAATTTCCCCAAAATGTATGTATGGTAAAACAGCCTAAGTGTAGTATTAAAATCATTAAACTCACAAGGATAAATATAATGCTCCCTAATTTGGTGAGCAGCGTCACACTTATGCTTGGTGCAAATTAACAAACTGATAAATGAGAACATAAAAAGGCAATTTTAAAGACAAAAAAGTTAGGAAGTTACTCTGTGTGTATGTACACTTATGTATATACATGGGAATCTGCTGGCAAATACAAAACAAGTTTTCTGTTAGGGCTACAAATATGATGCCAGATGCATAAATGGCAGAAAGACATCAAACTTCTACTTCCCCAATGTTTGGTCTTTCTAAAGCTGTACTGCATATTAAGAATGACACAGCTCTGTCCTGACAGGGATGCATTTATACTGGGTTGAGTAACAGCAATTTTCTTACATTTTCAAACGTGGAGGTTTCCTTTATGTTGTGTGTGACCCGTGCTGCCCACTGTCAGTCAGCTTGTTATCTGACAGTGGTTTGTCCAAGCTGGAGCTCAGGAACTTCCCAACAAGGTTCTTCCTGTGCTGGTTTGTGGCTCACCAGGGCACAGGGAGAAAGGCAGTACCATGGAAGTTCCCAGGACACAGCCCTTGTCTGCTGTTACTGCAATTCAGAGCAAGCACTGCTGGCAGCCAAGAGCCCAACCTGCTCCCTTCTGAGCATCTGCCACTACAGTTTGCTTTGAGTTTATACACAGAACTTTGTCCCCCACTGGCCATCATCTCTATCATACAACCAAGACAAGAAATTTTACTGTATTTAAAAATTACTTACGGAATATTGCATAAATTAATATTCTACTATAGGAAAATAAAACTTGTTTTACATTCTCTCCCTATAAATACATATAATTTTTTAATACTCCATGAAGTGTTAATGTATATGCTTCCTTGAAAAAAACTTAAGAGCATTAGGACAGCAAAGATTAGCATACAGACCATAGGATCATGCTTTTGTTTTGGAATGCCAAATAATCAGTAGTTTATTGTATTTCAACCTTCAGAAGGTCATAGCATTTAACTCTTATACCCTTGCCAATGTCAGCTGGCTCATAATAAACATTCATATTTGTTTTATGACCCAGACCAGCTGGTGGGTTTTATATACAATAAGAATGAGAAATCTGACAAAAACAAGTGATTCATCTTCATAATCTCAATAGAGGCTGAAACCTTCAGTAGAATCTTAAAGCCATTTATTTGTTCAGGTTGCTGGGCTTGCTTTCCATTTTTTGGGTTTTTTTAGTACCATTTATTGAATACAATCTTAAACATTCGCAACATTTGTTTAGAGGGATTTATTTGATAACAGGGAAGAGCTTTCCTGGCAGGTAGCTGGCTGGACCTTCTCAATTTGACACATGTTCTGCCACAATGGCAGAAGGGAGGAGCTACTGATGTGCTCCTTTGCTTTAAATTGTTTTCATAGTCAGCTGAAATAACTGAGTGACTTGAGGTATAGAACTGATGTACAAAAAAAGAATTAATTAACTTTGATGCAAGGCTCTCAGACTCTGTTGAAACCATTTACAGTGATAATTGTGGTGTATTCCTACACTCCTGTTGATGGCCCATGGCCCAGATTTGGCCTGAAAGACAAACCCACCAGGGCACAATGTTCAAGCAGCAAAAGTTGCCTTAACCACCAGACATCTTCCACCTGCACCCAAAAATCACCCAAAGCCAGGGGCTGTTCCTTCCACAGTGACCAGCAAAAACAAGGTACATGGGGAGGTGGTGTAAGCGGGAAAAGGCACATGGCTGCAGAGGTTAAAATCTTGGTGGAAGTCTATGCCTCATGCTGGATGCCTTAGGGATGGCCAAACCATGTATCCCATTAGCTATCCCTGCATACCTCAGCAGAAAAGTCTGTACAGTGTTGCCAGCAATGACAACTTGTGACCTGAAGGGACAAGGGGGTTTGGCATGTATTGGAGGTGAGGGGTGTTTCTACAGTTCCCATAAATTCAACAAATTGACCCACTTCAGAAGTCCCTTTTTGAAGACTTTATGTGACTTCTCGTGTTTTGGATGGTGCAGCTCATCTCCATACTCCCCAGCATCCTCTGTCTCTTTGGGATACATGAAACTCCTGCCCATCAGGAATGGAGCCAAGTAACAGCACACTGCACTCTTCAGTTTACACGATCAGAAGAGCTGTACTGCTTTGTACAAGTGGATATTTACAGCACAACCACTTACACACAAGCCAAGGGAAGATCCCAGAGAAAGCCTGCAAGGAGACTAGTGCCACATGGCCAAGCCTTCCTAGGGAGCCTGGGAGGGTACCAAAAGCAGAGTACCTGCAGGAGCACTGGCTAAACAGTTCACTCTGTTTACAGGTATGTTAGCATTGGACAACATTGGGCCAAGGCAGCCAAGCTCATTCTGGCATCCACATGTACTTATTCAAAAGGGACTTGGTTATCCCCTTGGTTATCCCGTGGCTTTCTACCACGCAGGCACACACAGAACACATGGTATTGTGAAATAAAGGTGCAGGCAGGGGGTTATTTCTGCTGAAGTTATCTGCATATGCTATAAATACCACAGATCTGGTTTTACCTTTCACTTAGGGCAGAGACATAACTGCCTGGGTGCTGCAGGGGCTTTTGTACCTCCAAAGATTCCCTTCTACTGCACTGGCCATAACATAAGTACCCAGACCATTGTTCTCTTATTTCAGTGAATAACATCCCAACTCACTTCTCCTAACATAAAACATTCCCCGTGCCAATAGCAGCTGCCATGAAAGGCTGAAGAACCTTAAAAGCTGAGCAACATGCCAGGGAAGAGAAGTGACTTCACTGTGACAAAATGTACATCCACTGTGAGAGGGTTATTTAGCGTCCTGCAGTTCAGAATAACTGGCTTTCAAGTTCTGTAAGTCAAATTCACTGACAGCACCAGCATCGATCCAAAACAAAAGACAATGAATTGAAATGGTAGAGAAGGAATAATCTCGCACTCTTTTGCAATATAGCCTACACACAGTAAGGATTTTATTTAAAGATTTGTTCCTTCCTGTACCTTCTGTGACATTCTGAATTACAGCACAATAGAAAAATCAATTAAAATGACTACTGAATAGTTCTTTATCTGCCTCCAAATCATCTTCCTCCACAAGAGATAATATTTCTACAGTGCATTATACATGAATTAGCTGTGCTGTTGTAAATAGATTAGATCCTTTAGCCTGCAGCTTCAGAAGAAGGGTATGCAAGCAAACCGTGGGTTTTATATAAGCACAAAATAAGTTATAAATATGTAGTATTACTCTAAAATCTAATCTTTAAGAGTTCTTTTTTTCCCCCTGTGATTTTGGATTTTTATTACAAATGACATGAACTAATATTTCTTTTCTGTTGGTCACCACCCTCCACATACAAGCAGAGGCACACACTGCTTAACACCCAGCTCTGTCATCCTGCATTCCAAACCTCTCACTGGAAGGACAGTAGTGTACGTGGACAAATACATAACAATACATCAAAGTTTTAAAGCACAGGGAAATTACTGCACATTTGAGTTTCTGGGAAGCTCAGATACAGTTTCACAGTTGATGGTTGTCTTGTACTTCTCACTTGACCACAGACATTACTGCTACACATTACTGCTCTGATAATTGGGCTCCTGGTGTGCTGAAACCACCACTTAGCCTCAAAGATCAAAGTAGATTGCTTTCTTGTTTGCTCCATCTCATATATCTCTTTTCTTATTCTTTGACTGCAAGTGCTCTGATATCTTTTAATCCATTTTTTATACTGTGTTTGCCATTAGCCCATAACTAATTCTGAAGAAGCTCAGATTAATAAAAAAGAAACAACTTGTGAGCTTTTAGAATACTTGAACCCCAAGCAAAACTTGGAGACTTATATGCCTTCTTCATTCTTACCATGTACTCAGAGAGATTGAGTAACCTCAGCAGACTTACCTAAAACTATCCTTTTCTTTGAAATAATATGGTGAAGAATGTGAAAATATTTACCAAAATGTCTTGATCAAAGACAAAAGTAAAGAAAATATGAAAGGTACTTCTACCTTGGGGTAAAGCAGCACATCCACATACAGAAAAAAAATATAAAAACCCTCTCAAGATTTGTTTGAGAAGACCTTACTTAGGGCTTTGCATCTTACATAGCCCTCAGAAATTCATCAGATGTAACCTCATACACTGTATTAAAGCCTTTACTATACAGACCCTTTCTACACTGAAAAAGAGGAATTCATACCAAATATGACAATTTGTGGATAAGAGTTTCATGAGGCTGTTAGAAAAAAACTGAACGAAATATGCTCAGTTTACCTTCTGACTTTGTCTCTAAAACACAGCCTGACAACATTTTATACTCACTTTCCAGAGCCAAACATTAAAAGACTTCATTTTAATGATCACTTCTTATACATCAGTGTTGTCTCATTTTAATTCTTAGAAAAAAGTAAGTACCTTCAAAGTCCCCATCTCTGGCTTTTGCTGCAAGTTCTGAGGATGATATACTTTCTTGACATAAAGCACAGTCTTCCAATGCTGCATTCCTTAAACCATGATTAACTGTAAAACAATTCAAAAAGTACTCATATTTTTCCAATTTTCACTTAAAAGATCCATGTTAGAACTTCTAGGGTTAGACTACAGTAGCACCTTCTTAGGCTTCTTGCTTTTTCTTTACCCTGACAAAACCAGTGATTTACAAGTCTCCTATTTTTCTCTGGGACAACAGAAATGAATGATGCTGTTATTACAGTACATGCAGTCCTCTTACTTCTGCTAGTTTAGCTGCATCCTACATTTTATTTCCCAATTCTTAACTTGGATCCTTTAAAAGAAGTAGATTTTGAGAACAATGAGAGATTCTCAAGGTGAATCACGCACATCAAATCACATATATCAAAGAGAAACTTCATCCTAAAACTCCCTTTTCCCCTCCTCATTTTGTTTATGCTTACTTTTGTCAGTACTATCTTTTTTAATGCAAGAATTCATCCATTAGAAATTATATCCATCCAAGTACTATTGATTAATGTATATTTCCCAGTGATAATTCTTTACAGTTCCCGTTTCCTTATTACTCTTACTCGAAGGCCCAGGAGCTCTTGTGTTCTCTCTCTAGCAATTCTGTCTAACCCCACTTATTAATTTTTTTTTTTTAACAATAAAACCCCCAGTCTATTTTCACATCATGACAGGCTGCCACCATAAAACAGTTATGGAAGTTCCAACCAAAAGGAATAGAAGGCTGTAAATGCAAGTTGTGCATTATCCCACCACAGAGTTGGGACTGGAGAGTAGGTTTTTTCTGCTAACTTGATCGAACTTTCAACTAGGTGTTTCACATAAAAACCTCCATGCTTTTAAATGAAACAGGGAGAAAGAAAATGTTTTCAATCTGGAGGAAAGGAAGTAGGGAAAAAAAACCACAGCTCTGATCACCTTCAGATGCTGATAGTTCTAATCATTACAAAGGACAAAGGTAATTGCAGCCTTGCTAGGATGACATGCTTATTCTTAGGTAAGTTAGCAGACTTGTCACTTAGAAAAGAAATAATAAAAACAGTCACAGAGGAAAAAAAAAATTTGTTGGCTCATGATCTAGTTCTGGTTCTGTTACTTTAATTATCTAGAATGGTGGTTATTTTTCTGTTTTGTAGCCAAATTCTTCAATTCCTTCAAGACAGGATAGATTTCAGCATCTCACAGAGCATTCCCATCTTATAGTCTGCTCTTCGGTAACTTAAAATGTACCCAGCGTGTAACAAATCTGGGGGAGAAAAATAAATCTATGAAGTCCAGACCCTGCATAGGTTATGGGCTATAAACTATATGGGCTACAAACGCTGTGCTGCTGTTACACATAGAAATATGCAGACAGCACAGAGACTCTGAAGACTTTAACTCTTTAGTATTTGCCTTAAGACTAATTCCTGCGTTCCTATACAGTAACTTCAACCTGTTTACAGTCTGTTTCTATGACTTCTTTCAAACTTCGGTGAAATCACTGTACAGTGAGTCCTGTCAAAAAGATAACAATATGTTAAGGGAATTCTTGTCAAATAGCTCATGGATCCCTATAGAGCTGCCAGAAGAAATTTGCTACAGAAAACAAATGTTTAGATCTTTTACCTTTCTTCTGCTTTTCCTTGTCTTCTGTTTCAGGTTTGGTTGCCATAACTTCAAACAAGGTCTTTAAGATACTTCTCAGATCACTAGCATAGTTTGTCTGCAGCTGGTCAGCAACACCTTAAGAGTTTGAGAAAACGGGTAAATAATTTCTAGACTATTACACCATCCTTAAAAAAAGTACTTAAATCTGCCTGTTACTACCAGTAATGGCTTCACTTATTTTTAGGGGATAATTTGCTCACTTTAGGAATAAAAATTGAACATCTGAATAAACTAATTCTCCATAATGGCCAAGTTACATTCTGGTTTTTATGCTACCTGCAAGTCAATACATATCTTCCTTATCCTTTGGCAGGAAATACTGAGATTCATTTTGCATGAAAATCGAACTGCTAAGTCAAATTTCATTCCTTGAACACAGCAGGGCATCACCAGGAAAAAAATCAAACCTGATACAAGTCCAAATTCTTCAACACTAGAGGTCTAAGACATCAGCATCTCTGGCATCTCTGATTCTGTAAGTTCCAAATAGGTAACAGGTCCTTCTAAACCCGACTGCAACTCAGGCCCCAAAAACAGAGTCTTCCTGAAACTTCCTCTCTAGCCCTTTCCACCATAACTTGATGGGCAAAAACCCAAAAAAACCCTACCAAAAATAGTTTATACATTCAGTGATTCTCATACCTGAGATACAGACAAAAAGGCGGTGAATAAGATCGTTACTGCCATGAAATCTAGATCGGATCTTCTCTCGTGTGGCAATTTTGGCAGCCTGCAAAGCAAGCTGGATTTCTTCCTGATCGATGTCATCAGATGAACAAGAACTTGTCATTAAACTGCTGTCAGAGAAAAAAAATAATGTGAAGGAAAGCAATGTAAATCTTCAGTTGTTCAGGATGTTCAGCAAATCCTAAAGGATTTATGACTCAGTCAAGACTCTATAGTACCAGAACTAATTGCTGTAAATTCTTGTTGAAGTTAATCAGCAGGCAACCAATCACCATCACGTTTGATTTTCACTCTGTGACAGCTGCAAAAAAACTTTAAGCAGAAAATCACTTGTCTGTATTTTATTGCATTTTTCCTTAGCTATTACAAAGTGCTGGGCCATTTTTCACATTTTTTAAACTTCTTCTAGAAGCTCAGTCCTGAGACCATAACTCCACCAAAAATCCTGAAGGGGAATATCAACCTAAAAATGTGAAGGTGAGTTCTGAGTCAACTTGGAAATTTATGAACATAGAAATTATTTGAAAAAAAACCAGGAATTCTGAATTATGTTACCTTAAAGTAGCAAGAATAGAATCTATATATAACTTCACCAAAAAAATGGAATGAGCAGCAATAAAATACGATTTACACAGTAGAGGCAGGTTAATTCCCTTATAAATGTAACAGTAAAAATTGCTGAAACGTCAAACTATTGTAAAGAATGGCTCATCAGCTCTAAAGAGATTTAAATGTGTCACCAAATGTCTACTCAAAATTTAAATTTTCTTTTAAAAACCAGGTGCCAGACATTCCCACACCTCCACCACCGCCACTCCTTCCACTTCCCTTTTACAGAGAAGAGTCTTGAAACAACCTGAGACAGCAGGGGAGCTTTGGGGAGAATTTTCAAATATCAGGAATTACCTTAAGTATTTGTAAATCAAGATGTCTTCTTTAAAACAGGAAGTACTTACGGGAAAAGTAGCACTTTACTCCTAAAAACTCTTAAATGTGAGCAAAGCACAGGATGTAATTACATTCAAGTCCTAAGGATTCACTGTGCTGACCAAAGAAGACAGGAGCCTTCTCAGCCTACTACATTCAAGTCAGAGGGAACACTAAACCATTTTTCTCCACATATTGGAAAGAAATTAATATTGCAATTATTACAAAAAACTAGACTATTTTACTTATAATCCTACTTTTGCTGCCCAAAACTCCAGCACTCTCCACTTTGCAGACAACTACCATGTTAAAAAAAGTTACTAACTGCATAAGTAGCATGTATAACAGAAGAAGTAATTTCTAACACATTTTGAGTTCAATCTGCTTTTTTCAGGTGCAAAAACCTTCACCATCTTGCAGATTCCATCCTTATGGTAGTACGCATGAATAGCTATTTTTGAGTAAGACACAGGTAACATAATTATTTATAACAAAATTTTATAGGATATACTTTTCAAATTCTATCTGTAGGTTCCACAGCTAATCCTTTGAAATATAAAAGAGAAATAATTAGCCATGCAATCTTAAAAGCCCTAGGAAAAACAAACTGAAAATAAATAAGTACTGGAGATTAGTTATTGATAGAAATATCAATGGAAGATGTGTAGTATGAGTACCTTAACTGCCCCCCCCATTCTTTCAAACACGGAGTAAAGAGTAGCTTTGCAGGAGACTCATTTTGTTCATGTTATCTATTGCTACTAACAAAAGAAAATTCTTGTAAAGAGATGTTATTTCTATGTTTACAGTTCCAGCAGCACCATGACTGACTGGGCTTATCAAAGACACTGAGAATGAAGTGAGAATTTTCTTTCAATTTTCCTTTGCTTTTCCATAGGGGAATATAGTAGATATTGTAACAGCAAGCCCGTCAGTGTGGAAAGGCCTGTGTTCAAGACAATGAAAAGGTCATGTACAAATGTAGCTTACGAAGGAATAAACTGAAGGCAGCAAGAGCCAGGAAGCAATTCCTGACTCGCAAGGGTGTGCAGCCAGAGGACTGCCTGTTCACACAAACCCTCTCACATACAGATAAAGGACTGCGCCTTGCAACATGGCCAAATAGCCTCTATTTTTTTTTGTTTTATATAAGAATTTTTCTTAGAGATATTCACCTATGCACCATAAATTGCTCTCCAAGGCAAGCATGGACCTCCCAACAGAGCCAAATGCAATCTGTGTAATTATATAACCCCAATACAAAGGTCTCTTCAAAACTCCCGATACACAGAAACCTTAGTGCAAGGGAAAGCAGGGCCACTGAATCAAGGATGACTTTTCCCTCCAAATCACAGATGAAGAAATATTTCAAAGTAAGGTGCTAAGTGGGCAGAGAGCTGTGAAGAGTGCTTTTCAAGAATATAAACTACTTGGTCCTTTGCCGTTTCACAGAAAGAAAGAAAGGCTCATTCCACAATTCTGACCAATTTTACTAAGAATGTTTGCCTTTCTGAGCCTCCTCCAACTGGAGGAATGCAGTTTTACCTACTTCATTCACGGAATGTGGTTTGACCTACTTCTGTTGCAGACTATTCTGTTAGATTTTGTGGTGTGTCATTAAGACTGGTCACGTCACCACAAGACTGGCTGGGCCTGCTTTGTCCTCAAAATCCCCAGCACAAAGCACATACAAACTGCTCCAGCACTGTGGGATGGAAGGTCAGTGTGTCTGCATACTCATATTTATAACATACTTTCATATGCACACTCACACATAAAGTACAGTATCCACATACAGGAGGTTCAGAAAAGAGGATATTTTGTACTTGGGATTGCTTTTGCTACTAGAAAGAAAAAAATGAATGCTCCAGAAAAATTTAAAAGTGGACCTAAGAATTGCTACAGAGTCAGAAATAATTACTCTGCCTTTACCAACACAACCGAGTCCGACTTAGACAAAAATGACTCTCAGAGAACAACTAACGGCCATCTGTTCTTAACTTTAAAGTATATCTTCCTGTTAAAGAATTTAGCCAAAAATCCAAAACTGTATAGACAGAAATACTGTAAGAACAGAAACACAGCAATTGTTCCAGATAAACAGCAAAAGAGCCAGCTTTTTTTTATTTTAAACCAGAGTATCCCAAACAACAATGATTGCATCCATGCAAATAGATTATCATGATTTTTTAAACTGGTATTATGGAAAACACACCTGAAATGTGATCTACAGGGTTCAGCTTACTTTGTTTTGTTTTGTTTTTTTCACTATAAGGAATACCTTTCCTTCTTGGCTTATCTAATATGGATAATTTGGGTCAACATTCTCAGTCAATACCAGATGTTTCGGAAACATTTAATTAATGTCAGACTATGCTTGGATCTGGAATGTTTCACAGCCAGTATCTGCAGAATCATGTCTCACTGCAGAATACAAACAGCCATCCTGCTGCTGGAGACAAGTCCTCATTTTCTCAGTTTCTCATCTTGGTTGAAGGGAACCCTGAATTACCCAACGAATTAAGTTACAAAGAGATAACACCAAAATACACATGGAACTCTCCTTGTGAAATGTTTATCATATACACAATGCTTATCATGTATTTATTTTTTAGACTGTAAAAACATTGCAAAGTTAACACATCTGAAGGTGAATATTAAGAAACAAGATGTTACATCAAAGGTCGATTCCAAACAGTAAACCTGCTTACACCTTATAAAAGAACAGATACCCTGTGGCAGATAAAATGAATTAGCTTTTTGCTTAACTTGACTGCAGCTCCCCATTTTAAAATTATACTTCATTTATTACATTAGAAGAACAGTAAGACTCTTTCAACACCTTCAAGATGTATCTCTAGAATGGCTGCCTGGTCTCAAGGCTTTACTGTGAAATTTAGCCAAATATGTAAAAGCAAACAAAAGCCAATAATGTAATTGTACATAGTATCATCTTTCACCTGTGAAAACAATCTGCTTAACAGCTTTTGTCTTCCAAAGGACACTTCTGAGCCAGTTTAAGTAGCAGTATGCACACGTAATGGAAAATGGGAACAAGAAGGTTGTGACTGACATTTTCAGAAGTGGACAGACATTTTAGGTAACCATCTGTGATACTGTAGGCTTTGGGCTGTGTTTGTTGATCATTGACACTCATCCAAAACCAGTGAAAGCAGCAAAGTCTAAAACCAAATAACCAAAGTCAACTGATTCAAAGATGGTCCAAATTTAAGTATTTCATGTTTGTGCTCAAAACATAGTCAACAGCTGTAGAAATCTGTCCACTCACAGATGGCTCCTTTCAAATTCATCTAGAAATGTTTAGATTTTTAAACCTGAACGAATCTGCTCTGAACAAATGCAGAATGTATGAGATTCTCTGAAAGAATTTGTCATTATTCACAAACAAACCCTCAGAGTATCTGAAAAATGCATTAAATATACAGCAGTGACAGACAAAAAGAATTTAAAAGCCCTACATATCAAATATGATGAATAAAAAAAATGCAACTGAATTTTCATGTTTCAAATTAATCACAAAAACCTTTTTAAAAGAAATGCTTTGGTTTTGTTTCTTTGTCTTCCAAAATCTTCAATCAAAAGCAATAGGGGGTCACTTCTTGCAAAGGAGAAAGCCCAACAGACCCATTCTAGTCTATATCACAGAATTGGAAAATGGTTAGGGTTGGAAGAGAACTTAAAAGATCATCCAGCTTCAACAGAAATATATTGATACAATTTTGTCACCAAACGTAAAAAGAAATTGAGACCACCTTTTAAGTCTCTGATTTCAGACAAGGTCTTCAATGACAACTGATTTTCAGGAACCGGTTTCAGAAAATTGTCATTGGTGCCTGTAAACAAACAGGGCTCAAGTTTCAGCCACACAAACTCATCCCAACCAAGTCGAAGAGGAAAACTCTATAACAATACTACAAATGTTTACAAGAAAAGTGTTAATACATAATTCAGTGACTCACTTTACCATTTATGTTATCCAAATACCTGTGACTTCAGGGATTCCTATTCACTTCCTCTGGAAATCCTCAGCAAACTACACAAGCACAGGCAGAAGTATAACATAACTCTCTGCAAGAAAACAGGTAACCCCCTCCTGCTGCAGTGTGCATTTAAAGCTGGTGAGTCCACTTCCCAGTGAATTCAAAATCCATGCTTTACATGGTACCATTCTGATGCAGAGGTTCACTCAGAGATGCATTTTAAGGCCAAGGTGCTCTCTAGAAAAGTTTGATAAGGGCTGTACAGCAGCAGGTGAGACCCCTGACAGTAGAGAAATGTGAAAACTCTGCAGAAAGTTTTCTGTGATTTCACACATTCCTGATGTTCTACATAGAAGGACATGACAGTTATAAACCATGTTGAAAGTTTTTACAAAGTGTCAGTAGCCCAATTCTTAAATACAAATTAGAGTTCATTTAAAAATTGATGAGAGACTGTCAACAAATTATAAAGCAGTGCAGTTCCTTGGACTTAAATGATATAAATTCATTTGCATTAGCTGGCCTTAACAAATCTTTCATGTCCATTATTTAACACCACATGCATTGAATAACTAAAGATATATACATGTTTAGGTGTCTCATGTATGTGAATTTCCCCATATACACAGGTACATTTAGAACATTCTAGTTCTTAAAATATTTCTCAAAACACACTACCATGAGCTCCCCAACTTTCAATTTTTGCTCATACAGAGTTTAGCATAACGGCCGCCTTATGCTCTGTGTACAATATCAAAAACATACACTTTTCATCCAGTCTTCAATATTTAAGATTCTCTCCCATTTGAATGTTTTCATACTTATGGTAAATTTAAAAAAAAAACCAACACACCAAAATGTTTGCAGGCAAGTCTATGTTATGGATCACATACAATTTCTAAAACAACTTCAGCAAGCTGGTACATTGCTCCCACTGATATTTGTGTAGGCTGTAACTGGAAATCTCACCACTAACCTGTCAGCCAAGCTATTACTCTTACTGTTCTACTTCAGAAGGCTGTAGTCAACTCTGGGTTCCAATTTGCTAAAAAGAACAAACAACTCCAAAGGCCATGTAAAGGATCAAACACAACAGTTCAGGAAAGACAGAGGTTGCATACATGAGGAATAACATGAGGAAAATTAAAGGGATTTAGGTAAGAGAAATGTAACTCCCATATTAGTAAGAAAAAAACCTCAACTTACTTCCCATCTGCTTTTGGCAGTACCTCTAGTGTTTCTTTTTGGATACTCTCACACAATAAACAGTAGGCTAAAACCTGTTGGTTTCTAACATGTGCTAGTTTTGATATGGTTGGAAGAAAAACTGTGAAGTCATACACGGCATCTTACAATTACTTTAAGTGAAGTGGGTGGCAAAACACTCAATTTTAGAGTCATTTAAACCCAAGCCAGAACATGTCCTGTTATTTAGGCAATAGCATGCAGTTTTTTAGCAGAGGACTATGTTTTAAGGAATGACCCCAAAACCTACATTCAAAGCAGACTAAAAAATGCTTTAATTCAGAACTTTAGTTCTTGACTTTTAAACCCTAATATTTTATTAAGTCAAGAGGGTTTTAAAATTTAATCCCTTAGCTATTTCCTCTCTGTTTTAAGAGAAACAGCTAAAGAGGGTGAAAAAAACCCAGCAACCATCCCACCCACTCTTAAAGAACACCAAGGCTTCAGAATTTTGTCTTGAGAAACAAATAATATAACTGCATGCATATCCCTCTAGCTAGAAATCACCAGAAGAACAGGACTTGACAACAGTATTATCACATGTATGAGCAATGCCCAGCTCCATTCACAGGACATGTGCTAGAAGCCCCATCTGCTGTCAACCTTTTGAATTCCTCGGTGGGGGGGAATTACTTTTCCTATACTGCAAGATTTGCAGCAGCCTGTTCTTAGCTTCTCTTGCCACTGTAGAGGCAGGCAATTTGAGGTGGCTAATTAAAATAAGGAATTTGGCTAACAAGATTATCCATACATCCTAGGTGGTATCTTCAGTCAGGAAAAAATCCTGAGCATTGAACTCTATTGAATTTGAAATCAACAGCAACAACTTCTGCTCCAGACCCTGGCAGCTTCTGCAGCTGCCCACTCTGCTGGAAGAACATCTTGAATCTTTCCTCAGCTGTTCAGACCTCAAACTGCAGAGCATTTTCACTCGGACTTTGCAAAAAACACAGCTGTTAAAGCAGCATCTTGCTAAACAGATCCACTCTAAGAAACTCCGACTAAGAGAACTTACGGCTTACTCAAACTCATTAACACTCTGGACTGGGTTTTCAGATGAATGCAAAGATACAGTATTTCAAATGGAAATTAAAATAAACAACATTGCCAGTGCAGAATTCATCAACTTTAACAGTGCTCTCTCCCAAATAGCTTTTTTGGTCATCATAGATAAAACTTCTATAAGTGTGCATATGAACAAATAACTAAAGAGCATTAGTAAATCAACAGCGCTGCTTTGTAACCATCAAATTTAATGTCAGATACTTGCAAGGCACCACATTTACTGCTTTCCCTAAAGTTTAAACCAAAAAGGGATAAAACTTGCAAGATAAAGTTATTGTAAAATTCAAGAGAAAATAGAATGGAAAAAAAAAGTTAGAATATTGCTTGGGTTCTACTATGACTTTTTTCAATTCCACCATGACATTTTTTCCCAACACTTCCTTGTAATCAAACTTGCATTTAAAGCTCTCAAACATCCACTCACACTGAAAAAAGGATAAATAAAATGAGATTAGAGAACAGAAATACTTAAACTTAAAAATATATACTGGACTGGAAAAACTGAAAGTGAAAACCACAAACAGTATAGCACTTATGATGAAATGGAACATAAAACCAGCTCTGGTATCCAAGACAGAGACAGAGATACATCAATCCCAGCTTTCACACTTTAACCAGAACTTGACAAAGGATGGGCAGACCTTGGATACCTGATACAATTATTTCAGGGCAAATAGTAATTTCATACAGCTCGTCAGCAATGCCCTCTGCCATAGGCAAGCCACAGTTCTGCATGGCATTGCAACAAGTGAATTAATTTAGCATCCAGTTCCTGCAGATCCACTCTTCACTTGCAACTCCTGTGTGTGGTGGAGATGGAGAAGCAGCCTCAAAAACACTTACCAGTATGAGGAATGCTGAGAGATAAGGAAATTTATTAGCACAACGTTTTCATCTTGCTTCCATCGGTTCCCTCAAAAAATAATACAGAACGAGCAGCAGAAGGATTAATGCATCCCAGGGTCTGGGAGAATCCCACAGAAGTTCAGTATCCAGACGTGGGAGTCAAAGCTGAGAAAAGCTAATTAAAGTATTAAGTGGAACCTTAAAATTTTAATTAGAAAAGATATCTTTCTCTTTATTTTTCACCTGCAATGTCACCATAAGTATGAGGAAATCCTCTCTTTTTTCCTCCAATCTAATTGTGGTTTTACAATGTGTCTTTAGGCACGGACAAAAACTCTGCAAAAACTGCAGTTACTATAGTGATTTTAATTACACATAATCTGAAAACTCCCAAACATGCTATTCTAAGGGTTTTACTGGGGAGAAAACCCTTAATCTGTAAAATAAAACCTAATTTCTGAAAGCTAGTAATTTTGTTCTATTACTATCACAGGCAGCACCAAGTGACATTCAACAACAGATTTTTAACACATCACTAAAATGAAAATGATTATAATTGTGGCCAAATTACTAAAAATGAAAATTGCAACTGAGCTATGTAGAAACAAGAACACAAACCCATTATGATCACTTTGTGTCAGTCCCCAGCCATACGGTATGTTTGATATGTCACTTGGAATACAGCCCCCAAATGGCAAATTGTGAGGTGTCTACCAATTTTGCCAGAACAGTCTTACTGCCTCTGCCACTGAAGCTAGTCAGCCTTAAATACTGCCCTATTTTACTTGATTTACACAGAGAGCAATATATTCTATATTTATTTCAACCACATTGAACATTTTCACACCTCTAAAATACGAAGTTTATAATTTTAATAGGGAAAGACCAAAAAACTTCCAACAACTGAATTTTCACCTTCCCACTGTAACAAGCACTTGTTAACACTAGCTGCCTGGGTTATTCCTTGGAAAAAATAAAATCTGCATCCAGTTACTTGTTACTAAAGACAAAGATATGCATAAAATATAAAATACCTTGTAGAATATCCTAGAAAGGAACACTATAGCTTAGAAAATGCTGCACCATTTGGAGATTTGATTTTTTTTTTGTCTTGCAGGGTGAAGAACAAGATGGGCATGAAACACATCAAGAAGAATCCTGGCGGTGAAAACCCAGAGACATCTGCTTCAGTCACATATGTCTCGCTGACTAAAATCAGAAGCAAAAGCTGACAGACCTCATCAACGCTGACTTTTTTTTTTGCTGGTACTGCTCAGCTGGTTGTTGGGGCAAGGTATTTAGCAGCAAAACAAAAAGACTATATATATAGCATACAGAAGCAACCTATTTATGACTGTATTAATACTGCCCTCAAACTACTTGAGTGACAGAGCTGTGCAAAACTGCACTGACTCTCAGTGCCTAACAGACACACACACAGTTTGCAGTTCAAAATCATTAGGCAGGAATAGCATCTATACTAGAAGTCATTCAGATTTGCTCAAGGTATAAACCCCTTTCTCTTCCCACAACTCTGCTCACCGAGTTCTATTTCCAGGACTCCAGTACAGTACATGTAAAGCCATTACTAACGGCCTTTTTCTGGTTGTGAGCAGTCTCTCCATAAAGAAGAGCTTGACAGAAAAAAAGGAGAAAGAAAATCTACAGTAATGCACTAATCAAACCAAAAATGACAGTACCAAACATTACTGCAGAATGAAGCTGTCATTTTGCATAGTTTCAATGTAACCTGACCAGGCTAACAAAGGTAAAAGTGCAAGACAGAAGAACTGGAGACAGAACTGATCAGGTAGACTGGCACTTCAGTTAAAATGCACTGTTCATTTGTTTGCTGTCCTCCACATTATGATCTACAGGATCCCTAGAGTAGCTGTGATCTCTGTTAAAACCTGCAGGCATGTAATTTGTGCTGTAACTTTGACAGCTTGAACTCTGGACCACGAGATGAAAGAACTGAATTCTTCTACTATAATTCACAGTCCTGGAGAATAAACAAGTTCTTTTTCCCTCTTCAAACCTTTCCAAGGCACTGAGTTCTACTGATGAGAAAGCACAGTATAAAACCTGCTTCTGTAAGAAACTGTCCACCCACATGCATTTTGCTTGGCCTGTGAGATGGGCAAGAAACTGGCACAGACAGAGCTCACACTCAGAGTGCCAGTCAATGGTCTGTACTTGGGCTGGCAGCCTGCCACAAGTGGGAATCCCCAGCGATGGACACGGGGCCTCACATGTTCAGCATCACCAAAACAATCTGGACAACAAGACTTTGAGCACCATCACCAGGTTTGCTGATGACACCACACTGGGTGGTGAGGTGGACGTGTCAGAAGGGAGAGCATCTCACACACCAGGGCAGGCTGGAAGAGAGAGCTGGCAAGAAGAGTGCAGAGTTTAACACAGACAAGGGCAGGGTCCTGCAGCAGTGACAGCACCAAAGAGCCTGGCACAGACTGGGATCCTTTGCTGAGGGGATCTGGGGGTCCTGGTGCACAACAAGCTGAACAGGAGCCAGCAGTGAAGCTGCTGCAGCAATGAAGGCAAATCAGATGCTGGGATGCACCCACAGGGACACCACTAGCAGGGATGAGAGATGTGACCATCCCAAACTACCAAGAGCTGGTCAGGCCACACCTGGAGTACTCCTGTGCCCAGTTGTGGTCTCCACAGTTCAAGTAAAGGAACAGACAGATTGGAGAGCATCCAAAAGAGTGCCATGAAGATGATGGAGAACCTGTCCTAGAAAGAGACTGAAGGAATTGAGTATTTTATTCCCTGGAGAACAGAAGGCTTCAGACGACCTCAGCATCGTAGAAAAAGGGTGGCTGTAAAGAGGATGGAGGCTGATTCTCCACAAGGAGCCACATGGAGAGGACAAGTTGTACCACGGGAGGTTTCATCTTGATATAACAAAGAAATATTTTACACTAAAAATGATCAATGTCTGCCCACATATACACAAATACAGATATTCTAAGTGAAATATCCAGAAAATATTCCACTCTAATTGCTGGCAGAGTCGATGTTTTGGCATCAACTTGAGTCACAATTCATTGCAGATACTGCCTTTTACAGACTGTAAACAATGGGTTAAAACTTCACCACCAATTTTTGTAAATGCCTAAAACAGTAGAAGAATATACCAAAACCCACCAGTATTTAATCTGCAATGACATACCTAAAAAAATAAAATACCTGCTGACTAGGGAAAGAATCTAGTGTAACATTAAGGCTAGTTTTAAGAGTTGTTATTTATATTAATTTATTGGTTCTTTATAAACTTAAGCTGAAGAAGCAGAGTTTATCATGTAAAGTTTACTCTAGGCAGGCAAACACTTGAACATAGATTCATCAGTATTTCTTCCTCTGTGGCACTCTTGCACCAAACACCCCAATGAGACTTGAAATCAAATAATTGTAACTACCTTGTTCTTCTGTCGTCTCACTTATTTTTCCTCATCATTCCCAAAGAAACATTTTTCTTGTATTTTCTACTTCCAGTCTTTCAAAGAACTTTGGTCCAATCCTTAAGCGCATCAAGGCCTCTCAATCTGTTAGCAGGTGAAGAGGCTTCACTGAGGTTTCCACTCAAATTAAAGGCTATGCAGGATCTTGTCCAGTAATTCAAACACAGGTTGAAAGCTGACAAACTCTCGCAGTTTATTTTTAAAAACTACTGACTTTACTACTTCAAACACTTAAATCGGTAAAATTTCAGCAGCGTATTTTATTAGCTGCCTGTTTACAATTCAGCAGGTTACAGTTACATTAAAAATGGTTCTAAAAATAACATTTATGGAAAGAAACCATTAAAAAGGAAAAACGGGATGGATGTTTTTCCATGGAGCTACTATAATCAATGGGCCAATTGCCACTTCCCTGCCACTCCAGTCACTCCAGTCAGCAGCGTTATTTCACAGTCACACTGATGCACAAAAGACTTCTGCAGCGCCTTCAAAGTCTGCATAAAAACACAGTTTCTTGGAAGCTTTCTAAAATACATAGAACACATTTATTCTTTGCTGAGAAAGCCGACTACTGGTATGGGCATCTCAAGTCTGGATACTGCTTAATGAACATTTTGCAAAACATTATCTTCTGAACTGGGCTGAACATTAAACTTCTAGACCACCATTCCTCTGAGGCGAGAAAGAGGAACCTTCTACACAGATCAGGTGCCAATGAAATAATCAAACTTTCCTTAACAAAACCATCTGAGAACCCTCTGCACTTTAATTTTTCCCTCAATTTGTGGTCTAGGAACCTTGAGAAAAGTTTTAAATTTTTTTTCAAATTACTGTGTGAACCTCCAGTAATCAAAGTATGCAACCACAGTTCCCCTTTAAGACTGAAAATCTTCAGCCCAGATGCATTTCAACAAATTACATGCTTAAGTGAGGTTTCCACTTTTCCCTACTGACTAAATAGGGAACCTTCAGGAACTCCAAATTTAGGTGTGTGAGTTTGGTGCCTAAAATTAGGTGGGACGAATATAGCTCAAAAAAATTACACAGCATTGGTTGATGAGGAAAAAGTCTAAGGTGGTAAATCACAGTCTGACTTGAAGCAGCCTCTTAAATTGGTCCTAAATGGCTCCTTACAGTCCTAACAGCTTTTTCCTCTCAATAAAAACCAAAATGGCAAACAATGTTCCGTGGGTTGAACGGTGCTTTGGGATCCAAAGAGTGGGAATTTCCTCCCTGGTTCTCCATTTGGAACACAATAAATGTACACACATACAGAATTCCATACATACAATACTCCATTGTTTCAAATCAATTCCATCTATGCTATTTAATACACTACTAGTTCAACACTGCTACTGCAGCCAAAACTGGTTTTACTATCAGAGCTAAATTTCCTGAAGTTATTCCCAAAACATGCTGCAATCCGACAACATGACTGTCAGTCTCAGTACTAATTATTTAATAGCACAAAGGAATCATTTCTGTTTCACAGGAGGCTGAAAGGCCGCATAAAAGTATTTCAGGAATTTTATGTTTAGTCAATTATTTTTCAGATAAAATTGCAAATGTTACACTTAATTTCTAGTTGTTGTTAAGTGAAAACAGCAAGAAATTAGGTACATTAAAATGGCATATTTCAGAAGAAAAAGAAACAAATCTCCAAATTAGGTATTATTTTGGATATGCATATGGCATCACGGAAAACTTAGTTATTTCAGAAAAGAATATTTTAGAGATTGCCTTGCAAGGAACATGTTTGTTGTAGTAAACAAATAATGCAATTCTAGAGAAGCTGTTTAATGGCCGAATAAAACTCTAAGGAGAAAATAGGGGAGCTCCTAAAAAAATAATATATTCTAAAAAGTTATACAAATAGATGCACTGAATATTACATTTCTATGCACAAAGATCTAGGAACGTACTACTGTGAAGCAGTTAGGCTTCTGAGCTTTTCTTTTTCTTTTATTTCATTAAAATAAGTCGTTAAAAGAAGTTTAAACTGTGCTTAAACTAAGTTTTTCCAAAGAGGAAACTCCTGTCATTATAGTCAAGCAGGCTAGTTTGTTTTTCTGGACCACAAACTACAATAGTTACATCTCTAGTAATACCCATCAGATGCAGAAAAACAGCCAACTTAGGTTTCATCATGCCACCCAGGGATTATGCAGTGCTAAATTTCAGTGGGCAAGAGCACAAAAGCTCATGTAGAAATACTGCCTTACAAATCAAACTTTCATTCACCTAAGCATCAATACAGTGGCAACTGCAACACTAACATACAAAGGCAGTAGAGTAAGGCCTTCAAAAGAGGTGGTGCTTCTAATCAAGACTTATTCTTACTGCTCCAGTTATTCCTGAAGAGTAACTGAGGCTACATCTACCATCCATTCAAACAGCCCTGTGTGAAACAGTCTTCGACGTATGCAGTATTTGGAACAGGGCAACTGCTGCATGCAGGTAAATTGGGTTTTGTTTGAAGAACAGTCAAAAGGAAATGTATTTTAAAATTAAAACAATGAAAAATAGTTTTTGTTGCACCTTTCTGCCCTTATTTTAAAAATGTGAAACTCTAAAAAATTGAAGACAGATACATCCTCCAATTGTTATTTGTAGTATTGCATCTATCACTATTGGAAAAGCCAGTTTATCGCCTCTTTTTATCCCCAAGCCTAGGTGAAAGCTGAAAATCCTGAAGTTCAAATGAAGTGCTGGGGAGAAAAAAACAGATGAAAGAGAGAGGACAAGAAGCAGTGGAGGATGATCTACATCAGCTGAAGTAGTGGTATTTCAATCTGTCTGTACCAGAGCAAAAATGTTATTGCATACAGTGTATGCAATTCATCTCATCCATATATGTTATGCAAACAATGAAAAATGCAAAGATCTCATTTTATGTTTTAGTTACATTTTTCTGCCCTAACCTTAATTCCTCCATCACTCTCATTAAGTGGTTTGAATAAAACTGAAGTTAAAACTCCCATGCAGTTTCAGAAGATGATAATACAAAATAGTATTGCTACTAACACCAAGGTCATGGTTTCAATCCCTGTATGGGCCATTCACTTACGAATTGAATTCCACCTCTGTGGGGCCCTTCCAACTCAGAATATTCTGTGAAGTCAGAAGCAGTTCTTCACTGTATTCTTACCAATGTTGGCCAGCAACAGGGTGTAAGTTAAACTGCTGTTAACTGGAACGTTCTTTTATTTTACAAGGCAAAACAAAATGGATAAAATGTGTTTTCTAGAAAGCTAAGGGCTAGCTAAGAAAAACATTTGTAACTTGTCAAGCTACAACCTGAAGTGTCTCCTAAGAACTGCTATATGGATAAATAAAAGCAAGGTCATGGACATAAGTAAGTGATTCCTGTATGCATTAAAAACTTTTCCAGAAATAGTTGCCTCACATTCGTCACAGCACTGAAGAAAGCTGACAGGTTAAAAAAAAAAAAAAAAAACAAACCAGCAACCAAAAAGCACCTGTTGTTCAAAAGGAAGAATACTCAGAAGTGTTGCTGTCACTTGATTAATTCAATGAAAAATTTTAACCAAGCATAACTCAATACCATTCGTCAAATCTGACTGCGAAGTGATGTTATTACCTCAGAGCGTATATGCTGGAGAGACTACATGTAGTGACAGAAACACTCTCATAGTCACTGCTGGAGATGGAGCTGAGGGGGGAATCACGTAAGCCATCCTGAGAACTGAAAAAACATACGGAAACAAAATGAACTGCTGAAGCGAGCAAAGGCAAAAACAGAGCATTGTGGTAAGTCATGGCTTGTCATGGGTTATACAGAAATAAGAATAAACTGGCAGCTGCATTTTTTGCTCTTCAGAAAATGATACAAACCTATTCTGTTTTCTTCCCAAAAGCACAGGCAATTCAGCAAAGTCAGTGGGCACACATGTTATAACAATTTTCAATTTAATTCATGCCATACAGTTAAAATACTCAGGAAAGAACTGAGAATCTTAGATTTTCATTGGAGATAGAGGGAGTAGCATGCCCATGTTGCTAAGTGTGGTATAACCTCAAAATGAAGGCATAACAAAACCGAAAGGTCATAAAGTCATCTTGGGTTTCAGGCCAAGGCACAGTAATTGGTAAGCTTCAAAAACTTCTGAATATTGTGACATGTTTGACCTACATTTCCTCCCCATTGGAAGGAAAAGGTTAGTTAGAAAGCAAAAAGCTGACACTTCAAGTGATGGAGCTGAAGATAATACACCTGCCCCTAAGTTTGCCCAGTCCCTGTAAGGGCCATACAGGTACCTCAAATTTTGTGCTTTGAGACAACAGATATCCAGGAAGGAGCAGTCCCAAGGCAAACCACTGACACTTCATTAGTGGAAATCCACTAGCTACCAAGTAAAAGGATATGCATAATTTAAATGAACAGTACACAACTTGTCTCTGGCATCCCTGGACTAATGAAAAGCCTCTAAACAGCCATAATTTTGGATCTTAAATCATAGTATCAACATAAACTAGGATTAGCGGATTAAAAATAGTTTCATAAGCACTATTAAACTATCTTGTAAAGACCAATTTCTTGTTTGAGTAACAATTTACTGCTCAGCTACAGGAAATTCCACAAGCTGAAAAAAATTATATGAGGTAAGAAAGTATGTAATCTTGAGCAGAGATATCAAAGCTGCATTGGCTCTAGGCGGTGCAGAAGATTCATTCAAGCCTGCTGAACTCAAATGTTCACTCAATAGAAATCTATGGACAATGCAAACAGAAACCTAAGAAACATCTCCAGTTAAAAGAGAGGTAGTTATATAGGTCAGGGTTATTTTACCTTACTTCTCCACAATTATTAGCAGATTTTTTTATGTTCTGTTGCTTTTTAGACATATGCAAACCAGTTATGTTCCAAACTCTTTTCATCTATCAAATTTACTATTACAGCTATTTTTTCAGCTAGAAGTCTGGAAGAATGCTTAAGGGGAATTCTTCAAAGCAGGGTATGGAAGGTATGTACTTTAATCTCACTAAGAAATAATAGGATTTGTTTGCATACCTCCCACTAATCACTCGGAAAATGCACCCCTTCATGTTTCTCATTTCTGACTGCCAATTTGAAAATAAATCCCAAGTGTGCCATGCTTTAGTTGAAAGCAGAGACTTCACAACCGGAAAATAATTTTATCAGACTTGAACAAAAATCTATTTAACTTTCATTCGTTTTATGTAATTTCCCTAGCTAATTCTGCTCATTATGAAGAGATATGTGCATTTAAACAAAGGCTTACTCTTTTATAGCTCATCACCTTTACCCATCCAATCTTACAATATGGTCATGCTACTAAAATGTAGTTTTACTATCTGTTTTACAGCAGCTAAATGATATTAAAAAAACTATTAGCATACCATTTCACACCATGATTAGGCAGGCGTGATGGTGTGCTTGCCCCCCTTTTCTTTTTAAGCAAAAGCCAGAAATGGCAGTCTGGATGTCTGTACCCAAGTTGGGCTCTGGGGAGCCAGGTAACACCACAGTAGCCAAGGGCCATAAATCTTGCTCAGCAGCTGAGGGCTACTTGAGCATACCCCAACCAAAGTACAGTGGGTATGCAAATATGACTATAAATCACTCATCCTAGCCCAAAAATAGCGGACACGCCAGGGCCTGTTCAACTCTTCCGTGTGGCAGCAGGTTGCATGCCAGGATCTCCCCTTGAGTAAGGATGCCTCTCATGCCTACTCCTCAAGGCTGAGCAAATCCTTATCACATCAGATACTGAGTAAGTGAATTGGGAATAAGCGTGCCAAAATGTTGAAATATTAGCTAAGTGATAAAAAGATTGACTGCACATATACAAATAATCCTTTAGACATCAACCATTGATCAAGTCTGCAACTAAATCTGGATCCAGCTGCAGCCACACTCCTCTCTGAGAAGTCTTCTCTGAACCTCCTGACTCAATGAAAGGGTCTCCCTGGCAGCTTTATCTGACCCTGTTCTCTATGCACTGAATACTGAGGTGTACCTTGCCATTGAACCTTCTTAAACCGCTGTCACCTTTACCATGGAATTTTGTTAACTCATTGTCTTACAGCAAATACATCATTGCTTCTCTCTTGCGAGTGAAGCACATCGCTCTTTTGTTCAGAATAAACTAATCTTTGAACAGCAGAACCAGAAAACAAGAACAAGTAGCAAACTCAGCATCTTCTTTTATGCTCTCTCACCTCCTCACCATTTCCAGATTCTTCCAGTGTAACAATCCTGCCAGCTGATTTGGGTAGTGATAACCTTTCTGAAAGATGCCAGGTTTGCTGTCCTTCAGTGCCTTCCGTGAAGCTCTGCCTGATATATTTGAAGTCCAATCAAAACATCTGTTACCAGTATTTAAGAACTTAAATTCAATTTTCTTAGATTCTAGTTTTCTACTTTTTTGTTTTGTTTTAAAGAATTTAAGGTTTTAAGCTCTTACACAAAGCCCAAAGGGCTTACATTTTTCCTAAGAACTCAGAAGTGCTCACACATTTTTGGGGAGTTAAACGCTCTAGGCTAAAACACAAACCAAACCAACCACTACCCTAGTAAAGGATCTTAATGGTACATAACCCCAATGAGCATCATGAGCATAATGGCCCACAACCAGCTGGCATTATCAACTATCTCAATGCCATCTTTATTTTCATCTTCACAGATGTCTTCTGTACAGATAATAACCCTCACCTTATCTCTTCTCCATACTTCTTTGCCTTTCATTCCAATCTTCTCTCCTCCCAAACCAGTTCCTATCAGCACAACTTCTTCTCACCAGTTCCACCATCCCATCTGTTTTTGAGCCTTGTCTTAACACTATTGGCCATTCTAAACCGCTTTATAAACGCCCTCGTTTTCCACTCCTCCATTTTTCTCTTGGGGCACAAACCTGACCATGCTGAACAATCTGCTGATTTCAGGATTAGATATCCATCCAGGCAGCCATCACTTGGCAATGCAAACTGCTTGAACATACTTGACACAAACCACGCTCACAAACCTTAATTGGTTGTAATAAACTATGTGTAGTTTAGGCAATTACAACATGTAAACATTTTTCTCATTCCTGTGTATCCATATAGATTGAATTACTGTATGGGAAACAGTATTTATGATTAACTGCATTTATTTCTGGTTCATATTCACGCTGTAACTCTTCAGATAAGAAGTTCTGTGTTTATTTAGTACCAGGAAGTGGGAATTCAATAATGATAACTCTGTTTTATACTATCTAAGTGTTACACTAACTAGCTTTAAAAAAAAAAAAGGTAAAACAAAATGAAAAAACACAACCAACAAATAAGAAAGATTCCTGACGTACTCACTGTTTTCCCTCTCAGTATACACAGACTCAGGGTAACTGTAAAATTTTCTTATTATTAATGTCTGCCTGAAGATCCCCTCTGCTTTTCTAAGGTGCTGGTAGATCCTGAGGTGAATTGCCCTGCTTTTCACATCTCAAGATTCCCATTTTCAGCTGATGATGGCTCAGCACACACATTCATTAGCACAATAACAGGAGAAAATCTGTGCATTCTGCAGCTGAGAGCTGCTAACCCTTCCCTCCCACATCAGCCCACAGGTGACCTAAGCTTCACCACTCATTTGCAATAACATTGTGTTGGATTGGGATTCATAGGACTGCTTAAACTGGGTAAGGTGGCAAAAGTTCCTTTCACTTGTAGGTCTTAAACGCCTACAGTGCTGTTTTAAAAATTACATTCTAGCACTGGATAAAACCACTACCCATGCTCATCAAAACATAATTCTTCAGCACTTCTGATAAAATTACAGAATAAAGATTTGAGGACACGGAGCAAAGCTAGATGGGGTGATAGGGCTGCCTCTTTTCATGGAATACTGGCAGACCGAACCAATGAACCATTTATTTAAAGCTGTTGGCCACTTTTTGTAACTATTCCAAGAAAAAAAAAAACTGAAAGCCACCTTTATTTTACCCATGCTTTTTTCTACTGGAACATGTTTCTAGCCTCTTACATTTAATTAAACCTCTGTTTCAGGGGACAGTTTCTTCATGAATGGTATTAATTGAATACAATTACATTTCATATTACAATAGTTAATTGGCACAGGTATTGTTTGACTAGCTCACTACATGAGGGCTGACTCTAAAGCCTCATGCGTCACACCAAATCCACTCAAAAATTATCTCTTAAAACTTTTTAACCTGTTATTTCAGGAATCCCTACATTGAAAGCTAATACGGTTCACTGTTGCTTTAATTGATATTTGGACCTAGTAAAAGTGAAGCTGGTATAAAACAGCGACACTTTCTATTTGCCCACTAAAGCTTCATAACAGCAGTTGTGTTCTTGGATCCTGCACAAAATCAGCGTTCAACAGACAAGGTAAAACACTGCCACTTCTAATTTGAGACTTGCATTGATAAAAAGAAGGGGAGGGGGGACTGGGAAAATGAATTTATACGGAATCTGAATTTGGCTAGTTGCACAAAGGCAAGAAACAGAATACTAGAAGGGGAACAAAGAACTTCAATCAAAAACCAAATCAACAATTGCTTAAGGGAAGTTTTGCAGTTAAAAGGCTGATGTCTGGTTCCCAATCAACTACTATTTGCTTTTTGCTGATGAGAATTTTTCTTTCTCCTGAATAGCTAGTTACAAGACTAATCAGTACAAGACACTAAACAGACTTATTTTTATCTATGTGAACTTGCACAGCTGGCCATTAATTTTTTATGGAAAAGGCAACATTTTCATGTGAAAATATACACAATTTTCTTAATTCTTACTGTGATGGGAATATTATAGAAAAGCATGAATTTAAGACATTTAATCAAGTTAATTTGCATTTCAATATCAATTAATCTAGTTTTGATAAAGGAGTACTTGTAGAATCAAAAACTAGAGACTAAGACAAGCTAGAAAGCTACTTTGTGTGAATTTGGTTTTGTTTTTTTAGCAAATGTTAGCTATCCCCAAAATACAAATGGCTCTTTTCCATGCATTTATAAAGGTGGAATGACTTATCTTAAAGTTGGTGTGCTGAAAATGTGTACACATCACATGTTGCTAAGGAGTGAACAAAATAAAGTACAGGCCAAAAAACCAAAATTAGAAACCAACTGTCTGAAACAGGTGTTCATCTTTTTACAGTTATTCTAATATGCTGAAGAAATAAATTTTTTAATATATTATAATATAGATAACTGCAATATATAAATATTGTACAATATATACAATTTAGGATTAAAGAATTGCAGGACTAACAAATGAGATAACTTGAATACCAAGCCAAAGAATAAATTATTCCTCTTATTCTAGAATTCCAATATAGATCAACAAATAGCAAAACATGCTTTTCCAAGGATGCTTCAGTGCTCCTCCTTACACTGCAAAAGCATATGGCAAAATATTCTATTTTTTAGCCCCCACAAGTAAATGCAAACAGCATCAGCATCCAACAGCCAATGGACGCAGCTAGAGCTGTGTGTAGGAAGGGTGAAGGTAAGAAATTCTCCTCACTACCATTTACAGCTCCTTTTGCCAGTTCCCAGGTGCACTGCAAAAAGCTTCATCAAAAATACATTCAAACAGATTAAAAAAAAATGCAAAAAAAAAAAAATCGTAAAACTTAAGCTAGACATTTCAAATATACCTGCAGTGGAAAAGCAAGAAACTATGCTTAATAATCCCTTTTTTAAAATCAGAACAGTTTTGAGGTCAGTATGTAGATAAACAAACACGCAACAGAACCAGGTATTTAAGACTAAAACATGAAAACACCAGCGTTGTATGACAATATCAAACAGGTTGCCAAACTTCATAAAACATTAGCAGGTTTACATGGACTCCTCAGCTCCGGAAAGAACAGAAAGACAAATATTTACAAAAAACACACGAAAAAATTATCTTCCCTCTTTGTAATTGTCTTTCTTCTGTGAAAGAGCAAGCAGAATTTTACGTTCAAATGAACAGTTTTTAAAAAATCTGTATAGTTTGCTTCCAGTTAAAAACCAAGGAATACTAGATACAGACTTAAAGCTTGTCCCTTTCTACCCCAAAACACCAAATGGTGCTTTGTCATAGTTTTATCATCTTCTGTTCTACTCTTACATGGCTTTCCCCCCTTAACAGTTTGTTTTGCAACATGACAGCCTTTATTTATCACATTGTCCCTTTAGCAGATCACATACTACATCTCTGCTAGTGCTTTTCTTGTATTCGCATCTCATTAGCTCTGCTGCCCAAGACTCTCATGCTGTTGGTGTTTTGTATCTTTGAGATAATTACAAGCAAATAACAGAGAAAGGCACAACAGTAGCAATGACTTAAAAAATCAAAGTAGTGGAGACCTGTCAATACCCAGAGATGGCCTTCTGTGACACAGTGACTCCATCAGCAGACAAGGGAAGGGCTACGGGATGTCATTTAGCTGCACTTCTGTGAAGCCGTTGACACAGTCCCCCAGAGCATCCTTCTATGTGAACTGGAGAGAGATAGATTCAATGAATGGACTGTTAGATGGATAAGAAATTGGCTGGATGGCCAGATCCAGAGGACAGTGGTCAACGGCTCAAGTCCCAATGGACATCAGTGACAAGTGGTGTCCCTCAGGGGTCTGAACTGGGACCAGAATTACTTACTATCTTCATTAATGACACAGATGAAGGGATTGAGTGCACCCTCAACACATTTTCGGGTAACACCAAGCTGGGTGGTGCAGTTCACACACCTGAAGGATGGGATGCCATCCCGAGGGACCTGGACAAGCTCAAGAAGTGGTCCATGGGAATCTCATGAGCTGTAACAAGACCACGTGCCAGGGGCTGCACCTGGGTCAGGGCAGCTCCTGGTGTCAACCCAGGCTGGGGATGAACAGATCCAGAGCAGCCCTGCCCAGAAGGACTTCGGGGTGCTGGTGGCTGAGGAGTTGGACATGACCCAGCCATGGGCACTCACAGCCCAGAAACCACCCTGTCCTGGGATCATCCAAAGCACCGTGGGCAGCAGGTGAGGGAGGGGATTCTGCCCCTCTGCCCTGCTCTGGTGAGACCCCACCTGCAGAGCCACATCCAGCTCTGAGGCCCCATCACAGGAAGGACATGGACCCGTTGGAGCAAGTCCAGAGGAGGCCACAAAGATGATCAGAGGGATGGAGCACCTCTCCTATGAAGAAAGGCTGAGACAATTGGGATTGTTCAGCCTGGACAAGAGAAGGCTTTGGGGTGACCTAATTGAGGCCTTCCAGTACCTGAAGAGACCTTACAAGAAGGATGGAGAGGAACTTTTTACAAGAGCAGGTAGTGACAGGACAAGGAGAGATGGCTTCAAACTGAAGGAGGGTAGGTTTAGATTAGATATAAGAAATCCTTTACTGTGAGGGTGATGAGGCCCTGGCATGGGTTGCCCAGAGAATTTGTGAATGTCCCATCCCTGGAAGTGTCCAAGGCCAGATTGGATGAGGTTTTGAGAAACCTGGTCTAGTGGGTGGAGTCCCTGCTCATAGCAGGGGGGTAGAACAAGATGATGTTTAAAGTCCCTTCCAACCCAAACCACTCTATGATTCTATGAAATCTTTAGTAGAAGAATGCTTAATCTGTATTTTAAACTCCACTGAATTTTGAGGCTAGACAGAGAAGCCTGAAATACCAGATATTTCAGATACAAGGATTATTATGGTAAACCCATCTGGATCACAGAGATTAGACCTACAATGTCATATTGCGTAGCAAGATGACTGACTTACTAAAACAAACAGTTTGTGTCACAACGTACACATTTGAGAGCTGCTTTATTCAGAAAAGGGAAAGAAAATTTTCTTCTACTTGGTGACTTACAGTAACTAGAAAGTAAATACATTTATCAAGTTGATGAATGAGCCTATCCTGCAGCTATTCTATGTGTATGAGATTGCTTATTGTTCTAGCTAATGGGTCCATCATTCTGAAAATAATCTACTGTCTCCAACATTTCCCCTATGGTTAAGTTGGCATTCACAAGCAAGTAATAGCAAGCAGTCACAGAAGCCTAATGTGATCTTCCAATTTAAAAATACCATCCAAAGGCAGTGATTAGTCATTGCCCAGGCAGCATGAGTAAGGAAAGATCCACAAAGTTCTGTTTTGTAACTGAATTATCTCTTTTACTGATAACATAACTAGTGATTCAGAGGCAAGACCCAAATCTATACACATATATAAAGAAAAAATAGGATCTATCCATATATAAATTTTAAATCTAGTTCTCAGTAGAACCCCAGCATCTCCATCTTCCACAGAATATACCAAAGGAGTTGATACTAGAATGTGTCCAAATAAAGCAGCAACAATCTAGTAAAAAAATACCTCCATCCCTACAGCTCTACTGCTGCAAAGGTGGAATACTTGCCAATTAATAACAGATGTACTGTAGTCTCAATAATAAATACAGCTAATTAGAAGTAATCAACAAAGTAACTGTGTAAGATGCTATGGTTAAAACAGACAAATCCTACTAACTTGTTAAAATATTCAAAAACATTCACCCAAGAGTTTTAGAACTCAAGAATGAAAGAGATTAATTATTAAGCTCTCTTCTAAAACTTCCTTGATGCCTGGAGCCTAAAGGTGGCAATCCCTAAAAATAAGGACTCCATGGGGATTCAAACAGCTCTAGCTCTGTAAGCCTGATGATCATACCAAGCAATATAAAATGTATCAAAAGCTAAAACGAGGAGACAACAATATGAAGGTCTGTCTGGGAAGAAGTAATGTGACTTCTGTAGAGGGAACCTCTTGGCAGCTCTGGGGAGGGGTCAAGAAGCTTGTGAAGGATGGTGATTAATCTGTGAAGCTCGTGGATTTCCAAAGAAGTTCTGTCAAAATACCTCACTAAAGGCTTTTAAGAAAACTAAGGAGCTAGAGCATTAAGAGGATGGGGCCCAAAAAGGATAAATAATTCTTAATCACAGGGAGAAGCTGTTAAACAATCACTTCTCAGAAGGGTGGGATGTCATGGCTGAGGTTCTTCAGCACCCTGGGAGCTTTGTTTTTGTGTATGATCTGCAAAAACAGAGAGAGCAATAAGCTCTGAAAGGTTACTACCAATGCAAAATTATTCAGGGTAATAACCAGAACAGACTGAAGAACTACCCAGGATCTTAAAGTCTGAATAATACGTAATAAAATGGCAAGACTTAACTGGTAAACACATGGAGAACAATTTTAGCATCAGATGCAGAACGACAGCCTCTGAGATCACAAGCAGCATCATGGGGCTTTAGCAGACAACTTCAAAAAGAACCTCAGCACACCACTTAGCAAAAGATCCCAAATCAAATACTGGGAACCATTGAAAAACAGCAGAAAACAATTATGCCACTGTGCACATCCATAGCTTGCTCATATCTTGAGTATGTGCAGTTCTGATTCACTTATTGCTAGGAGTAAATAATGTAATTGAAAACTTCAGAGCAAGAGATAGGGCATAATGAAAGACCTGGACAACTTGTGGACAACTTCTGATCAAGTAGGCTCTGGCTTTTCCAATCTGAAAAAGTAACCACATAGACAAAATGTGACTTAGGTCTACAAAACCACAAGAGGCAGGAGAGGCCAGACAGGAACCAGGAGCAAACAAAAGCAAGTGGGAACACAGACTCACAGAACTCTCTGTAAAAGGACAATTCTCAGATGAAGTTTTTAAACAACATTAATAGAGGCTGGACAAGTCAGTGGAGAAGTTAGTACATCCACAAAACATGGGAGGCTGAAATAGTAGCTTATAGCTACATATAATTTTGATATATTTTTTCAGACCTGTTCTCAAAAATTTCATTTAACATTCTACCCAAGGCAAAAACTGGTAGACAAATAGTCTGAATTTTGTATCATTTATGAGTAAACTAATTAAACACAGTAATTACTTTTAAGCAGTATTCCACTTGAAGTGTTGCAAAAACATGGAATGACAAAGGGATTTCTGAATTACGTCTTAAAATGAAGTTCATTTAGAAACCCTGTTGTAATGCCTTGAATATGATACTTGTAAGCCTAAGATAGCAAATAGTCAGAATAATGAGAAAGATAAAATTACCTTCTCAAAAGTCGAGTTTTGTGCATGCTAAGTCGTATTTAACCTGCAAATGGAATTACGTCCAGGCCAAAGAACTCATGATTCTACTTCCACTACCAGTAAAATATTTCATAATTCAATTGGTACACTTATTTCTGTAGCCTTTATATTGTGATTATGCTTCATGGTTCAAGCTATGTCCACTGTGTTATCCTGAGCTCTATGAACATAATGAAATGAGAGATCTTGCATCACACACACAAAGAAAGACAGCTGTCACAGAAATACAGAAGATAAAGGTAACTCATCTCTAATGTCTGCCCTCTGCTCCATGATACTAATACTTCAGGGAAACTGACGACTCACTACCAAACAGGTTATCCTCTAAACAGTAAACCAAAATGAAGTCAGGTTTTCCACTGATCTGTGTGAAAGATCCCTAGTGTCTAGTCCAAGGTGAAATCAAGCATGGCATTGCTTTATTACAAGTATTAATTATGTTATCTCCCAGTTATCAAGTTCCTTATTGTCATTAAATATGCAGAACCTTAATCCATGACCTCTATTCTTCTATCGACTTCGGCTGAAATGGTCCAATAGGCAGAAAAGCCACTTCTGCTCTTTGTTAGGCTCCAGTACAGACACATTCACAGATAGACTTGTGCCCACAGGCAACATGGTCAGATCAACCCCCTTCTCTCAAACGAAGCCAAAGTAAAATGTGTTTAGATCACAATTTGATCCCATGCACTAACGCAAAAGTTAACTTTTTAGTATTTGCCAGACACACTTTTCCTATAAAACAGCAGAGTACAACAGAAGTAATGACCCAGGTACCATTTAGCAGCAATGCCCTCTTGGATACACTAAGCAGGTAATGTAACATGGATTTCAATGATACAGAGACATTAGACGATTAAAATTAAGATGTTCTCCAAACCTTTTGCAGAAAAGCCAACATCCAATAAAAAGCTATCTGCATTAAAAAATATATATGGATAAATTCCTTAACCCTGCAACACTCTATTGTCCTTAAAATCAACATTAATGATACACCAGTCACTGCAGTAAAAGGATACAGGTATTTATGTACATGCAAATTACTACCAAGACACCAAGTTGCTCTTACCTTGAACTAGATCTTGACTTTACATCTTCCTTTGCTGTCCTTTCACTACTAGCATCTTCATGGTAGTCCATTTTTTTATCACACAGTTGTTTTCTCTTCTCCCACCTCTTCTGCTGATTTGAGATGCTTTCTGTTTCTCCCTGGGATTCACTTTCTGCTCCTACCTGTGAACCTGAGGAATGTGCCAGGCACTTAGAGGAGATTGGCAGTTTTTGCTCTTCACTGCCAAAGTCTCTTTCTGCTAACAAAGCAGAAGTTTCAGGTTTTAATGTTTCCTGCTCAGGGACTGAACTGTCCAAGTTATCTACATGGTCCATTTCCTTAGACTTTACTAATGTGTATGAAGCATTTACAACACCTCCTGCAGAATGTTTAGTCTTTAAACCTTCAACACCGTCCTCCCTGCTGTCTTCGCAGCTGCCACAACACACACAGGAATTAATTAGACAGTTTGTGGCAGCTATACTGAGTTTATGGGATTCATCCTCCTCCTCATTTGCTAATGGATTAGCAGATCCAGGAACACAACTAATAGCTGCTTCTGGGGTTGTTACTGGGGATTCTGAGCTAGAAGGAGATTTAGGATTGAATATTACAGTAGCAGATATTTTCATTCCCCCTGTCCTGTGAGCTATGACTTCTGCTGTTTCTGCGTCATCGGCATACGCATCCCAGCCATTGAGGTATAACTGTGAGTCTGGACCTTCTAGACAGCTGCATGAATTTGGAACTGAAATGCCGGACATCTGTTTTCCATCTTCAACATTGTTATTATTGCTTAAGTCACTCTCAGCATCTTTTAAAAGCAAAGTTTCCTCTGTCTGATGGCCATTCTCATAAAGCAAAGCATCTCTATATTGCAGGTTCTGTTTTGAATCGTGGCAAGGGTTATTCACCCAAGCGAACGTATCGCTTACTGAATCCAACCCAGCCAGAGCTTCTCCTGCTCCATCTAGGTCATCCATAAAAAACACTCTGTCCTCTTCATCAGTTAAGTTGTCAAGATGGTGTCTTGTTGGTGAAGCTTCTGTGCTGGAACTATTTCTTAGGCTAGGTCTGTGAGCTGGAGACTGACAGATGCTTGGAGGGGAAAGCAGAGAAGACATTTCATCTCCGACTCTGTGTACCATCCTGTTCAGCTGCTCCAGCTCCTGCTCATCATACTGCATGGAACAAGCCAGCTCAGCCTCTGTGTTCTCAGCTTTTGCTGAAAGTTCCTTGGGAGGCAAAGTTGCAGTTATGCCTGGTGTAATGACAGAGGGTACTTCAGGATCTGCTCTGACAGGGAAATCTACATCTTGAGAGATGCAGAGGTTACGTTCCAGTGTGTGCAGTTCATCCTCGGTCAGTGTCTGAAGGAGATCCCTGAAAATGAAGAAATATACACATCACTTGTCATTTATAATCATGAGGCATTGATGTTACAGATTTTAAAAAAGCTTTTACTGTTAGTGCAGAAATCCAGAACTTGAGGTCACAGAGTACTTTTGACTGCAAGGTGTATTTGGCATTCGTATCCAGAGCACGTGACTACCGATGCCTGAATTTGAGATTACTCATGCAAATAGAGGGTATAAAATTATAAACATGCTTGCAGTGAAGCCTCAAAATAAACCAAAACACACACAAAAATGGAACTTTTCCCCTCCCCATCACTTACAGTGAAAATGTCAGCCACAATTAGATTTATTTTGTCATTTTAATTTTTTAATTCACAAATTCGACTTTGATTAGCAAACCAATTTTCCATCCTTCAAGTTGATTCAGAAAATTATTCTGCAAAAGGGTAGCACAGAAGTTTCACAGCATTATACTGTCAGATAATAGAATTCAATAAAATAGTAATATTGCTTATGCAGCACTGGTATCTGGAAGCCTGATCACTGAAACAGGGATTGGAAGCTGGCTCTCTCCTGCCTCAAACACTGAACTCAGTGTTCTGGTTTTGACTGGCATAAGCTTAATTTTCTCCACAGTGGCTACCACGGGGCTGTTTTGGATTTGTGCTGGAAGCAGTGCTGATAATCCAGGGGTGTTCTTGTTATTGCTGAGCAGGGCTTACACAGAGCCAAGGCCTTTTCTGCTCCTCACCCCACCCCACCAGCGAGGAGGCTGGGGGTGCACAAGGAGTTGGGAGAGGACACAGCTGGGGCAGCTGACCCCAGATGACCCAAGGATATTCCATACCATATATATGGCATCGTGCTCAGTACACGAAGCTGGGGGAAGAAGGAGGAAGGGGGGGTTGTTTGGAGTGGTGGCGTTTGTCTTCCCGAGTCACGGTTACGTGTGATGGAGCCCGGCTGCCCTGGGGATGGCTGAACACCCTCCTTGGGGAGTGGTGAATTAACTCCTTGTTCTGCTTTGCTTGTGTGTAGGGCTTTTGCTTTACCCATTAAACTATCTTTATCTCAACCCATGACTTTTCTCATTTTTACTCTTCTGCTTCTCTCCCCAAACCCACTGGAGGAGTGAGCAAGCGGCTGTGTGGGGCTGAGCTGTCAGCTAGGGTTAAGCCACATCAGGTCATTAAGGAGTAAAGCTTCTGCATGACGTTAAGAACAAGGCAGATCTAGAAGCAAACACTGAGCAATTTAGTAAAACTGTGTTTTCTATAGACATGCAGCATCTCCAGTGTTACCAAGTGTCCTCAGTACTGCAGTTTACGACTATGGGCACCTGAAAACAAAGTGGTTTTAAGTGCTTGATAACCTAAAACAAATCCACAAGACAAAGCAGCATTTAATTTTAGGTCTGAATTTGATTTATACTGTCCTTCTCAATTAGAAGCCATAAACACAAATATCCTCTGTCAAGAACTGCTGCCATCATTTTCAAAGATCAGTAAGACTATTTTAACATAAGTGAATGGATGGGAAAAGCAAGACCGGCTCAACAGAGGTTAGGAGTCCATTATTCCTCATGTGTTTAGGAATCACTTGTTAGCAGGTGACATATAGTTGGCATAATAATAATAATATGCACATATTAAAAGAATTCCCTTACAGGAGCAACTTTAGTGTAAAAAAGAGACCAAAAAACCATGAAACATTCAACACATCTTGCATCTTGATGTCCAGTCAATGGTTTACATTCTTGTTAACTCAAAGACCAAATATTTTTGCAAGCACTACCAGTTTTTCAAATAGCTCAAGAAACACATCACTACTATCTGACTTGTACATCAGCTACCTGCATTTTGAAAAAGCTAACAGTTTAGATAAGCACGCTTAAGTCAGAAAAAAAGTATGGCTATGTATATTCCACACAATTAACATTTCATTTTTTAAAAAATCTTGCTTTATACAAGTAATATGACCCTGAAAAAAGTTCTAAGCCTCCAGAAGTACCACCTTATAAGAACAACTGCACTACTATATCCTCCCTTTTCACTTTTCACACTCTGTAACAGAGAAGTCAGAATTTCCTAGAATCATTCCACATGCATCTTCAAATCCAAAGTCTGACAATTTTTTTCAGTCATAAATGAGTAAGAAAGGAAAATGTGCAACCTTTGTTGGACCCACCTGCCTAATAACCTATAAACCAGTATTGCTGTTCGGCACACTGGAACACTTTAAATATCGATACATTCCTCTTTTTTGTCTACACAGTATGCAATGACACCACCTTATTATTACCCAGAGCTTGTATTTAACCTGTAAGAGATTATAGACCTGTAAGTGTCTCGGCTGGATTAAGCATTTGAACATGGTGAACAACACCCTAAAAACAAACGGACTGAGAACGGCTTAAGTTTTAAGGCCAACATAAAAACAGTAGTATTATCATTATTTATTTTTGAAAAAACTATACCAATAGTATTAATAAAAACATAGAACACCATGATTGCTGCCATGAGGCTCTGTATTACGAATTCCATTTTGTTAGTTTTTACAGAAACACTGATGTAGAATTTTATAAGCGTAAACAAAGTGGTGTGAGATTTTAAAAACAGTTGGGGTTTTCATTTAAAAAAACCACAACAAACACGAGTAAGCACACAAATGTCACAGTAAAGGGTGTAAGCTTGTCCCTCACATATACAAAAATATTAAAGACATAAGATGTTTGATGGCCAGGGCCCATCAAGTAGAGAATCCTAGCTCCTCATGGATCCTAAGGAAGAGCATAAGCACAGGACAGACACAGTGATCTCTGTGAGTGCATCCTGCTGGCTGCCAGCAGCCAGGGACTTCTGAACCAAGGCAGCATCCATGTGTTCAGCAATCCACAGTGAACTTCTCTTGCATGGATCAATAAGTGTGGGAACTGACCAACAGACAACTGCTTAAACATCAGCTACACTTCTCCATACACCAGTCACACACACTTCTCAAAACATGAAAAGAATGAGCAACTTCTACAGAGACAATACCAGCAACATTCAAAGGAATTTGCTTTCCATCCAAGCTCATCAGCACAATTGGGAATGATGCACTGGGCCCAGGGAAAATCTAAGACTGAATCTCTGGACTTCCAGCATCTAGTCTGGGGGTTTATTCGGTCTCCAGAACACCACAGGGCAGCACCTGGGACTCCTGGATGTCTGCCTGGGTGCCCAGAGCTACTCTGCTTCCTTTCCAAAGGCTGAGAGAGCCTGGCTGCTCAGATCTATCCAATACAATTTTCACACGTTCACTGTAAATTAAGTGCTGGAAACACATATTTACTTTATACTGGCTAACTCCATGGACTTGAGTAATGAACTCTAATTCTGCCAATAACAACACGTCAAAATTTAAGAGCAATTGTAGGCAGCTTTGAGGATAGTAAATAAAGCCTGATTAAAAAAATAACAACAATAATAACAAGAATACAGCAACAACCACCAGTGAAATCAACTGACAGTCCTCATTGTCTTTTTAGGTGAGTCAGATCTATGCAGCCTTGAAAAAGTAACATAACCGGCTGAATTACATGTGGTAGTCTACCAGCTCCAAAATTTCAGTAGTGAAATAATACTGCTTTAAATTCAAAGGGAATATGTTCATTTTCCTAATTCAAACACTGGAAATTTTGTTATTAGCAAATACAGCTTATTCTAAAAGAGGTTCAGGTAATTATCTTCACTTCTCTGGTTAAAAATTCCCTGGATTCACCAGCCATTTTTAAAGATGACAAATGTTTGGTCAATGGTTACCTCTTAGATACACTGTATATTAGATTATACAGGACTCACTGCCAACCTGTCATGTTGTAAAATGACTATGAAGATACTGAAAATGAATGTTAACCAATATAGGGACAGAAATTTGACATTTCACTACTGAAAAACTAAACATCAGGTGTCATCAGTAAACTATAAGGTTTAATTAAACTGTAGCTACTTCAGTGGTTCATTTCCTTTCTGGTGAAGAACCTTTAACTCATTGCGCTCATATGGACAAACAGAATTTCTCCCTCTGCTTACATTATTCAGAAGCCACAGGTAAAGTCAGCTTCTGCAATCCACCCTGACAAGCAGCAGTGTGCTTTCTTCTCAGAGAGGCTTCAGAAAATACTGAATTTTTAAAAGCACATGTTGAGGTTTCACCCGCATCTACTCTTTTTGGCATTGTTTCACAGAAAGGCAATCTAGCTTTCAAAATACGAGGAACGTTCTTCTTTCAGTGGTTACAGCTACTGGCACAAAAACAAAGCAAGTTCTTCAGATGTGCTCTGCCTGTTACAAGCAGTAGAAGAGATTTGCTCTGCCTACTGTGAAACCAACGAACATATTTTACTCTACTGCCAATATCCAGGGTACAGAAATGAGTTCTTCAAAGACATGAGGCCAGATGTCCCTTTAAAGACAAGTTCGGCTGAACAGAGGACAGGGCCACAAACCCCTTAATCCTACACATTCCTCAAGCCTCCTCCATTAACTTTGCTCCTATTTTGACTAGAATTTTAAACTGCATTGTCAAAGAATAGCTTTGTTATTATTGCCAGCCTGCGCTTCAGTTCATTCTCCAAAGTGATCTAGACCAGCTGCCTTAACAGAGCTGCCACCATAGGAGTCTGGTGCAGGTACAGGGCTTGCCACGCGCACTGTCCGCACTCAGCTCTGCACACCAAAGTCCACAGATCCCCCTGACACACCCATGCTGAGAAACCAACACTGAGAATGTAACAAACAGCACTGGCTCTCCTTTACCACCACAGTTTTAAATGAATTAAAAGTTCTGAACACAGCCACCTTGGAAAAACCAGCCAGTTTTTCCCCAATCACTGTGTGCACTTTAAAAGAACACAAATGTCATGCTGTCCCCACCCAATTCTTTAACACACAGACAGCATGTATACTGCATTTCATTTCTAGTCAATGATATAGAAAGGTTTCAGTGTGCTTAAAACGGTATGATGCTCTGATTCAGCACCCTGCACCACTTAATGTGCAATCTGCTTGATTCTGCACCACCAGAAACCACAGGGACTCTGCCATCACTTGTAATGGTCCAGGAACAAGCACCAGGAAAGCAAAGAGCTCTGAAATAGGGCAGAATTAAGGAGTACTGCAAAATTCAAAGTTTGCTGACTTTTTAAAATCTCTGTACAACAGCCTCAAAGGTATATACAATAGAAGTAGTATTTTATCACAAGAACGTTCAGTGTCACAGGCTCCTAAGTTACGTATCTATGCATAGAGCAGATGACGTGATTTGTGTACTTCCTAAGCAGACTGCAATAGTTTGGCAGAAACAGTCCAAATGCCTTCGTTTCAACAGCACAGAAATAACACTACTATATAATTATGCATTGGTAGATGTATAAAATACCAATGCTAATGTTTTACATACAAAATAAAAGTCAACACAAGCACCTGGATGAGATATTAATTAAAACATTCAAAGCCATAATTTGCCGCTCAACCTTTCCAAAAACTAAGCAAGAACCCTTACTGCTTTTTCTCAGAGTCTCAACAATCTCTATTGTTTTCAAAGTTGTCAGCCACCAGCAGGACACCAAAAATTTTCATACCTAATAGATATTTATCTTCTCTGCTAGTTCTGATTTAATTATGTGGATCAACATAATTAAATACAGTACTTATCTTTGCCTTATGGATATTTTAGGATAATACAGTTTAAAAATTAATTACCTGTAATCCTACAAAATAATCAGCTCTGTATTTGATGTTACTCCATGAGCTAAAATATTTAGTTGGCTATAAAGTTACAGAACTTCACAGAGAAATTCACAGGGATGTGATCACATTCTGCACTAAGATGTTGCTCTATATTCTTACAACAGGCACACAACTGTAATACAAAATGCAGCTCTTTCAACAGAAGAATTCTGAATCTATTTTCATGCCTTAACTACTGGTGATAAAGACCAGAGAAAGACTTCAGGAAAAAACATTCCTCCTTTGTTGGGGAGCAGAAATATCAGTATCAAATATTTCATTCCATACTCTTCATAGGTTTCTATGAACATTCTCACAGAGTAGGGATTGCAGCCTGATGAGCCAAAAAAACCCTCTGATAAGAAAAAAAACCCACCTACACAGCTTAGGTACTTTTAAAAGTAATTCAATTACCCCACATGAACAGCACACTTATTTGTATCTCATTGTTATTTTCAGTCAGTGTATTTTTTATACAAGAATATTACTAAAGGATCTTTTAGAGCTCAGTTCTTGCCAGTATTTGAGTTCCTTCAACTCAGAGACTGCCAGACATGGAATTTCATACTACTTCTTGCTTGAATTTTTGCTGTGATAGATGTTATCTCACTAAGAACGCTTCGCAAACTTTGTCTCCTAGACAACTGCAATCACATTTTTAATGTTCCCTTTCCTTCACAGAATAAATACAAGTCTTGAAGTGTATCAGAACTTTTCCAAAATTGAATCTGAAAGTATTTTTATTTTTTAAAGTTTGCACTGAGAACTGTAGTTGTTGAACAAACAAGCATTTTACAAACCTGTTTTCAACCCCAGAACTAAGTTCAAAGTAACTGAAAATTAAATGGACTGTGCCATACACTGACTTTATTGATTTTCATTTTCCACATTGTAAAATACGAGGATAAAGCAGAAAATACAGATTATGAGAAGCATATGAGCTTTTAAATACCCTTTTGGCTTTAGACAGCAAGTGGAATGTTGGTGAAAACATCTGCAATAGCCACATATTGGGAATAAGGTATTTTAATGTAAACGTCATGCACTATTCAAGCTTCAGTACCAATAAAGCTTTTTCCCCCTTACAACTTCAGTTTCGTTCCTCAATTCATGTTGTTGTTCCCAACCCAGCGTTTCACAAAACCATAATCACTCAAAAAAACCCAACAAACCAAACGTGTTGATTTTTCAATTTTAATTCTCTGATTTCAATATGAATATCACTAATGTACCTGAAAATATGACTTCTAGACAAAAATACCAGGAAGTCTTCAAGGGACACAAGAGGATGTGGTCTAGATATTTATAAAGGCCAACTTCAGAAATAGCTCCCCACTGAACCACCCCTGACAGAGGTTACATTCTCCCTCAGGAGATGCCTCACCTCTAATGGATGAGAGGAGATCAACCTGGATAAACTATGTGCAAACTATTCTTATATCAAACTGTCACCGTGACATCCAGGGAAGGCGATAAATTGCTGAAAATTGGACATGGGAAAATATGGAGGGCTGTGAGCCCTTGGTGCACGAGCCCTCTGCACTCTCTTGGAGGAAAAGGGCCTGAGGGCCAAAAGAAGCTACCCAGAGATAAGCAACCTTCTTCTGGGTCATGGCGAGTTCCCAACATGCCTTGTTTCCCTTATGCTAATTACCTGTACCCTGTTGGCTGGTTGGGTCCTACCCCACCCCCTGCCTTTCCCATATAACCCCCTGCTTCTCCCCCTGCATCAGGGAGTCCTCATCCCTGGCCCTTCACAGAGGCTGAGACAATAAAGGCCACCTCTGCGGAACTTCGCTATTAGGCGCCTGTCTCTCCATCCCTGCGTTCATTTCCCATATAACACAAAGAGCTGAATCACAAAGAGCTGAAATCACTTGTAGCAGAGAAGTTGCTACACTTGCTGAAATCACCCATCGCCTAGGGGGTTGCTGAGACTTCTGGAGAAGCTTTTCCCTGGCGGGATGCTTTGCTCTAGGAAGATCACAACATACCCGGGGTGGTCCGACATAGGACCCCTGGAAGGCAATAACCTGTCAAATTATCTCTAGAGACTTCTAGGAACAAAAGTTGCAGCTGGTATATAAATTTAAATTCTAAGAAAATAATGGGGCTTACGGATTAAGAAAATTTTTTAACACCCAGATAAAATACTTGAAGAGTGAACACAAAGATCCTTTAAAGACACAGCTTAATTTCTCCAAAGTAACAGATCACAGGTCTTCTAAAGACCTCAGCTAAGAAAAAAATATTTTAATGTTCTTTATACTTGAGCCAAAGCCCACATCTCCAATGGTAACCAAGACTGAAGCACTATGGAAAGAAGTACAAAGTGATTCATCCTGTAAAAAATAAATTTACAATATGAAAAACTGATAGTTATTTCTATTAGGTTAAGAATTATCTGAGTATTGCATCATAGCATAATGAGAAAATTTAATAAGCCTAGTTAAGCAGAAACGTTGATACTAATTAGAAACAGAATCTCCCAAAAATAAACTCTAACTTTAGTATTTCAGGCATCATTGAACCACAAGGAATATGTGAAATGCTATAAAATGATACTAAAAAACCCCAAACTATCACAGGGATTAGAAGTTCAGAAAACTACCACAAAATGAAAAATTACATTTAGTTATTTCAAGGGTATATCAGGCTGATGAGAGGAAAATGCAGTTTATGGTTAACATAGCAAACAGAAGCACTTTTCTAAGCATTTATGAGTTTCCAGGCCTCTGATTTTCTTTTCAGAGGAGAAGCAGTTACACCTATCTTTTATTACTTGCCTTATTTTTCTTAGCAAAGTGTGAAAAGGTCTGAAGAGTTCAGACATATCTTCTGGTTTATGGTCCAAGTTTAATGGTCCCTCGGAGTAGACAACAAGGCCACTGTAATTCAAACACATGCATGAACACACACAGAAATGAAAACTTTACTACACAGAGCAACCACTGAATAGTCAGAAAAGCAACTGTAAACATCAGAATGACATTTAACTACATCTCGTTATCGTATTTTTGTCTTATTCACCCACAGTAAGAATTAGATGCTATTTAAAGTAACAGGAAAAAGATCCTCTTCACTCTGTTCCCCCCTTAAACTCGGCAGGAAAAGCAATGGAAGCATAAAGGGAAGAACACACATTTATTTCATTGCTGCAGCTGACTGATTAAAAAGAACAAAACAAAACCACAAAGGAAATGAAAGGAAACCTATTATCAAGTACATTGGGGGAAGTCCACTGATTTAAGATACTGCAGATGTCTTTTTCTCTCCAGTCTAAATAATTTCCAGGTAAAGTAGCGGACTCCTGAGCTCCTAGTTTTCTACCTCTAAGATAAATATAACCTAGTATTGACATATAGTAAAAAAAGAAAACAGATTTTCCTAATCACATAAAACACGTGTTGAAGAAACTACACTTCTAAATCAACTCGACACTTGTACAAATTGCCCCAGAAAAAGGTAAGTTCACAATCCTGAGAGCCTCCATGTACTTCACTGTAGATATCTCAATAGCTCCTCCTGACCAAATCACCACTGCCCAAACCCATTTGTGTGTCAGGGATTAAACAAAATTCACCTTCATATCTGCTGTACCACACCATACTGTGTCTGAGAGTGGATTTCCACCAGGCACCACTCTGCTTAAAACTGTTTAATCCTCTGCCCACTGCAAAAACAGTGTATGTTTCCCAAAGGCAACTCATTCTCACACTTGAGACTACATCAATTTTCTTTTCCCAAGGCCATTTTCCCCTTCGTGTCCATAATCTCAGTGCTCTGTTACCCAAGGTATTTCAAAGGCATGCTCCTCTTCTTAAACTCAAATTACATTTTGCTTCAGAGAGCTCTCCAAATCATCCAGAGTGACAGGGACCCTCCGCTAACTAACAAGACTGTCAAAGTCCTTTGGTCACCAGTTATTCCCCAGCAAGCACTGTGTGACCACCGAAGGCTCTCTGAGACACAGCAGCAAAGCTGATGTCACAAGCTATATGAATTCCTCTGAAGTATTTTGAAAAAAAAGCCCAGGAGATTAGGGATCTGAGGGCAGGAGCAGGGAAGAGGAGATGAGAGAGAGAAAAAGTTGCTTCCTTCGCAAGTCACTTTTTTTTGTGGCTTAAGACAAATTATCTTGTTGCTAAGGATACATAATTTAATCTTTTTTTTTCTATGCTTTCCAAGCTTCAACAAGCAGGTTGCCACAAAGTGAAGCAGTTATTGCTGACTTATGTTCTGCATAAGCAAATGTTACTACTTTGCTCAATGAAAGCTTAAGGCTACTCTCCTCAAACTTCTACCTGATGCCAAGTCACTGTTCCTTTGGCCTTCAGGCCAGTTTGCTTTCCATAGGATTTAATTCTCAGAAGAAATTTAAAAAAAAAAATATATAAGTGGGCTAGAGCACCACAGGAAAAAAAAAAATTATGAAATGGCTTCGGTATATATGTAAACATTCGAAAGAGCTCTGAATCAAAGCCTGAATATAGCTGTAGCACTGGAAAGCACTAAAAATTGCTAAAAAGTGTGTCTTAATATTTTCTACAAAGCTTGTGTTTCTTCCAGAAAACACTGTATCTGGATGGGGTAGTTATTCTGTGGAACTTCACATGACAGTGATTTCTTTTCGTATCACTGGATAATTAGGAGCAGTTAAACTTTTTCTCTTCTTCTCTATCCTTCCTTGCAGTTTGGGATAGACACGATCTATTTTCCAGAGAGTTCTTGGTTTTCCAGTCAGTCATGATGTGTTCTTCTTCACTGTGTCTTCCAGCAGCTTCAAACTGAGTTCTCACATGCCTGTTGTCTTCCAGTAATCAGATTATTACTGTTATTATTTTTAGAATGACAGTTAGAGACAATATACTATTTAACAGGAACAATAGGCCACAGGGATTTCCTGAGGAGAAGTGTATTACACTCAGGATTTGAGGGTTTTTATTTCCCTCAATTATACTACTTATATTAGCTGACTTGAAAACATTCACAATGGTAAAATATTAAAAATATGCTGGCTTTACTCCAGAGAAGCTGCTGCCTTACTAAATCATGAAGACTCATTAGGAAAAATGCATCTGATTTGTTCAGTATTGCAAAAACTGCATGAAGCAAAAACACTGTTATAATTTAGTTACCTTGAGTGGTCAATACAGGGCACAAATCCACACAAAAGCTACATATATTAATACTTTCCTTCAAGAGAATTAAGCCTAACTCAACAGTTACAATGCAGTTTTGCCATAATTCCTTCTGAACCTACAGTCATTGAGAAAGACACAAATTTAATTGAAAATTTGTAGTTTTCAAGACTTGCATCCTTAAGTCATACTGTTTTTGAGTGTCACAAAATACGTGCTTTCAAAAAATATTTCCAACAGCATGACATTGCAAAGGCTGATGTTCCTAATTTTTAAAATTTGCTGGAGGATGGCTGATCAATTGTTCCTGCCTTCCATATCTAGAGACCTACCATCTTTCTTTGCCTTGATATTCTACATTAAACTGGTAATGATTTAGAACAAAACAATCCTCTTTATTTCTTTTTAAAGAATGGTAAAGCAAACTCAGGCGAAAGATAGTCCATCAAAATTCTAAATGCAGCTTTTCAAATCTTCAATAAACCTTTAAATGAGTAAGTAGTTAAAAATTACTTACCATACAATGGCTAATCTTGGAATTGTAAACATTAAAGCTGGTTCATAGTCATCTATCATATCTTGAGTGAGGTATCCAAGCCTTAAGGCTCTAAGCAGAAGAATAAAATTATTTAGTAAGACATCAAACTCTTGAAGAACACGTTTCACTAAGGAAAAAACTGGAAAAATTGTTATAAGCGAAACCAAACTGATAGTATTTACCTCGTGCACCGTTTCTTTACCTAAGCCACTGTGTACATAACTAAGTCTTTGCTTTAAAGAAAAAATAGTGTAATAAAAACACTAATCCAAGAAAAAAATCACTTTAATATGGCTTTTATAGCCATTCAAAACCCAATTCTGTTTTCTGAAACTTTCTTGATTAACTATTTCATGTCAAGCTTCAGCTTGATACTGAAAACCACCGGTGCTGACAATTTTTCAAATAAAAGAAATATTTTTAAAGTAATAGGGAAAAGTATTTGGCTTCATTTTCATATACAAATTGCTCCAATAATCAAGGTCAGTCTCCCCCTTAACTAACAAAAAACCCAAAAACCCACCCAAGAACAGCCCAATTCTACACAGTAACTCTTGCTGAAGTCTAAGGATTTAATATTTGGGGAAGACTTCATTGTCCTTAAACAACTTTTCAAATACCTTAAACCCCTTTTGAACTAAACCCCATTCTGTCTGGATTTTTTACTTGGCTGTATTTTCCAGGTTTCTTCACAATTTCCAGATTTCACCATACGTTTCACAACATCCTCACATTTCTCCTCTGACTTGTTCATATCAGTGCTTAAGATGGCACTTAAAACTGCACATTAGTCCTGCTTTCAGTCCCCAAAAGAATGGAAACAACTTTTTCTTATTCCTTGTCAGCACTTGTCCAGCCAATACTGCTGGTGGTGGATGGGACACGAGCACAAAGCAAGCGCTGGTTGGTGCCAAGAGTGGATGGTGTGCGGCTCACCCTCACTCTCTGTTCCTTCCTACAGCCCAGACAGATAATCCAAAGATACAAATAAGAAACCATCTTTTTCCTCTTACTGGGAAAATACAGAATCACAGAATTGTCAGGGTCGGAATGAACCTCTGGAGGTCCAACCCCCCTGCCAAGACAGGATCGTCTAGAGCAGGTGACACAGGAATGTGTCCAGGTGGGTTTGGAATGTCTCCAGAGAGGGAGACTCCACAACCTCTGTGGGCAACTGTCACAATACTCTGTCACCTCAAAGTAAAAAAATTATTCCTCATGTTGATGTGAACTTCTCGCGTTGTAATTTATGCCCATTATTCCTTGCCCTGTCCCTGGGCACCACGGAAGAGAGTCTGGCACCTTTCTCTTGACACCCACCTTTGATATATTATTGTGCATTGATCAGATCCCCTCAGTCTTCTCTCCTCTAAATAGGCCCAGCTCCTCCAGCCTCTCCTCTTAAGAGAAATGCTCCAGACCCCTCATCATCTTTGTGGCCACTGCTGGACATGTATATGCCATAGCTGAATATGTGCACATGTAGTAGCTCTCTGACCAATGGCAGGTTAATTCTTCCTACTTGTTGTGACCTTTTTAGAGCAGTAATCCTGTCTTCCAAAATGCCTGAAACACCTCTGATCCTGGTGTCATGTACAGATTGTGGCAGTGTGCTCTGTACTCCTCCAATTCTTAATGAAAGGATCGACCACACCAGACCCAGGGTCCTACTTCACAAGTTCTCCTAACATGACAGGAAAACCAACACTTTTTTTAAGCGCCTTTTACCGTCAACTGGTGTCTAATAATTCTACACAGAATATGATTCACTAATTTCCTTTTAAGAACAGTGCTGCACTGCTCAAAACACCACTTAAGCTGAGTATTTCACATGCTGTTCCCCTCTACTGCCCACCTGCAGGCTAGTTAATCTGTCACAAGGGGGAAGAAAAAAAAGTTGTTTAACGCAGTACATTACAAATTCACACTTTTCTTTATACCTTATACTTCTAGAAGAACTTATGAATTGCTGAATTACTTGATTTCTTTCATCATTGTCCCTTCATATATACAGAGCCAAGGACCACTCCTTTGAGATTTTAAAAAGCTTTTACGAGTTCTTTATGATAATCACTGGAGGTTCACAGATGATTTGAATCATCTCTCCATGCATGAAATATCATTGTCTTGATGCCTCGAACAGATTTAGCTTATTTTAATGCTTAGTCTTCATGTACACATCTGGAACTAGGCACACCAACAACACTGTTATTGTTGGATTATTAACTCTTTTGTTTTGTATTTTTTTAAATGTAGAAAACAAAAAATCACAGGCTTGTGCCTGGCAAGCATGCTTAACACCTTTAAACTTCGTACTTGGTTACTTATTAGAAAAGAAAAAAACCTGATGTTTTGTAACAATTCTTCAAGATTATAGTTAACATACTTCTGTAAAAACTCAGGCAGAAATTAGACACAGAAATTAAGATCTAGTCCTTAACTTACCTCTCCACAGTTTCACAGAACAGTACGATTACCTCTTGCTGTACATAGTATTCTTTTGGAGACTTCACAGGTACCATGGCTGACACGTAACTACAAAAATTATAAAATAACATTCCGCTGTTTCACATGCTTTAACAAAGAAGATTATAAATAAAACCAAACCTAGGAAAAATCGTGTCAGAAACCTAAGATGATTTCCTGTACCAATCTGCATTTATTTCAACAGCACTCACTATGAAAACTGTACCGTGTAAGAATCTGTAAGAAACACAGCTGAATTACTTACTGCAGGGGAACTGAGGCAGCAGAACTCAGTAGTAATTCAGAAATATAATTATACAAATTTAGCTATCAGAACTCTATACTGTGTGGCACAGGGCCCCAGAAGGATCTTTACTGCCCCATCTCGAAGACAGAATAATTTACTCTAAACTTCCTTAATAAAAAAAAAACCCCGACTTAAACCAAATATTTTATCTATAAAGGCTTTACTTGAAATTAGATTAGTGAAATGCAGTTATCCAGATGAGACAATTTATGAGACTTAAAATTTGGCCTCTTTCCTATGTGGAATTACTTGCAAAAGCACTAATCCAACAAGATAAGAAGCACTGGTAAAAGTTTAGTGGTTTTCTGTCACTGTATTACTTAATTGGTCATTTGTAGAATACAAGTAACACAGAAAGGGAAGAAGCTGTCTGCAAAACAATAGTAAAGAAAAATGTTGTATGTAGAGCATCGGTATTGACAGGCCAAAAACTGCACAGACACTGCCAAGAACCAGCTACTGATTGTCATTGGTGTCTGCACTCAAACACGCACCTAAAAACAAGATTTTAGACAATGTTTTCAATTAAAGTGTTTTAAACGAAACAGAATAACGATGTTTTTTCTAATCAGAAAAAAAATGCTTACCTGAGTAAAAGAATACAAAAGAACAATAGTATGGAGGAAGAGCAAGCAGTAATGTGAGACATGACAGTCTATAAATTATTCCCAAGAAATATTAAAAGATTACCCAATTGTAAGAAACATGCTCTGCTAAGGGCAGCAATGACTGTAACATATTAGATCCATAGATAATCTTGCCCATTATCTTGTCTGTGGCCAGCACCACAAACATATAACACAGGCAGGTACCTGGTTACACTCTGAAGCACACTGCAAGACTGGTGAATGTGACCCTTGATGCAAAAAAGCATCACCCCAAAAAGCAGTTATTTTTGCTTAAGCTATAAGCCCCAAAGTCATTTTTCAATCAAGCTTTCAAATCTGTGAATTCCTGTGGTTAATTATGGCTTTTGTAAAAGCACTTCTTCCATCAGAATTCAATTTGCCTTCTTAAATTCACTGGGTGCATCTTGCTTGTAATACTAAGCACAAGAGAACAAAACCGCATAGTCTCTAGAATATTTGTTATCACTCTTTTCTTTTTAAACATCTCGTATTTGTTGCCTTTTCTCTGACAAAGAAAACATTAAGAGAAGAGATTTATGGTTTCCTTTTGTGTCTCGGAAATTCTCCCTCAAATGCCATATGCCAGTATGCAAATGGGAGATTATAGTTCAGTTGGAGAGAGCAAATGTTGATTGCCAAAAAGCTATTTCGTTTTCTTTTCATTATTGCTACACTGGAAAGAAAAATCTAACAATACAAAAAATTACTAAAGAATTCAAATACCATGATAAAAAAATTTACATACTTTTTCCACTCAAAGAATACAGAGCGAAACAGCCAATTTCCAAAAACCAAGAAGCCACACAACAGCTGCTGTCCCAAGACATTGCTCACAACACATTTACTTCAGCTCTTTTACCTTAATTCAAACTCAGCAAAAAGGACATCAAAATGCTTGAGGGAATCTTTCATTTTTTCTGTGTAGAGGTTCAAATCCCTTAAGGCCTGGTCACGAATGATATTTCTGACTTCCTCCAGGCTTCGGGTCAGATCCTTGGCCAAGGGCCTCATAGCCATACTCTCAATTTCACGATTCATAATAATTGAACCAGCAGCCAAACACTAAAAGATATGAAGAGATAAAATATTCGTTTTTACAAAGTAAAAATACTTTTATACTTAAAATCAAAGCATAAGATGTGCTATTTAACAAGATGTGCTTTTGAACAAGGGCAGTACATTAGCCCCAGTTGGCTGCAAATTATTAAACAAGGGAAAGATTTAAGACTGGTACGTCAAGAGTCAAAAGCTTTCACAGAAAAGGTTAGGGAGCAGCTCAGCCAGGGAGACATGAGAACAGGGGAAGGTTGAAGTACAAGAACCACAGTGCTGACAGAAGAACTAAAGCTATTCTCCCACCAGTTAGGCAATAAGCATTAGTAGGATAAATCCTCTATGCACACAAGGATTGCTTCCATAAGAGAGATGGGAATCTAGGAAAACTACAGTCCTTGGACTGTTTTGATTTGGGCTAGACTGCTTGATTTTGTAAAATAAATCCATTCCTTATAAAAAGAACAGAAAATCTGCAACTGTGATGTCTTTTACAGCAAGACTGCTCGCACTGGCTATCACACAGGGATCCAGTTAGGCCACTATCCTGCTTCTCACAGAAACCATGATTACATACAAAAATCAGGTCACCAAGTGATTCTTCCCTTTCAGTGTCTGGAAAGCAGCTATTTAAGAGACACTTTGCCCCAGGCATTATACATGGACTCTCTCTGACCAGCTGACAAAGACATGAACAGTAGATTTTTACTGTAACACATTCATAAAACTTTTGAAAAATCTTGCCATTAAAAACAACTGCTGGCTTTATTCTTTTATGTATACATTTGGAAGACAATGAGCACTGATATAAATCATACCTGTTGCATTAATGGAAATACTTCTATTAACTGAAAATATACAAGCTTGTTCTCAAAGATCAGGGGTTTTCTCCCTTTTTTAAATCTCTATTTGCAGCTGTGTCACTCCCCTCTCCCTGGCATCCTGTGGATGGGAGCCACGTCTGCTACCTTGTATGAGGGACTTGCAGTCCCAGGAGGGATCCTTTCCCAACAGCCTGATGCATTGATTTGTGTTTCGAGGGCACTCGGAGAAGATCATGTTCTTACTTCTTATCACCAAAAGCAGTATTTGCGGGAAAGTATGGATAAAGTAAGTGTTACCTGCTGATAGGTACTCTCAGTCTGATAACTAACTCAGTGATTGTACTGACAAGGACACAAGTGTGTACTCATAAAGCTCACACAACCTTCCTGCTACATAAATTTACAGGAGGACGGTGCCTACAGCAGTAGGAGTTTGCATTACATCATCACTGCATATGTTGCTTTCTCAGAAACCAACAGGTCTCTCCAGCCTGACAGCTACACAGTGAAAGTTTGATTTGGAAAAAGGTTTAGCTTATATAACACAGCAGTGAATAAAACAAGACTGAGGACAGGATTACAAAGCATTGACATACCAAATTAATGCTGTAAATTCTATCTGAGACTTCTCTGACTCAGAGGAGCCTACAATTAACAACTGTCAGAGCAAGTTTCAGAAATGGAACATACGGAGGCATATTGGACTGAACAAGATGGGAGCTCTTCATGGAGACCATGCACTTGAAAAAGAAAGGAGAAACTGGTAGAGGAAAGAAAAAAAGGACATTAACAGGAGCCCAAGGATTGCTTCAAATACAGGAGCTGAAAACAAGACCACAATGTGCTGTTGTGTGGTGGGATGTCCAGATTAATCCCCCCTCAAGTCTCAACAAATTCATAGTGCCTTAAGTCACCCTCAGGCCCGCAAAACTGAAGAGTTTATCACTAAAGATGCCACAGTGATTTATTTTTTTTTGCCAAAGACATCAGTACTAATAAATATCTTGCATATCACATCCTTTTTTTCCAACATTTCAAGCTTTTTTTGGTTAAAATAATGAAAACTTATCCACTACAAAAATTCCTTATTCGTACAGGTTGCTCTAGAAGCAAGTCTTTGAGAGAAATCAGATCAGAGAAGTGGACTTCAGTGTTCTGCACAGGAATTATTTTATTTTTAGCATGGAAATGAAACAAGCAAGTTATGTGCAACAAATGACAGCTCAAAGTTACATATTTAGGATGAGTTACAGCATAACACAGCCATTAAAATAAAGTGACAGAATGCACTTCTATTTGTTGGAGATGAACTTTTGTCCTGATAAAACTCCCTAGCACACTTTTATTTCTTTCTAAGATCTTCAAACCACAACATGGCCAATCAGCATAAAAAAAAAAAAATTATCACTTAAATGCTAACCCACAAAAAAAATAGTTTTCCACTATAAAATACTGACAGCACACAATTATGAAAATACCCTGGTATGCTGTTAGCCCAACCAAAATCACAGTTAAAGAACCCCATTTCTCTGAGCACCCAGAACATGTTCTTGCAGATGTTTATTATGCTCTGTAATTTTTATACCAATTTCAGAAAAGTCTGAAAATGTACTTGTCACTTTATACAACAAAAAATGTGTCTATTAATCCCAAACAACAGAAGTACGACAGACCTACCTCTGCTCCAAACCAAAGCTGTCCTGCAAGGTTGTCATGGCGTATTTCCTCTGGAAACTTCACACAAAAGTCTCGGTTGGCCCGTTCATGTGGAATGCATTCATCCATGATCTGATTTATGATGTTCAGAACATTATCCTGAAGCAAAACACAGGACAGCATATATACTGTTCGAGCAGAAAACATTTTTTATTTAATACAGTTTATTAGTGAGGTACCAACCAATTAACATAGAAAATGTAGTATTTAACTCTCACAGTCTTTGTACACACAGAGAAAACAGAGAATACTGCACAGAAACAAGAGCAGCAAACTTCACTCTTTTTAGTTTTCCTAGAAACTGTTTCTCAGATTAATTGCATTTAACTTTGACTCCTTTAATGGGACTTCCGATGAGAAGGCATGAGATAAAGAGCTCATTACCTCCACCTACCTGTACATATCAGTAAATAAACTAGAAGTACAAGTGAATCATATTTCTTCCATTTTCTCTCACCAGCCCCAACAATATGCACTCCATTATTCCCAAAAAGAGCACCCGACAGGGTACCTTGGAGTTGCCAGAAATTGAGTTTTATTGAGACCACTGTGTGTTGAATAGATTTAAATTAATCCTGGGAATCTGAAGCAGGTAGTTTACACACCTGAATGCCAAGTGGGCAAGGGCTGGCACGCTCATCTACCACCTCATCCCCCAGACACCCAAGAGGATAAGAGGACACCACACAAGTTAGAGCCTTAATAACTACTCTGATCTACATCTGCACCAGGACAATGATCAAAGACCTATAACCAGTTTCTTGATATGCAGTAAATAATCTCTATTCTTTTACTTGAAAAGATAATTTTCACATACCCCTGCAGGGAACTGCATGGAATTTGATTAACATAATAAAGGTAGATTGAGAGCATGAAAAAGGCTGAGTGCTTTCATTAAAGATGTTTTGTCTGTCTCATGCTTCTTCAAGTATTTACAGAATTCACATTCTATTTAATATATTTCTCAAACAAATACAACCGAATCTGTCCGTGCAAAATTCTTTAACAGATAGAATTGCTTTAAGTCTACACTCTACTGTTTTATTTTCACCTGCATTTAAAAAACAATAGAAGACAAGAAGACAGGAATTTTGAAGAACCCTGCCCCTTTAATATGCTCCCCATCAAAAAAGACAAAATCTACTTTAGCTACAAAGAATGATCTGAATTTTCTGCAGTTTCTGCACAGACTGCTGCACCTGCTGTTGCCACAAAATAATCTTAACAATAATGCTGTAATTACAGTTGTCTTCATTCACAATAAATGAATAAATTAACCATCAGCAATATTTATTACACACTGGTATAAGGTACTTGATGTGTTAACAATTAAAACACTTTCACAATAAGGTATTTTTGGCAAGGCTGTCATGAGATAATAAGTTCCATTTCAATAAAGTTGTTAAAAACAAACAAACAAAAACATCTCATACAGCTAAAACACACGAGTAAGCGTAACATTCAACCATCTTCTATGAAAATAAGCCTGAAAATCAAAGGTCCTGTAGCCCCTCCAGGGCATCACAACACAGACCATGGCCAGCAGGTATGAGAAGAGACAAGAAAAGAAAACTAGAATCACAGACACGTAAAATACCTTCTTTTAGAGATGCACCCCTCACTCTGCTGGGCCTATTGTACTGCCAGGATCAACGGGGCACTAGGATTCCTTAGAATCCAAAGAGATGCTCACTGAAGGAACTGAGGGAAAAACCAACCTGAAATATTCCCTAGTGTAACTACAAGGAGAACTGAAATCCTGGAAGAGGAGAGAACAGAGCAAAGATGGCCACAATCTGCTTCAGCAGCACCATCCTGAATCACTGGCTGAAGAACACTGTCACCATGTCCTCCTCTAACAACATGGAGTTAGCCAAGCAATCACATCCAAATTAGAAAGACACTTCAGGGTCAGAAAAAAACAGACTAATAGGAAGTTTCCTATTCTCCTTCCATTTCTTAATTCGTGGTATTGAGTATACTTCTCTCACCATTATTTAGCTAAATCTAGCTGGGGAACCAAAGTGTTTTGAAAGTAGGTCTCACAAGAAAAACAACTCCTAAACTACCTAGCTGCTACCCAAAGTTACAGAGCAAAGACGGAAAGGGAGGATAAAAACATTTAAATGCTAGAAGGGCATGAGTCGCTCATGAGGTATTTCAAATCTGTTATTACTGATCTATTTTGAGACCAGGTGCTTTGCCTGTAGCTCTGACTTTATCACCAGAGCAATACAGGTTGGTCTTTATCATTAGGATGAAAAAGCCAGATTCTTGTTCTCAGAGAATCAATCGAAGTTTGCAAAGGCCTTTTTGCATTGGAGAGATACAGCAGTAAAAAGCAATCTCACCAGTTAAAATCTAACAAAAGTTTCAGGAAATACAAATAAATATTAAGCCAGGGAACTCTGAGAAGAACACTATTCAAATCTGGTTATATCAGACTTTAAGTAATCCAATTACATTTTATTTTAGGACATGATATTCCAATTTATTTTACTTGCCACCAAACTTTAATATGGGGAAATGCAATTTTTCCCTTGCTTTTTTTTCCTAAGAAAAAGAATAAGAGGTGAAATACACAGAATAAGGTGAAAAGCTATATTGAAAAATGTTCCTCCCTGAATTTTATTTTACTTTAATGGATTATTTTTTAAATGCAATCTTATTTGACAGCAGCTACAAGACAGATTGAATTCCCTTTACAAAATCACCTATATACATACTCTAAATTCCTGATGTATCAAAGAATATTTTAAGCAAATAGAGTAAAGCAAGAGGACTCACAGCTGGTAAGCAACTGTTCCATTGTTTTGTTTTGCTCTTCTACTCATTATACCTGTTAAAAACCACTAAGATTCTGTCTAAATCATCTCAGGAGATAATTATTACAAGCATCGTGAAATTTTATACCTTAATGCACTTAAATATTGCAACTAAAGGGAAGATGATGTAATGAAGATAATTCAATGTTTTACAATATACTAATTTTTAAGTATATAATTTATTTGTTTACCACCTAAATGATGTTTAATTCTTCCTCAATCCTCTAATTTCTAGATGCTTCTGCTCCAGAGCACCCAAGATCTACCAACACACCTCCATGTAAGCCAAACTTTGAGTCAGGTATTTTTTTTAATATGTGCAGTACTACTAAGTTCAACCACAGGTAATTAGAATTTTAATATACACTTTCCAATGGAGATAAATCAAAATAGCTCCATCTCCAGTAGCAGTTGTCTGTATAGAGCTACCTGGCTTCACAGGGGCAGCAGGTCATTCGGTCAGAGAGCTAAGTGAAAAAGCCAATTAAAAGATGGCCATCTTTTCCTGCTTAGTCTAGCAGGGATACAGGAAGATTAAGGAAAGAATAGTTGATGGAACTTTGCTATACAATGTACGAATACTGAAAGATTTCTACAAGGTAAATTGCTTTTGCTGTTTCAAGATGTGCAATTTCCCAAATTCTCTGTTGCTCTACAAGGTTTATTTTATCCTCCTACAGAAGGAGAAAAACCTAAAACAAACCAACAATTCCCCACCACTTCCCTTCCCTCTTCCATTCTTCTTATGACACCCAGAGCAGAGTAACTTACATAAGAAATCTGGAATATTTGCTCCCATAATAATTTCAAATCTTGGCTGCTTTAAAACTGGAAGGATGCCAGCCAATTTAGACAGACTATCCAATGCATTGTAAACAAATTAGTCTTTTCTTTAGAAAAGCTTCAAGAAACATTCAATTTATTTAATTACAGTATTCTGCTTTGTAAGCTAATAACGAATGGGGTTGGATACATCGTAGCACTAAAATTTTGCTCTAATTTAAGCAACAAAAATCAATTAGTTGGAATTGAGGTAGTAAATCTTTCACTTGATCCATCTTTCTACATAAAAGCCTCCAGATTTTAATGCCTCCTTTGGTGGCTTTATCTGTTATCTTCTGGTTTATCTGCATACTGGGATGTGCACAGTTTTGTTTCAGATGCTCTGCTGAGGCTTTACAGCAGCACAGGAAACCACTGCAGAGATTCTGCTTTGGGATTTACTCCAACCTCCTCATTTCCTGGAAACACAGCACAAAGTTTCACATAACAGAGAGCACTTATACTTCATTTAGACAGGGAAGAGAACGAGCAGCAGTGAGACAATGTATGCAGGTAGCCACAGTAAAGGGCAAAAAGCTGGTTTATTTTTGGCCCCGCAGTAATTGGCCATACATTAAATAATCAGAGCATAAAGCTAACATCAACTGCTGCATTAACTTCCAGAATAGGTACCAAAAAATGCCAAGAAATTAATCTTTCTTACACTATGAAACATATGTTTAGATCAACAAAAGGCAGACTTATCTACCCTTTTGTACCCTTTTGTCCTTGATAAAATTTACACTGCTCTTCCACAACAATAAATTTAATATGATCTTTCTGAGGCTTTCTGCAAGACTTCTTCAAAGGAAGGTAACTTCCTGCACTGTTCAGTACCTCTTTAATAGCCATGTTTTGAATTACCAGTAAAATCTAGCCAAGGCAATATGGTCTGTGATGATATCACCATGAGCCTAATAGATGATATTTTAGGCTCTTCATTTAAATAAGTCCGTGACATTTTTTGTTACCTTTTCTAGCTTGATGTTAAGTTCCAGAACTCCCTCATGTCACATTATGACAATCAGAAGTCACTGATGAACATAAATTAATGCAAAAAATAAAGGAAGATTTTACTGTAATTAAAGCAATTAGCTAGTATTTAGGGTTTTACGGGCTACTTTAACAGAAGAAACCAGTAATAGGGTGGTGTACTCTGACGTAACAAACAGGTTTTCAAAGTACACACAGAAGTCCTGGCTTCAGAACCCAGACAGCTATTTCACATCAGAGATTCAAAGTGTGTCTAGACAGCATAGAGTTCCATGGCTTTCCCTGCAGTCCATCTTGCACAGACCCCAAAGGCTGTGCTTTCCGACTCTCTCTGCCTCATCAGCTAATTGACTATTTCCCACTGGCAACATAGCACCACAGAATTATTTGGGTTGGAGACCTTTCAGATCATCAAGTCCAACCCTTAACCCAGCATTACCAAGCCCACTGCTAAACCACGTGCCCAAGTGTCAGATCTACACATCTTCTAATTACCTCCAGGGATGGTGACTCAGCCACTGTCCTGGGCAGCCTGTTCCAATGCTCAACAACCCTTTCCGTGAAGAAGGTTTTCCTAATATCCAATCTAAACCAATGGCACAACTTGGGCCATTTCCTCTTGTCTTATTAATTGTTACTTGGGAGAAGAGCCTGACTCCCACCTGGTTACAGCCGCCTACGAGAGGTGATAAGGTCTCCCCTGAGCCTCCTTTTCTCCAGGCTAAACATCTCCAGCTCCCTCAGCCACTCAGAAAACTTGTGCTTGGACACACTATTGCTGATCCAGGCCAGGTGTCCTGGGCCTTCTTGGCCACCTGGGCACACCTGGCTCATGTTCAGCCACTGTCAGCCAGCACCCCGAGATCCTTGTCCACCAGGCCCTTTCCAGCCACTCTGCCCAGCCTGTAGCACTGCAGGGGTTGTTGTGACCCAGGGGCAGGACCTGGCACTTGGCCTTGTTGAACCTCAGACCACTGACCTCGGCCCACTGATCCAGCCTGTCCAGATCCCTCTGTGGAGCCTTCCACTCAGATCAACACTCCCACCCAACCTGGTGTCATCTGCAAACTGACTGAGGGTGCAACTCTTGATGCTCAACTTTCTAAAAGTAACAGGATTTTTCAATGTATGAACTAGGAGCAGCTCCTAGTTTAACTTAGCCCACTACAGAGCAATATCAAAATTCACCATGAAAAGGCAACTTGGATATCTAGCAATTTAAATTCTGCATTTCCCCAGCCTAGCAACAACAACTCTCAATAAATAAAAGAGGAATCCCCATTCACAGAGGGCAGAATGAAGGAGATGTCATCATGAATTACTACCATCTTCACTTTGCCTTCCCTTGCTGCAGTGAAAGCATCCTGCATCCCCAACACATTCATTGCTGAGTTGGCACGGAGCCAGCTTTCATCCCTACGGTTCTCTGCTGCAAATTAATTCCCTGACCTGCAGTGCACAGCATTTTCATTCCACTCTGTCCACAGTCTTAGATAACAGGCAGTTTCTCAGAATAACCTATTTGATCCATGTGAGCAAGTGAAAACACATGAAAAAACTTGTTAACATAGGGAACTACAATTTAAGACTACAGCACTAAACATTATTAGTATCCTTTTTTCAAAGAAAAAATATCTTAAGTATTAATTACTCCCCTACACAAGATCAAATATGAAATGTAGAAAAGAAATAAAATTGCTGTTAGTTGATGGAGTTGTACTGATGGCCCAACTTACAGTCAAGCATTTTATATTTTATAACCATTTATTATTCTATTATTCTATTATTCTATTATTCTAGCCACTATTATTCTATAGTGACCAGAAGTTTCCCAAAAATGATGAAGAAAAGCTAATAAAAAAACAATATTTAAAAAGACACACCTAATTATTTTACTTACTAGTTACAAGTGTTTAACCCTGCACATTTGTTTTTTACACAACTGTAACATTCCACTGATCACCTCACATTCCTGGGGAAAAAAAAGGCAAATTTAAAATCTGTGAATCAAGCCCAACAGACAAAAAAATCAACTCTTCTGATACTTATAGGTTATTTAGTGTATTTAGAACAATAATACTCAAGTTCATTTGCAGTGAATTACGGCAAAAACATGAAAGGGTTGACGAGTCTGCCTGCTTGCAAAATAAATGCTAAGAGCCTTCATTCAATAGCAAACTCAAAGAGCAAACAGGTACCTGACACCAACTGTTTGAAGACGTCAGGCAGCACAGAGAAGACATCTGCTAGAGCAGTGCAACTCACACAAGTCATCATTACTAGGAGTAATGAGATGACAAATGTTGCCATCACTTATAAAACAACTGAACTGGAGAAGAAACTCTAAAGGAAAGCCACCCAAATTTACAAGCTTTATTACGATAGGAAAAAAGTAAAGTAGATTCATGCATTGTCTCAGATTTCAGCTTAATCTTGACATCATCACTTTAAAATGGCTTTTCTCAGTTTTTCTTTTTTTTTTTAACTAGACTGGCACTGTCCTCACCTAAGTTAAATTGGAAGACATTGCATAAAAGAAAATAATTTTCTTTGAATAAGGCTTAGCTCACTGTCATGTCAGACAACTGCCTAATCCTGGCACAAATTTCTGACATTCCTACCTCTGCATCAAGTCTCTTAAACACAGACCTTACGAGAACTTTTCTAGAGTCCACTAGCTCTGTTCCAATTCACAAAAAGCCTCAAACACAGATACAATTCCGAAAACGACCACGATTCCCTCCTCACCACAGATCAATGAGGAACGCCCAAACGGTTGGACGGAGACTGCTTTTGGTTCTTACTTCTTCCTTCTGTTGTTAAAAAGTATCTTTGTCTGCTACAGTTTCTAGCCTTTCTGAACATGAAGGTTTCTTTCAGTGAACTTCTTCCCTTGATCTCAATAATTACCTTGCTGTCTCCTTCACCGACCTCTACTAACATAACTAATATAATGTCTCCAGGGCTGCAAATTAAGCAGGCAAGAGAGACTTGGCCATTACTTTAGCTAAAAGTACTCCTGGTTCAATCCACACTGTTTAACCTCTATATCAATTAACAAAATAACATCAGGAATAGATTCTAGCCAACTTCTAACCAATCATTAGGTTTCAGAACCCAGCAGGGAGTTTCTTTCAGTTTTGGCTAATTTATCTCCTTTAATGAGATCTATTTCTGCCTAATTCTACAAGAAAATGTTCTTCAATGGACAGACGCAGTCGAACATGAAAACATCGCACCTCTGAACTGCCTCATTGTTCACAGTGATTATGGTACATACTCCCAGTTTGCTCCTGTCAAGAATGTTAATGATACAATTAGTATTTCTTAGATAACTCACTGCCAATCCCCTACAGCACTGTCCTCTTGAGTTCTTTACTAGCTCTTCACAGATACCTTCTCCATCAAGGGATGCTCATTGATGCTGACTTTCTCTGTAAAAAATCGCTTCTCTTCAGCATGGACACAATTCAGATAAAGCACAGAATGAAAGCGCATCTTTTTCCCCCTAGAGATTCCTTATTCTCAGACCACTTCAACTTATCAGCTAGTAGGAGACACCTTCAGATGAGGTTTTGTTTTACAACTGAAACAGAAAGCCACATCTCATCACAGACTGGCGTCAGGCCATTTTGCAGTGTTAGCCTTTCGCAGCAAGGCCAGCTCAAGAACTTAGCCCCTTATCTCACCATCTCACCCACCCTGCAGCTGCAGCCCCTGCCCCCACCTCGGGGCTGTCACAGGGTCTCACCAGCACTCTCAGTGCTCTTGTAAACCTGTAAAGGGTTTCAGTGCACTGATCCAGAGTAACTCAGGTCATTTCACAGCTCAAGTTCACAGCATGACTGCAAATACATCTGTGCATCAGTACAGCTGAACGAGGGTTTCTAAGTGTAAAGGTGACCACAGCTTACTTAAACTGGCCTTGGAACAGGATCTAAAACCTCAAAGCTCTCTCAAAGCTGTGCTTTGAGGGGTGCCATGCTTAGGTGTGCGAATACAAACAAGAATAGTGTAAATTTGGAATGGAAAACTGTTTAACTGACACTGCCAATGGACCGTGGTATAATGCCTAAGGAATGATGTGTGATAACACACATTTGAACAGGGTTAGTTTTTATATAAAATCAAAGTTAATTTATCTTGTTTGTCCATTCTCAACTACATATCATAAGCAATAAAGTCAAGATATTTACTGCAACTAAAATGTTTATAACATTTCTACCGAGTGCCCAAGAATCAAAAACTGCTTGGATCAAAAACTGGGCAACCCACATGCACGGCTGCTAAAGCCATCATAGAACTCTGACCAAAACCACCCAAATTTACAGAAGTATTTCCTTCTGAAATCATTCAATGCCGTTCCATTAATATAGTTATAAAGCTCACTAGTAACCCACAGCACCGGTAAATTTAAAAGCCTTTACCTGCTAGGAGAGAAAAAACATACTTAGCATTAAAAAACAATGAAAAATCTAATTTCACTGAGTACAGAATTAACAGAGTTATGCTGAAGTTGTGGAGCTGGTAGACAAAAGACAAAGAAAGGCCAATGTGAAATTATACCACAAATAAAGAGTTATATCCAACAGTAGTTCAACTCAAAACTGTGGAACCCAAATCTTTGGAGACTTTTAATCTAAGAAGGTTCAAGCTTCTATTAGTTTCTCCTGTCTGTGTATCTTAAATGAGTGATTTAAAGTTCTCCTAAAAATTTACATCATGATAATGCTGCTTTCCTAGTTGAGGAATCCACTCATAATTTTCTTTTCTCAATTATAAAATATGATACTTGCATTGCAGAATAAGCCAGACAACCACAAATATATTAATTAGATCTACTGAGAAAACTCGTCACATTCCAGCTACAGGGTTAAAATATTTCACAGTCAAATTTGCAAAATCCCTATGGAGGACAATTGTACAAGTAATAAACAAGGCTGGCACTGAGGCCAGAGGTTTGTACAAATGTACGAAAATGAAAAATAATTTTTCATACCAGTTACCACGTAAGTCAAAAGAAAACATGACTCTGAAGGCCTGCTAGAATTCGTCTCCCATTATTTATGTCTGCATCAGACCTAAACAGAAAAAAAGCAAACAAAAAATATACCAAAAAAGACCTCACAGTACCAGAACAATTCTAAAGCAAAAATTACCAGAGCTTACATGACAAAGGCAGTTTAGCTCAATGCCTCAGCTGCACAAATCAATTCAAAAAGCTTTGCAGCCTCAAGATGATCGTCATTTAACACCTCTACATGAACTATTACACTGTTTGATTATGAGCACTGTGTATGTGGAATAGCAACAACTCTAACAGTAGTTGCACACACCGCAGGGCAGTTGAGAAATCAAAGAACACAAATATCTTTCGCTTGGTATTTGCGTAAGTAATCTTCAGACACAGAAACCTTGAGACCTCTAGAGAACTGAAAATGTATTCTCAGGGCAAACCTAAGGATTTATATTGTGTAAAGCAGATGTTGGCATCAAGAGCACGACATTTTCTGAATTAAATTCTGGGCTTTTCTCAGAAATACGGAACAAGGAACAATATGAACATGTAAGAAGTATCTATATTTATTTCTTCATGGTGTGAAGAACCATGGACTTGGGGTAATGCTGCTGTTGTTCATCTCAACAGTACTTTGAGAAGTATTGAAAAAATAGCACTATACTGAAAAAAACAGAAATCCAGCAGGGGAGAGTAGGTGGTATAAGCAAAAAGGTAAGCTTTCTTAACCAACAGCACATTTTCTGCATAATTCATTTCACATGAGTACAGATTTCCCAAAGCCTTTAAACAGGAAGTTTTTATGTGTGCAAGTAGTGCAAAAGCATGCAGTAGCAAAGCCCACCATTTGAAGCCTGCTCTCCAACAGCAAATTCATCCTTATCACAAGCTGTTTTCAAATCAATATTTTCAAACTTCTTCAAAGGAACGCTATCTTGCTAACACAGGTAATACTTTCAAAAATGAGTAATTTTTTTAATTACTGTCTTAAAGCCTGCATTGTTTTTCACCAAGAACACTGTGCAGCAAAATGAGCTAACACAAATTCTTTCCAAAGTGTAAGCTGGAGGCAGAAGACAATCAGTGCATCTTTACTCCAAAAGGAACTTGGAGTTATGACTGAACTATTTAAGTTTCTCATTCTCTCCAGCTAATTATAAAGTTACAATGACTGAACAAGCCACCCTAATGGCCAACAATTTAATTTCTTCCCATCACCTTATACTCCAGCCATTCAATTAGTAATTTATTGTTAAATAATACACTAAGAGTAACAAAAGGGCAGTCTGAAATTCATCTATTGTCTCAAACTCCAAATTATTTTGTAATCCCTCCTTCCAATATATAGAAGGCCTTGTTGTGTTCAATGTTTAACGGAAGTAAATAAACACCTAAAGGCTTTCATCTAAAGGTGCAGCATGATGGCCCAGCCAGAGGAGCTCAAAGCCTTGGCCCAGTCCCAGAGATCTGGCATCACTGGCATAAGCAAAACCTAGTGGGATGAGCTCTGTCACTGGAGTGCCCTGTTGGACAATTCCAGGCTCTCCAGGAGGAAGGGGCAGGGCAGGCGTAGCAGGGGCTGGCACTGCGTGTAATGGAGGAGCTGGAATGCACAGAGCTTGTAGCTGGCAACGGCACAGCTGAGAACCTCTGGGTAAGGACTAAGGTACAAACAAATGAATTGGGGATGTTGTCCCGGGAGGAGGAGACTGAGGGGAGACACTGCAGTTACAACTTCCTCATGACGGGAAGAGGAAAGGCAGACACTGATCTCTGCTCTGTGGTGACCAGTGACAGGACCCAAGGGAATGGCCTGAAGTTGTGTCAGGGGAGGTTTAGGTTAGATACTAGGAAAAGGTTCTTCCCCTAGAGGGTGGTTGGGCACTGAACAGGCTCCCCAAGGCAGTGATCACAGCCCCAAGCCTGACAGAGCTCAAGGAGTGTCTGTACAGTGCTCTCAGGCACATGGTGTGACTCTTGGGGATGGTGCTGTGCGGGGCCAAGAGTTGGACTTGATGATCACTGTGGGTCCCTTCAAACTCCGGATGTTCCATTCAAAGATTTTGTTTAATGAAAACTTACTTATGACAACCTGACACATGAGAAAACCAGATTGCACAATATTCCACAAAATATTCTTCATAATAATCCATTACTATGAAAAGAATTGTTTCTTATTAAAAAAACAGACTTTAACTTCCAAGTATGTTAAGGTCACAATGAAAATTAAATTCCACTGCTAAGAACTGTCTTGAAAAATTAATAACTTGCCTTCTTGTCTTTCTTATCATACTTCCCCAGCATTAAAGAAAAAATAAATAAAGGGATTTCTCTATATGATTAAATGAAAAGGCTTCTAACAGAAGAAAACAGACTTAATCCCCAAGTACAAAAACATCACAAAATAAATAATTTGCACGTATTGTTAATCTTGCTAGCATGGTGCTACCATGTGCATATGGAGGAAAGAAGGAAAATTGCAGCATATTTAAGTCATGAGACAACATAAACAATTCAGTGGCTGATACTAGAATCTATCCTTCTTTGCAACAGTAAAAAAAACCCCCACAATTTAGCCAATGACAGTATAGCAGAGCTGACAGCAATCCTCTGATGGCACTGCTGAAGAGTGTGGAAAAACTATAAAGCCCCTGATAGTCAGACACATCACATTACATTAATTCCTACATAACTAGATCTGGTATAGTCTCTTACTTCACAAACGCTGAGAAAAGTCAGGCTTAAAATGACCTGGCTCCATTGTCCTCATTCAGCCTTCAAATGCTCTGGGAATTACACCACTGTGTCTCAGGTCCACTGTCAAACCTCATTCAGTATTGAGGTACCAACATGCCAATTGTTAGCAATAAAAAAACTATGATTGAAGGCAAATAATCATACATTAAGAAATGAAAAATCATTTTATCTTTTGAAACTGAGTGTTTGAAGACTCCAATACCTCTGAAATTAATTGCCTTCTATAGCTGGGTTCTCTTTCACAAAGAAGAAAACGTTGTATTTTTAAATTTGAATAAAACTCGTGACCAAAAGAAGAAACTGTTCTAATTGAAGTACAGATGAAATATTCATTTTGCTCTCCTGTTACCACCTCATGTGTTATATGGATGACCACCTCATCTTCCACCAAAGCCAGTGGTTTTCCACAGGAGTTTGCATGCAATGAATGTGGTCACCACGAGCAGATGGTACAGCATAACCTTGCATACACTCTCTTTAGTAACAACCTACGGCTACCCCAGCACGCACCATTTAACACAATATAATCACATCCCTTCTTTCACTGATAAAAAATTAATTCTATTTTGTATACAAAGATAAGTTCTCTTTTCATTATTTAACAGCTTGTCAATCCAGATTCAGTTTCACCCTTGTGCATTATTGATTACCACCTGTGTTGTCATTTCATGCTACATCAACTTTTATTTATTTTTAAATATATATAATAAGAAAACTCAAATGTCACACACTGAAGAGCCTTTCCATTGCCCACAACAGAGAAATCAACGCATGCTCTCTAACAATTCACTCAGCTCAGTCATGTTTCTCTCCCACGATGGAAATGTTACTAAGCATTTGCAAACCCTGCAACAACCTCAGAGTTCTATGCGATAATGTTGTGTTGAAAGTTTTGTTTGTTTGGGGTTAGATTTTTGCTAGTCTGGTGTTTTCATTTGTTTGGTTTTGTCCCGGTTGTTTGTGGTTTTTTTGTTTTGTTTGGGGGTTTTTGTTTGTTTGGGGTTTTTGTGCTACTGTTGTTGGTGTTTTGAGGGTTTTCTAAATAAAATTTTAAAAAATACAGAAATCTGCCCCCATACATGGTGCAAGCTGATGTGAAAGACAACTGGACTGCTATCCCTGTATCAGGCTGAAATTCGTAACCACCTCCTAAAGTGACCCATTATGAAATGTTATCACTGCTTTAGCGAGACACTACACAGTATCAGACAAAGAGCTTCCCCCCTTCTAGACTTGTCTAATCCACCCATCTCCACCTTCAGAAAGCAAATAACATTTCTAAGCTTTTAAGGAACACAAAAAGTGTATTTCAAAGATAAAGAGCATATATTTTCTTTTTGCATTAAAATTTTGATTCAACAAGGCCGAATGCAAGGTCCTGCCCCATGCTGGGGAAGTGCTCAACACCAATACAGACTGGGTGATAAGCGGATTGAGAGCAGCCCTGCAGAATGGGACTTGGGGGTACTGGTAGATGAAAAACTGAAAGAAGCAGCAACGTGCCTTAGAAGCCCAGTCAGCCAAAACGTATCCTGGGCTACCTCCAGAGAAGTGTGGCCAGCAGCTCATGGGAGGTGACTGTCCCCTTCTACTCTGCTCTCCTGAGACCCCATCTGCAGTGCCACATCCAGCTCTGAGGTCCTCATTCCCCAGTCTGTCCGTACATCCAGGGCTGCCCTGCCCCAGGTACAGAATCCGGCACATTCCCTTGTTGAACTTCATATGGTTGGTGACTGCCCAAACCTCTCATTTGTTGAGGTGTCTCTGCAGGGCATCTCTGCCTTTGAGGGAGTCAACATCTCCTCCCAGTGTTGTACCATCTGTGAGCTTGCTCAGTGCCCCTTCCAGTCCTGCATCTAAGTAATTTATGAAGATGTTGAAGAGCATAGGGTCAAGGATGGAGCCCTGTGGAACCCCACTAGGGACAGGTCACCAGTCTGATGTCAT